>BMAO01020686.1:0-294592 GCA_019973975.1 Trichonephila clavata | reverse complement strand
AAAACACAATAACTGTTTCTAAATAACGCATCATTGTATTTAACTATCATAGGTCAATAGCGGTGAATCGACCATTTTTGGTCAAACATTTTTAAAGGATTTTTGTTTTATAAAGGAGTGTAAGTTTCACAAAGAAAAGTCTTTAAATAATTACAAGTGTAAAAGAGAGTAAAAATCTTAGCAACTTTAATATATTTAATATAAAACATACGAGGGCTGTTTCTTAAGTAAAAAAAAATGTCCGTTTGTTTTTTAAAATATAACAATATTTTGTTTAAAAAAACCTTTATTTTAGGATTGTACATACTTTTGCCTATTTTTCTACATATTTGCCGAGTTTATGAATGCACTTGTCATACCTTAGAACTAAGTTTTGAAAATCTTCTTCAAAGAAGTCTGCCGGCTGGTCGGACAGCCAAGAGTTCACGGACACTTTCACTTCTTAACGACGTGGCATGCTGTCAAAAGGTGTTTTGCTCCTCCACGATAACGCATGGCCTCACACTTCTCAAACGACTCGGGACGTAATCGAATCTTTCAGCTGTGAGGTTTCAGATCATGCACCCTACAGCCCCGACCCTGCTTCTCTAACGGTTTCCACCTTTTCCGGTAACTCAAACACAGTCTTGGTGGGAAGCGCTTCAGTGAAAACGAAGAAATGAAAGCGGTCGTCAACTCTTGGCTGTCCGACTAGGCAGCAGACTTCTTTGAAGAGGATTTTCAAAACTAGTTCTAAGGTATGACAAGTGCATTAATAAACTCAGCAACTATGTAGAAAAATAGGCAAAAGTATGTACAATCCTAAAATAAAGGTTTCTTAAAACAAAACATTGTACTTATTTTTTAAGAAACACAAACGGATTTTACTTAAAAAATAGCCCTCGTACTTTAACAACAATCAACAACAGGTTCTTCATCACTCGCATATTGAGAAAGTTTTTTTATTGATTCCAGTGAAATATTTATTATATCAGGTAACAAATATGACTTCATTGTTATTTGTTTGAAATGTCATGATTGTTATTCACGTGACATCTTAATCATTATGATCTTATGTATAAACTAGTTAGTAAACGATATTCTCATATGTATTCCATCTGAATATTATTAAGAATATAAAGGAAGGAGAAGTAAAATTATAATAATAATAATAATAAAATGTATATCTGTCTGAGGGAAGTTAAAGTGTCATAGCATTTCAAAATTTAAAAAAATAAATAAAGATAACAGAGATAAATATAAATATAAAGTCATGATTTTTACACAAAAAGAAATGTAAAATCGAAATAAATCAATATTTAATACAATGCCAAATAAATAAAATTAATAACGAAACTAAATACACATTGAAGTGTTAATGGCACAGTAAAGTAAAGAGAAACAGAATATAAATGAAAAATACTATTTTTAAAATGCATGACAATAATTAAAATGAGACAAGCAAAACTTTAATGAAATTCATGAATAAATAAAAAGAAGTGAATATATAAAAACATCATCCAGCGCGCGAGTCCAATAACCTATAATTTTTAATTGAACCTCTTTTAGCTTTCTAAATTTTAAGTGAAAAATCAATTCAAGCCTTTAGCTTAACTTTTTTACTTGATTATCTTTTTTCTCTAGCATCAAGAAATAAATGTTTTCTAATTTTTATCTGATTGAAATAATGATCTGATATATGCAAAAGTAATTTAGCATAAAATCCCATCTTATGCAGACACATAGATCAAGATCTGACAACACATATATTTTTATTTCAGAAACAGAATACTCAGAAATGAAATACATTAAAAGTATAGTAAGAGCAGGATAAGTATATATTCTAAGCTATATTAGTAGTCTCTTGAATACAGAAATTACTAATAAATTTATCAAGCGTTGGGATTATAATTAGTAGGTACACACACACAGTAAGGATTTTACTAACTCAATTTTATATTAAAATAATACATGGTGAACCAATAGTTTTGCCTTGATTATAAAAATTCATTACAAAATAACCATTTAACATAATAATAAAACATTTGTATGATTGAAAAGTGGGGTTGGGGTTTTTTTTTTTTTTCTTTTTTGCAGTTTATGGCGTGAATGCTCCTTCAAGATTGACTCGGGGAACATTTGTAAGAAACACATCATTTTTTTTATCGAAATGGTGTCGATTCAAGAGAACGTGCAATGTGTGCTTTGGTTTCACGAAAAAAATCACCCATTAATGTTCCGTGTAGGTGTCAACGGTGTGATGGAAGCAAACCTCCTGGTGTAAAATCAATAATGCGTTGGTATGAAATGCTTAAAGAAATAGGAAATGTTGAGATCTTCCTAGAAGTGGCAAGAAAATGTGCAATGTGTGCTTTGGTTTCACGAAAAAAATCATCCATTAATGTTCCGTGTAAACGTCAACGTTGTGATGGAAGCAAACCTCCTGGTGTAAAATCAATAAGGCGTTGGTATGAAATGCTTAAAGAAATAGGAAATGTTGAGATCTTCTTAGAAGTGGCAGGCTTAGTGTGAGTGAAGCAACTGTTGAATGCGTTGGGCAACCGCTTTACACAGCCGATCCTTAATTCAACTAGTGAAGCATCATGTGAGCTTCGAATATCACGCGTGCTTATATAAAATGTAAGAACATGTTCAAACACTTTCGGCGCGAACTGGAATACCACTTAGACATTCTTATAGCCCCTATGGGAGCACACGTTGAAATTTGCTGAGGTAAATGGTCTCTTATTAAGTAATTCATACTAATACTTACAATAAATTGAAACAAATATGTATTTATCTAATTATAATAGTTTGAGCATAATAAATATAACTAGAGCAAGAGTTATGGTTCACCCTATATAAAGATTTTGCAATACGTTTAATTTTAATATTAATTACTCAAAATTTAATACACTCGAAAAATAAAACTAAATTTTTATTATTATTATTATTATTATTACAGCAAAAAAATTGTGCAAAAAATTTTACTCAATGCAATATAAACGTAAGAAAAAAAGTCTTGCATACTATACCAATAAAATAAAAATGTTTCTTACCTGAGGCAAGTAATATGTATGGATCAAGCATCAATTTTCGTATACTTGTTCCGATCAAAAGTCTCTGAAAGTCAGATTAACAATTCATTTAAAAATATACATTATAGTATATCTTAAATACACTCTAATGTAACCCAAACATTCATAAGTACAGAATTATATTTTTCAAACGAACGTTGAAATAAATTAAGTTACATAGATTGAGATTAATTAGCAATATAAAATTTTCTTACTTCTGGCTCTAAACGTGGACGTAAAACCACAAGAAGCAAAACTAAAAAGATAATATTTTAACACATTCCAGCTAAATTTTTATCGATAAACAGTCATTATTGTAAATACATTACTATTTAAAAATTAAAGCAATTAGTAACTTTTTTACCTGCATCTAGAACGAGAAGACTTGCTACGACAAGAAGTGGAGCTCTTTGATTTACAAAATCATACATTATACCACCAAGTGGATATCCCACTGTAAAAATGGGTAAAAAATAATGAAAAAACAGGTAACATTTGCTTACAAACTTTTATGAATATCATAGTACTTGTTATTTCGGTACTTACGTACTATCGCAATCATGCCAACTCTCAAGATAACTCACCAAATTGACAACCCAGGTTTCATAAAGGTCGTCAGTGTTGAATTGGCGACCATGAGCTTTGTCATATTTTTCCGCTTGCCGCCATTTTAAGCCTCACAGTTCGTTGATATCTCAAGGTCGAATATTAAATGCGAATCTGGGATTTACCGAATTCTTAAATAATAAAATTAATAATAATAATATATTTTATATAATTATTGTTATTATTACATTTAATAATGAAATAATAATAATAATAATATAATATAAAATTAATAATAATGAATAAATATAACTAAATTATCCAAATTAATTATTCTTTTTCTTTTATTGGTTACTATTTATTTGTAATTACTGTTTATTTTTCACATTGTATTTTTCAATCACGCACTTCATATTCCTGTCAGAGTATCCCGTTTTTAGAAATCATGCGGATATTTTCAATGTCGTCAATGAGGTTGCGATAGTTGACAAGGGCCTTTATTTCTACTTTTTTTAATACCCACCTAAGACTCCAGCAGCGATTCCTCCCATTAAGATGCCCATAATTCGACTGCGTTCGTGGTCATCTTGGTACCTGTCTGCTATGATTGCCATACCTAATAAAGAAGTATTTTTGTATATATAATATATCTAAGATACATATTTCATAAGAAAGATACATTTCTACAATGATATCATTATAAAATCGAATATTTTAAAAACAGCAAAAAATAAACTCGAACGATAGTTTTTCATTATAACCGTAAGATGGCGCCACGAGTTTTGCTCTTTTGTTTCGGTATATTTGAATTCAAATCGATCGTTTCGTTTTAACACATTTTAATCTCATTAAAATCTCATATAAAACATTCGATCGGGAAACAAGAGTTCTTGTTTTGTTTTTAAATTTCAAATGGAGCTTAAAATTAGACTAATATGAGATGTTTGTGAAAAACAGCCTAATGTGAAAATGGTAAAATTACATTTTAAGGTTAATTTTTGTAATGAAAGTTTGAAAGGACAGCTTTTAATACAAATATTGTTCCTAACCAATATCTGATTTCGATGCCATTAAAAAAAAATATATTTTAAAAAAAGAGAGAACAAAATTTCAAAGTAGATAAATAAAATTTTTAATGATTATTTATATATATAAATGAAAAAAATACATAGCATAATAAAATTGATAATACTAAATTATACCACTAACAAAGTTAGAAGATTTAAATCAGATTCCAAGAAACACAACATTAAAAAATGATGGAAAAGTATATTGTACAAGAATTAACTAAGTTATATATATATATATAACTTAACTCAATGGCACCACAGCCCATGTGGTTAGGCCTGCTGTGCTCAACTCAGTATCCGTGACCTCAGGCTCTGAGGTGCATGAGCAGATGTTCCAGTCAGGTGGCCAATCTAACGCGAAACCCAGCTTGGTACTCATTTATCGAGCCATTGAAGGAATGAAAAGCTGAGTCAACTTTGTCCAGCCCGGGTTTGAACCTCGGACCTGTTGTGTGTGTGTGTGTGTGTGGTGTGTGCGTGCGTGCGTGGTGTGGTGGGGGTGGGGTGTGTGTGTGTGTGTGTGTGTGTGTGTGTGGTGTGTGTGTGTGTGTGTGTGTGTGTGTGTGTGTGTGTGTGTGTGTGTGTGTGTGTGTGATTACAAAGAAAAACTGGATCTTAAAAATTAAGGCCTCTTTTCATGCTATTTTCTGTCTACATTTTCTTATTTGTAGATAATGCATTCGATATGATAAAAAATTTTACAAGAAAACTTAAAGCGGAAAAGGCTTATAGGATATTAACTATTAATTTTTAAAATATAATTTACTTATATATTATATTTATGAAAAATGTTTTAAATATTTTTTATTTAAAAAACTTTTCATTTCTAAAATCCAGAAT
The DNA here is from genome assembly GCA_019973975.1 of Trichonephila clavata. Lineage (NCBI taxonomy): Eukaryota > Metazoa > Arthropoda > Arachnida > Araneae > Nephilidae > Trichonephila > Trichonephila clavata. Next base: position 289,080 of record BMAO01020686.1, on the reverse strand, counting down.
TAAATGTTTTATTTTACTGAGAAATTTGATTTATATTCTTTTAAAATATTTTGGTGTACATATAGTATTTTTTTCATACTCCATCATAAACATTGTATTATGATGAGCTAGAATTTTTTCTTATTTTAAAATTTCTTAGTCTTCTTTAGTAAGCAAAGATCCCAAACACAAGCGAAAGGAACAAGAAACAAAGTAATGATAAAGGGTCTACTTACAATTTTTTTATTATTGCGATGTTATTTTAAAATTTATTTCTTATGGCTAAAACGCTTATGCATCCTACTGAAAAATTCGTTCTAGGGACAAAAATTTTATTTATAGAAAAACTAAAATTTTTAACCGGACTACTAAATATTTCAGAAAAGTCTGTATTAGTTGCATTGCTTACTTGTAACAATAATTTTAAAAAATTCAGGGCTTGTGCTCCTTCTCCCCTTCCTTCTCCTTCCTTCTCCTTCTTTCTCTTTTTTCCCCCTCTTAAATATTGTAAAACAATGATTCTTTCAACCACTGTGCCTCGATACTTTTGTGTATCATCAAATAATTAAAGTGTGCCGAATTTTTTTTTAACTATTAATTATACTCTGAAAAAAATCCAGAACCAAATCATTCGGCCATTTTAAAGAAATAAAAAATTCACAAAATTGCTATAAACCATTTGAAAACATTAGAGAAGAGTTATTCATCACTTGCCAAATTAAAATATAAAAGAATTTATTGGCTTCGGATACATCTGTTTATGAATTAACTGATTAACATGATAAACTTTGAATGAAGAGGAATAATTAATTTCGCACTTTAATAATCGAGATTTAATTTCAAAACATTAAGAAAAGTTAATTAATTAATTTTGGATAAAAATTAGAGGTGATTATCCCATAATAGTCAAAAAAGTTTTAAAAGTATTGTTACAATTTTTTACATCTTATTCGTATGAGTTTGGATTTTCAGTATTAACAAATGCAAAAATAAAAATAAAAAAGATGGAAACTTTTAAATGTAGATGAAGAAATGAGGATAGGCATCATCATTTTTACCATTAAATATAAACAAAATTATCAAAAATCATCAAGCTCAAATTTCGCATTAAATGTATTCCTATAAGTAACTTGTAATTAATTACTCAATAAATATTTTGTGTCATTGTCGTAAATATTTATTTTTTTTTTACTTTTAAAATTATTATCAGAAACTATTTTACATAGTGAATTATAAATTAGTCTTTTAAATTTTTTTTATTCTTAGTGTGCCGCCAAATTTTTTGAAATTTTCAAAAGTGTACCGTAACAAAAAAGAAAGGTTGAGAATCACTGTTCTAAAATATCTGCCACTTTCAGTAGAGTTTAAGTAATTTAAAGGAATTTTCAGCTTTTTCCATTTTTACAACGGGACTTTAAAAAAAAAGCCATTGTTTCTTCTTTTTTTTATATATAATAAACGAGTGCAACATCATGCCTTTGAAACCACGTAAAAGGAAGATATCCTAAGTTTAAAAATATGCATAACTTTTTAAAATATGTGGTTTTAAGAACAACACCCACATTAACATAACCTTACTTCGCTTTCAAACAAAATATAAAAATGTTGTATGCATCTGTTTAAAAAAATACGTGTCTTGTTTTCTTACTTCGGACTTGTTTTTCTCTTTTTATCAAAAGCTAGAAAATAGATGTGTGCATAGAGGGAATTAAGATCAGAAAAATTAAATTAAAGAAGCTAATTCACTTGTTTTCTAACAGAATTAAATGAAAGCTTGTCGAATTTTCTAATTGGTTCCTTTTTCTTCCTTTTTTCCTTTTTATTAAAAAAAGAAATTTTCAATGTTTTTTTTATAATTTATTACACAAACCATTTGTTGTTGTCGTGTTTTATCCTGGGATACATATGAAAGAACAGAAACATACAATACAAACACAGAAGAATATAGACTTTTATTACAAACAAACGATGATTCCCAGCATAGAACAGAAGGGATGAGCTGCTTTCTATTCGAGAAACCATTTCAGGCGAAAGTCCGACTTCTTTTCCCGAAGATGCATCCATGCCTTATTCGAGATTCGAACCCGAGCCCACTCGGTTACAAGCCAAGGGTCATAACCACCATACTGGCTGGGCTGCTTACTAACCACATTTAAAGTAATAATAACTCGGATATATATATAAAAAACACCGTAAAAATTTCGATATGTGGCAACTGCTCAAAGTTGCGGTACTGGACAAGGATTTAAAAAATACTCGTGTAAAAAAATGAGTAGTAGTAAAAAGTGGGCTTGTTTCAAAAGTAATAAGCAGTGCAATCATAAGTGTCTTCACAGCAATCCTTGCTCTAATAAGTAATGAAAAGTAAAATAAAGGTATCTCATAAAATTTAAATTAATAATCTCTTACATTTTTGTTTTAAAATGCTTACACGATGTTTTCAAGAAGCAACAGTTTTCTTCCCAGCTTGTATTTTTGTAGATAATATTTAAAATAAAATCTATTTTTACAAAATATTCTTTTTTCCTCTTTCTGTTTAAATAATGTTAGCAATATGAGCATTAATAAATTATATCATCCGCTTTCCCTTGTTATTTATCAGTTATTCATCCGCAAAAGGAATAAAATGTATTTTTTTGAGAAATTTTAGTTATTTATGATTAATTAATTTATAAAATATCTTCGAAATTGTTTAATTTTCACTTTAATGGTCTATCCTTAGTTATTTCATATAGAATGCCTAGTTATTTCATAGAATAACTAAGTAAAGTAGGAAATTTTTTATCTATATTGTGCTTTAACTGACTTGTCTAGGTATTTCATGAAATACCAAGTTATTCTATGAAATAACTGAATTATACACACACACACTTTGACGGTAACATATATATAACTTACTTTTTATTCTCTTAATTACACCAAAAAAAAACATTCATGTTTACCTCCAATGCTGATACAAGAAGATCCTATACCATGAATGCTTCTGGCAGCAAACAAAATAGAAAATGAATTCCCAAAAGCGAACACTGAAAAAGATTGATCTCTCTGTAATTACTTCTGGCATTCAATTATAAAATAAAGATTAAAAATAGGGATAAAAATGTTTTCTTTAATATTATTTTCATAAAACATTCAAAATAATACTGGAAAATTGCGTTACAAAATAATCATTTCTCACACAAAAATCCATTTTCGTAATAAAACTTCACGCAAATATTGTTCTGTGAGAGAGATGTAATTGAACTATCTGCAAGCAACGATTGTTTGGTTATAGTTTTAAAAATAACTACAAAAAATAGAAGTTTAAATGTAAATATTAGAAAACTAACTCCTATATTTTAACTATATTTTAAGTAGAAAAATTTATAAAATTTTGGTACTAAAAGAACATGCTATCGCCAAAACAACTTTGAGCTGAAAGATTTCAGTTTTCAGGTAAAAACTCAGCATCATTTTAATTATTCCAGAATATATGATAAAAAAAATTTTTGCTGAATAAATTCTTTATATATATATACACACAGCAAAATTTCTATGAAAAATAAAAATTATCTTCTATAAATTTTTCAGAGCTACTTATTTTTAACTTTAATATTTTTTTCTTCCGTCCTTTTATTTTATTGACGTTTACCATTACCTCAAAAGGCATTCGACGCTTTTTTGACAGAAATACTTAATGATTCTTTATAGAGTTCCAGGTTAAAATCTACTGAGCAACTCCTCATACTATAATTTCGTGAAAACACCAAAAAATCAACTACTCATCAATTATGAAAATACAAATGTTCCGTATTTCTTACTCCAACAGTTCATTTGAAAAAATTTCTATTTTTCATCTGATGACTTCATGCTTATTGTATAGAACACAAAAGCTCTTAATAAAGATCAGGCAGTTGTGAAAGTTTTTACACTTTTTAATCTTAATTAAAATATTACGGTTGCCTCTGATATTCAAATCATATTTTAACTCTAACATTGTAAACTAGAGTTGTAACAATGCATTTATTTACACGAAAAATCAGTAAAAACTATGTATATCATTTACCGTATTTATTCGAATCTAAGCCTCAATTTTGGTCCAACATTAAAGCTACTGAAAATCGGGTGTGGCGAAGGTGAAAAAATTTTTGGATGGGGGAAATTGAACATAATATTGACAATTTGAGTAATTACTGGTTCATGTATTTGTTTTAAAGTGTTTTTTTTAATATTGGTATAAAATAACCTAATTTATTTACTTAGTCTTAGTCTTCATTTTTAATTTTTTTAAATTTCTTGAGTATCGAATAGTGATAAGCCATTTTATACGATTTTTTTTTTCTTTTTTCACAAAGCGTGTTGAGAATTTGGGTAGAGGCAAAGAATTGATGGCGTCTTAGATTGGAATAAATACGGTGAATAAAATGGTTTATAGATCCCCAGTTGAAGCGACATGCACTGCTTAGAAAAGGGAATTTAAATATATGCATTAAAAATTATTGCTCTTGTATCGTATATTACTTTACACATGATTGATATTGAATGGAATATAACGTGAAGTCTAAGATAATGACAGATACGAATGAGAAGATGTATTGAACTTCTTATTCTAGTGTAGCTGGCGTTCAATCAGAAAAAGCACTCAAAGTAAACAAAATATTTTCTAGATTTTCCACTAGCTAAAGCTTTTCACCTTAGCTAAAACTTCAGTATTCGTTATTTTTTTTTAATTTTCTTGAACTTTTAAACTCTTTTGTGAATAGAATGTGGTTGTAAAAAAAAAACTGAATCTAATAAATCTCGGGTTTAAAAGAAAGAACAAAAATCCAAATACAATTTAATTAAATTTTAAATAATGCTTTAATTATAATAAAATACAATTTCAAATAACCACATAATCTGAGTATTTAAATGAAATCGTAGTGAAACTTACATATTTCTTATAAATTTTGAGATTCTACTTATAATAAACCATGAAGAATTCTGTAAATCTTAATATGTACGTATATATTATTCTTTAAAGACTTTGGCAGTAATGTTTTATGAAATATTAAAGTTTTTGTTGATTTCTACTACGCATGTATTTTTTGCTATTACTTAGATTGAATTTTATTCTATGTTTATTACCAAATTTTCTTGATTATTCGTCGGGCTTTCTTAGCTTGAATTTATATATATATATATATATACTAGCTGTTACCGCCCGCTTCGCTGGGTATTTCATGATGTTTTATAAATTTTTACTGCTTATATATATGTATAAAGTATTGATATCTAAGTCCTAGCATTAAGAATTCGATTGAATTGAAAAATATACTTATGCCTGTAACTGCCACCTGTTGATAAAAAAAAAGGGCAGAACTCATCTAATTTGTATTTTCTAAAAATCTCTAAAATTGAAGCATAGAATGATGTTTGCTCTTTCGTAACTCAAAAACCAAGTGGATTCCCGCAAAACCAATTTTCGGTGGATCTCTACTCCGTAAATTGAACATGCAAGCCAAATTTCAAGTCTAAATCTAACAGAAAAAAGCAAAAGTTTTACTATAAATATCCCCGTAATCCCGTTGAGAGCCGTTTTCCAAAATTACCGTTCTTAGCAGATTTCAATTCAACAAAAGAAAAATGCAAACCAAATTTCATTATTATAGTCCTTGTAGCACGAAAAAAGTAATTTTTTTTGTCAATACGTCCCAGTAACCCCCTGCAACCCCCCAGAACTTGATTTGCTAAAAATTTATTCTTAGTGGATCCCTATTCAACAAAAGAAACATGCTTAACAAATTTCAAGTATATGGAAAACAGGAATTTTTTTCTGTAACTCCTCTTGACCCCTCGCAAACATCTTTGGGGGTCAATTTTCATTTTACTGTTTGTTAGAGGAACTCTATTTCATGAAAGGAACATGCCTACCAATTTTCAAGCAGGATGATCAAGTAGTTTAAAAATGGAAATATTTATCGATTACGCCTCTTAATCTCCCGAAATTAAACTTGGTAGTTGATATTCGCGAAACCCATTTTGTAGCGGTTCTCTACTTTACGAAAGGAATCTGCTTATCAAATTTCAAGACTGTACGTCTAACAGTTTAAAAATGGGGATAATTGTCTATAACGCCACTTGAGCCCCGCAACGCCACTTCTGGGTCTGTTTTCACAAAACCCATTTTGTGGGGGGATTGCACTCTATGAAAGGAATCTGCTTAGCAAAATTTGAAGACTGTGCGTCCAATTAATTAAAAATGCAAAATAATTAGCAATAACGCATCTTGAACCCCCGCAACACCACCTAGGGGTCGATTTTCACAAAACACATTTTGCAGTGTATTTCTATCCTATGAGAGGAATCTGCTAACCAAATTTCAAGACTATGAGTCTAATAGTTTAAAAAAAAGAAATAATTATTTATATCTGCCCTTAACCCCCCCCCGCAACAGCCCTTGGGGGTCAATTTTCTCCAAACCCGTTTTGTAGAGGATATTTACTCCATGAAAGAAACATTCCTACCAATTTTCAAGCAGGTAGGTCAAATAGTTTTAAAACGAAAATATTTATCTCTTACGCCACTTATTCCCCTGCAACGCCACTTAGAAGTCTGTTTTCACAAAACCTTCTTATAGCTGATCTCTACTCTATGAAAGAAATCTCTTTATCAAATATAAAGACTGTGCGTCTAATAGTTTAAAAATGGAAATAATTATCTATAACGCCCCTTAAGTCCCCTCAACGCCACTTGGGGGCAATTTTCACGAAACCCATTTTTAGCGTATCTCTACCCTATGAGAGGAATCTGCTTACTAAGTTTCAAGACTGTACGTCTAATAACTTAAAAATAGGAATTTATAACGCCCCTTAAACCCCCCGCCCCCGCAACACCCCTTGGGGGTCAATTTTCCCAAAACCCATTTTGTAGCGGATATTTACTCCAGGAAAGAAACTTACCTACCAATTTTCAAGCAGGTAGGTGAAGTAGTTTAAAAAACGGATATATCTATCTATTACGCCCCTTAATCCCCGCAACGCCACTTAGAAGTCTGTTTTCACAAAACCCGTTTTGTAACTGATCATTATTCTACGAAAGGAATCTATATATATCAAATTTAAAGACAGTGCGTCAAATAGTTTAAAAATGGAAATAATTATCTATAACGCCCCCTAAGCCCCTGAAACGCCACTTGGGGGTCGATTTTCACCAAACTCATTTTGTAACGGATCTCTACTCTCTGAAAGGAATCCGCTTACCCAATTTCAAGATTGTACATCAAGTAGTTTAAACATGGAAACAATTATTATTAAAGCCCTTAACCCCCCGTAACGCCCCTTGCGTTTCGAATTTCGGAAAATCCTTTCTTAGCTGATGTCTACTCTATCAAAGGAACATGTCTACCAAATTTCAAGTCTGTAGGTTGAATAGTTCCAGAGATTTCGTGATTAGTCAGTCAGTCAGTCAGTCAGTGAGTCGCTTTACTCCTTTATATATATAGATATATATAGTGGTACCTCGACATACGAGAGCCCCAACATACGAGTTTTTCGAGATACGAGCCGGCGAGCGAGTGATTTTTTGCTTTGAGTTACGAGCAAAATTCGAGATACGAGTTCGGTTTAGCAGGTCGGCCGGTAGTAGCACGCGACCGAGCGCCACGCGGTCGCGCCCATCACGGTCAGTGAATCAGTTAGCAGCGTGCTTCCGCTGTGATAAGTTGTGTAGTTGTGTTCGCGTTTTGTGTTGCGTTTACATTTACATTTACAGTTGTAGTTCATTTATTTTTATAACCATGGATCGGAAGAAAGTTTGTGAAAAGTCAAGTGCTAAGAAAAAGATGATGAGTATTGAGTTAAAACGTGAAATTATAGAAAAACATGAGCAAGGTGTTCGAGAACATTCTGAGAAACATGAGCATCTCATTTCCGGAACATTCTGAGGAGGGAGGAAGAAACAAACCTCCTTGGACATGTTTTTTTCTAAACGGCCTACAGGTGAAAGCGAGAAAAATGTAGCGAAAAAGGCAAAGACCAGTGAGGATATCTAATTTATTTCTTTACATTCTCTTTTTTGTTTTTGTACAATAAATATTTGTCATTTATAAATACGTTTTTATTATTCAAAACCACGTAACAAAAATAACTGGGGTGACATTTTGGGGGTTGGAACGGATTAATGGTAGTTCAATTGTTTTGTATGGGGAAATTTGCTTCGAGATACGAGTAATTCAAGATACGAGAAAGGTTGCGGAACGAATTAAACTCGTATGTCGAGGTACCACTGTATATATATATATATATATATATAAATTATAACCTTAATATTAATTTACAAAAATTTAGAACTCTAATAAATTTTGTCTTAAAAGAAAACTACATTAATTTTAATGGTTCTCTGTATAAACAAACCAAAGGTTTGCCTCAAGGTGGCCCTGCTAGTAATCGTTTGGCTAATTTATATTTACACTTTTACGAAAATAATTATATTATTAATAATGATTATTACATATTTATATACATAGATGACCTAATTATTTTTGGTAAAAATAATAATTTTAACCCCAATATTAATTTTTATCCGGAATATTTAAAGCTAATTAAAATTAATAGTAATCCAGTTAAAACTAATTACTTGGATGTATCATTGTGTATTAAGGACTATAAATTACATAGCAAAATTTATGATAAAAGAGATGATTTTAATTTTAACATACTTAAAGTGCCTTACTGGAATTCCAACATTTCTATATCAATTTATAGAAATATTATTTTCAATTATATCTATCGTAACAACGTATTAGTTAGTGATAAATTTAATATATATTTAAATCTTAATAACTTTATTAAACATTGTATGGAACACAGTTACCCTCCTAAATTTATAAAAAGTTACCTAACAGTTAAATAAAAAAAGTTATTAGTTGTACAGTTTATAGATAGATGGCGCCTCTAGCTAAGTAAATTAACAATATTATATTTTCTTAAAATTAATTGTATATGTCTGTATTATAATATTATAATATGTCTGTATATATAATTGTTTATTTTCTATAAATTTTAAAATAAAATATAGAGTTTTTAAATGTGTATATATAGTATTAATGCTACTTTATCAAAACTTAATAATTTTATGCGATATTGTTATTGTCCATAGCCGGGGAATATGATTCACATGGTAAGTCTTTATCTAATAGTTTAACTTTGAATTTAAATATTTTAGTAATTATTACAGGCTTTAATATTATCGTTTTACATTAATAGATTATGGTTTTATCTATAATGATAGTTAAACTTCTCTAGAAATTTCTTGTTTTCCCTATGGCTCAGAGTATTGGCAAATTCAGGTGAAGGTTGGCTGGCCGAAAAACAATGTTTAAACCTGCATTCATGGTTCCTAAGGCTAGGAGTTTGCTGTAGTATTTCTGTGGCTAAATCTATTCTATCATGACTATAGTTATCTTAGGTATATTTTTGTATATTTTTGTAATATATATATATATATATATATATATATTCTTCAAATCCTCCTGGCTATAAATTATTTAAACATGAATGTATGATTATTCCTCATTAGAATCTGATTTGTTTTTTAAACAATACATAGAATTCCACTTTATCGTTGGTAATAAACAGTTTTCCTTCCAGAATAATTTCTTAGTCCTTAATTGGCTAATTTTCTGTAAATTTCTTTATCTCATGTAGTGAATAATTTTCGTACCTTTTTTCTCAGAATTATAACATATAATTCTATTTACCAATCAGATATGATATAATCCTCTCTCTCTCTGAAAGTCTCTGTCTTACATCATTATTTATAAAGTGAGATAAGTTTTCCTTTTTATAGATTTAGCTCTGTCAACCAATTAAATTAGGAAAGGATATAAGATATTCTCACGCAATAATTTTTGCAATTTGGGGAATTTTCTAAGCTATAAATACTTCCACATGCTATTTTTATTCTTTTGAAAATGTAATCTCTAATTGTAGTAAATGATTTTTCTAATCATTAGTTGAAACTTTATCCATTCTTCTCATGAATGCTAGAAGAGTATTTTTTCTTACTTAAATCATTTTATTGCGATTATTTATGAAATGCTCATTATCTATCAAATGATTAAGCGTAAAAGTTTGCAGTTTTATATGTAATTAAGTTGTGGTATTTAAAAAATTAGTTTGCTGTGTATGTAGGTCAAAAAGAATAACTTCGTCTTCATGTAAAAAGCGTGCAAAGATAATTCAGAAACTAAATATGAATTTCATATAATAATCAACATATCCAATTACATTATCAAGTGCATTCGATTTAATTCACAGTGTAGGATGTTTGAATGATGTGCATTTTTTTTTAACTTAGAAAAAGTTACATAGTAGTATTAACTTGCGAATTAACTCAGTTCATATTAAATTCATTTTACAACACTTCATGGAAATGTATATAATTGTTAGGAAACAAAAGTAACTGATTTAAGTAAACAAAATACTGCTAGATGCAACATTAAACAAACGAGTAAGTACTCGAAACACACATACTATGGATTAAAATTACTATTAATTTTCTTAAGAATGAACGTTCATAAATAAACTAATAAACTGTTAATAAGATTTTCTTAAATATGGCTTAGAACTGATAAGACCTTGATATTTATTCAAAAAGGATTCGAATTGATATCTCTAGGTTTTACAATTATTTATCGATTCTTGCTGTAAGAAATTCTAAATTATTGTTTTAGGGATCGTTAGGGGAAAAATAAGTTCAATAATGAAATAAAACAGAAATCAATAATGTATTTCAAGGTAGAGCAAGGTCAAAGGATGCATAAATAGATGCCTCAATGTCACCTTCACATCATTAGCAAGCTCTGAAGGAGCATCAGAATAAATACAGGTTTTTCAAATACCTGTTCCTAAACGCCTGAGAATTATAAACTCATTAGAAGAACTATATACTTTTTCGAGCAGGATCCCATAAATGTTTTAAAAATAACTGCAAATTCATGGGCCACCAAAAGTTAAGGAACAAAGAGCATTTTAAAGCTATCTTTTGAAACAACGTAGCTAAATTCACGAATATTGAGTCAAATAATCATTATGTATTTATTTTATATATATTACATTTAATTATTTGAACTAATAATTTACTCATTAAATAATAACTTTTTTTAACAAAAGTTCGTTTATAGCAAAAATTACAAATTTAATAATTTTAGGATTTTTACAAAAATTTCAAATTTTGCAAAATGCACCTAGCCATAATGCATAACACGCTAGCCATAATGCATAAGAATAAGTTATCAATCACATGAACCAGCATGAAAGACTACACACGGTATAACATTTAATGCTGTTCATATAAGCTCCTGGAAGCATGCTTATTACTGTTATTGCTCTGTAATGGTAGTGCTCAAGTAAGATGGCAGTTTCATTTGTCTATTGCCTTGATCAAGAAGGTATATGTCTTCAAGCATAGCTCGATAAGGTCGAAGAGAATAAAATTATTAGAAGGGGCAGTAGCAAAAAGACTTTTCACCCGTTCAATGATTTCCCCTCGATATTTTGATCATTCAAAGTGCCTCCAAGAGCCTCCATTGAGCATATCCAAGTTTAAGTAGCGTACCGAAGGGGCTCTGCCTTAAACCTTGATTCCAACTTCGCTTTAATAGTATCTTTGTACAACTTTGGATGCACAGTGACTGATTCCTTACTTCCTACAGATTAGTATATAGACTGATCTATAAAAATATAGACTACCATTCATTCCTTGCCCATCTGCATGTGCCTTAGCCTAATTCAATCAGGCTTTTCTATATAGTCTATTTATTGGGACACATCCAATCGATCTTCTTGCGAACAAGCCTCTATTGTAAAAACGTCTTTCATCCTTGGTAGCCGAAACTTTTCTAGTTGCCATGAAATGGGCTGCAATGTATATTATAATGTTTTTGTTTCTTCAATCAAAAATAGCAAGTCTTGATACTAGTGTGGTATGGACGCTAGAAGAGTAGCCAGTCCATTAAGGTGTCCTCATCATTTGACAATAATTCAAAATTACCAAGTCCATCGCCAATTGCCCAAGTGTAGCTTCGTATTGCAACGTTATAAGCAATCAACAATCGATCAATGTCAAAATGGGGGAAACATAAAGCGTAATATGGTATTGATCCCACATTCTATAAAGAAGCAGTTTGAATAGCCTTACGTATTTTCTTAGAGCTCATTTGTTGACTTCTGTACTCAAAGATAGTATGGAATATTTAATACCCCTCTGACAGATCTTAAAACTTAAATTATATTACAAGAATTTGGAGTAAGTAGAAGCTATAGTAAGCGAAGAATGATTCCAATGTTTATAGAAGATGTGATTGTTCAATATGATAGAAGTTAGCGCTGGGAGAGAGACTGCTGCTCCAGTGTTTGAGATCAAGTGTAAATTTAAAATAATGTAGCGACTAAAATCTCGTATTTTGTTTTTTATTAAGAAAATTCAGAAATTACAATGATTTATTTCTTTGGAATTTCTATTTATATTATGCTGTTTTGCTTTATTTTTAAAAATTTATTGATGAGTTTAATGCAAGCTCAAGAACAAAATCTTCGTTCTGAGAATCTTTGTTTCACTTTTTATTATTTTACTTTAAGGAAAGTTTTCATTCCATAATACTGGTATGTAAATAAATATAATACAACATTTTTACAGCCAGTGCCTAATAGTTTAGTAAATTTCTGTCAATCAATGATTAACCAAACAACAGATAGAGTTAAAAAAGAACATTAACCTTATAGCTGTTAATTGGTTATTTAATTGAAAGAAATGTTATATCTTAACGTTGCATATGCGCACCAGTTCACACTTAAAAATAAAGAACAAACGATAACGTATATTTGTTTTTTTTTCTTTATTTCAAAAGCATATTAATCTTCCAAAAAAATGGGAAATTCCAGCACTTTTAAATAAAAGCGGGAAAACTATTGAACAACCAATGCATTTCATAAAACAGCATAGTTTAAAATCTTTGAGCTATGAACATATACTTATTTTTGCAATTTTGAATTAAATAGTAAATATTTAACGTGAGTAAAAAATTCGAAAAGGTTCATAAAATTGTACTTACTGAAAGAAGATAACAACAACACTAGGATTCCACAAAATATGGGAGTCTTATTACCAATCCTATTCGAAGAAAAATAAATTGTATTAGCACAGTGATTCTCAAACTGGGGGGTTCGCCCCCCTAGGGGTGTGATAACCCAACGTGGGGGGGGCGAACATATCGAAAAGTCAGAAATAAAAGATTATTTTTAAAAATTATTAATTTACTGAAAGGAAGCAAGCAAAATACAATATAACATAATAAAAAATAAAATACACTTTGCATGTTTTTTGCAAAACATTCCCATTTAAAAATTAGAAAGAAAAGTAACAAAATATTTTTATCCTATAACTTAAAAGAAACTTACTTAAAATATGTATTACTTAACAGTAGCATATACAAAATTTAATATTTATCTTGATAATTTGTACGGTTTATAATTGAAGTCGTATTGTAGCTTTAGTAAAAGAACATTATTACATAGCATTCACTACATGTTATTATATGGAGTGGAGGGGCGATGAAAATTACGATTTAATGTAAGGTCGCAAATATTCAGAGTTTGAGAAGAACTGTATTAGCGTATTACTGAAATATGTTTTAACGAATATGGTTTAAAAATTAATTTTGCAAATAATAAAAAACTACATATGATGAAAAGTTCAGTGCAAGATTTTTTTTACAATTTTTGAAGCATTTGCTCAGATTCACAGATTAATTTTAAATACGGCGAAAAAAAAACTTTAAAAAGTTGAATGTTAATTTAAGTCAAAAATAAACTCAAACAATTTTGAAATCTTTTCATACTTCTATCCTGAAGCAATGGCGAAAATTAATGTTTTTATGAATAAATAGAAATATAGTTAATATCGCAAAAAAGAAGGAATAGGTAAAACAGGTTAGTCTGTAAATGTAAATAATATAGCATTATAAAAGAAAAATAATGGGCTAGATACCTATTTGTAAGTGGTCCAATGATTGGATTTAGTATTAATTGTACAATTGCTTTCGATGCTAAGAGCAACCCAACTTCTTCATTTTCATTATGGATGTCATAAGGTATGATTTTCTGATGAAAATTAGTCGAATTTTTATGAGAGTAGTTTTGACAATCCAAAGACTCCTGATACAATTCAATACATTTATTTGCAGATGCGTTCTTTTTAACTCTATTAAGAACAACTTCTTGTAATGAACTGTTTTCTAATTTGTAAAGGATATCAGGAATTACAGGAACTATAAAAAGAAAGATTGAGATAATTTCATATGAGAAATAAAACTTTTGCAGAGAAAAAAAAACACTTTTAAAAACATTTTTCATCATTTTAGCTCTTGAGATTTTTTTAAAATTTGAAACAGATAAAATAACATGATCTTTAACATGATGCATGTTACTCGCAATAGTAACATGACACATTACTCTAACGAGGCTAACAGAAAGTAACATTTTTATTACGAGTCTTAATGTAAAAAGTGATTTCAGTGTATACAATAATAAATTGCTTTAAAACCGCATGGGCTTTAAAAGACACGAACAAAGAATACAAAAAAAAAATTTAAGTCAATTCCTACTTAGATCAACAAAAAAATATATTTTAGTTACTTTTTTATTAAATAGTTACAATTACTAATATGAATATGTATATACATATGACAGAATCACAACATTAAGTGGCAATTAATTTTTATTAATTATCATTAAAATATCGTATTGCATCCAAAACAATCGTGTATATAAAATTTCAGTTCAACTGTTCAGCTTTGAAACGTGAGCGGAAAAAAATCTTTTAAAGTTTTGACCCAAGTCACTAAAAATGAAGTCAACGCGGCTGTATCTGTAATTCTTTAAATAATTAATTTCAGTCAATAATTTTAATTGCTTATAACTAAATTATTGTATTGTTAACCAAAACAATAGTGTATAGAAAATTTCAGCTCAAATGAGCACTTTAAAATGTGAGAAAAAAACCTTTTCAAGTTTTGACACAAGCCACCAAATTGGCGCTAATTTCCCAAAAATGATGCCAACGTGCTATACTTCTAATTCTTTGCATAATTAGTTTTAATCAATTAATTTTTATTAATATTAATTAAATTACTGTATTGTCATCCAAAATAAGCGTGTATATAAAATTTCAGCTCAATTGAGTGCTTTAAAATGTATTTTATTAACGATTAAAAATTTGAACTAGATAAATATAGAGAGAGTGTGAACTAATTGTAGGAATTGAAAATATACATTACATGCAAACTCAAAGATACAAATACCGCAACACATTGAAAAGATACTTATGATTTCATTCAAAAATCGCAGTGTAAATGCACAAAGTTACATTGTTTAAATTTGAAATGTAAATCTGTCGAGTTAAACAGTAAAGTATGCAGTTTTGATTAAAGAAGTATTTTTTTAATTCATTTGAAAAGAAAAAGGAAATACAAAAGTTGCTATGATGTGCTTGTGTGAAGACTCTTTAAAATAAAATAAATTTTGAATTAAACTTAACTGAGAGCTTAAAATCATTTCTCGGTAGATAAGAGTTAAATTGATGTACGCACATTTTAATTAGTAAATGTAAGCAAAACATTTACACATATTTCTATTAGTTGAAAAAAAAGTCTCTATGGCATATCATCCATAAATGCATGATACAGTAAAGAGAAAACTTGTACTCGTACTTCAAGGAAACTTGTACTTAAATGAACCTAGATAAGATTAAATAAACATGTATAACATTAGGCAATTTACGTTGTATTTAAACTTCCAAAACTCGATGGAATACTTATAGAATATTCATCGTAAATTAAATCTTTTCAAACTTAAATATTTCTAAATCGTGTTTTAAACAGGATATAAAATGGCTATTCATTCCAATTTTCTCGTATAAGCGAAATATTTAAGAACGTGACATATCCTAAGAGGCCTATAACAGGATACTTTCGTATGATATAAATAATCTTTTAACGTAATTTATATACGTAACTTTTCGTGTATCGTGTAAAATATTCTAAGCATAATTTTTAAGAGTAACATTTTGTGTTTTGAAGCTTTCAAGTCAATATTGGAATGAAAAATTAATATAATCAACTTACCGACAACACTCAGAAGCAAGTTGTCGAGGAAAATAGAAAAGTATACAACAAATATTATGAACTTCCCAGACTGTTGTACGCGCCATAGTTGTTTACTCCACAGCATATTTAATCTTAAGGAGCTAAAATCTGGTTTATACCTGAAATAAAATTAAATGAGAGAAAATTAAGAATCTTAAATTAAACGCTTTAAATAAACCAATATTAAGGTGTCCGATATCGTTTGAACGTGATTTTGTAAAAGGCGTATAAATGAATAATATTTTGATACTTAGTATTACCTGAATTATATAGAACAAGGGTCGGCAGCCTATGGCACGCGTGCCTCATATGGCACGTGGTACAATTCTCAGTGGCCCTCTGCGCTACTCTACAAATTTGTCAATTTTTGAGTGGATGGAAGTTGATCAATTTGTAATGGACCTCATTTGACAAACATCCTCAGAATGATAAAAATTTACGGAATTCCGAGAAAATCTGAAAGATTACTCTAAAGATAAATGTACAGCTGTTTTGTAAATTATTGAATGCCATTGCTGGAGAGATTTAATTGTTTGAAGAGAGAAAATTGCATGTACTCTGCTTTCCACTTTTGGTTCTAGATATCTTAGTAAAAAGTTTTTCCTCATATGAAAAATATTTAGAGTCCACAAAGAAATTGTTTAACAACTAAATGCTGAGAATCGTGTAAAATTGAAAGTCACATATTATACCCATAATCTTGGGATATGAAAGTAGAGCGGTGCAAGCACTAGGTTATCATTAAAATTTTTATTAATCTTTTACTTAACTATAATGAAGGGAAATGCTTATGTTTTACGTTGTCTATTTCTTGTTTTAATAAATCTGCTTAAAAATACATAATATATGTACAATTTCAATTTTTTTGTTTTTGTTGAAGAAATAGTTATATTTTATGCTGTTTATTTTTAGGTTAAGAAATATCTTTAAATGATGCAAAATTAATATATAATAAAACTATAAATATTTACATTATTGACATGTATTCTGTAACTCTGCATGCATTATGGCAGGAATCGAGTTGTTTCAAAAATGTCCAACTGTGTGGCACGCTGAATCATAATGGTAGAGTGGCCACGGTAGCCAAGTGGTCAAGGTATAGGATAATGGTCAGCGTGTCATGAGTTCAAGACCGGTATCACTAAAGACCCGCCGTGTCGGGGAGAGATGCACGTAAAATCTGTCGAGAGCTCAAACGTCCTCCCGTTGGTGTGGTGTGGTAGTTAGGAGAGGGGGTTACAGCTCAGGTGTCGTCCGCGTCACTTGACCATGGTTCAAAATTACGCGGTCCGTCGCCAAAAGTCTTCGTGTAGCTGAACAGTGTGATGTTAATATTCACTCACTCACTCATCATAATGGTAAATTGGTTTGGCACGCCACAGCTAAAAGGTTGCTGACCCCTGATATAGAACATACATATAAAATTGTTTTAAGAATATTACTACAAAAAAAATTACTTAAAGGCAAATTTTGGCACAAAAAAAACATTTTCAAAACATTATCTATTTATGGAAAATGCTTCTATAATATTTTGCCTATACATAACTAAGACTTCTATACAGAACCTGTAACTACTATTTATGAAACATATTATTTAGAAGTGCATTTATTCATATTTAAATACAACAGAATAGAGAAATTTTAACAAAAAAAAAAAACATCGGTTCTTGCTTCAATTGATCGTAACTCTGAAAATAATATGAATTTTTCAAAACGCCTAGTTCAGGTTTTATAGAGAAGTCTTATCTATATACTACAAAATATTATTATTATAAATGCAGTTTTAATAAAAGGAGAATGCTTTAAAAATGTCATTCTTTCTTCTATTTTTGCTAAAAAATTGCATGTAAGTCGTTTTTTATTCTAGTAATATTCTTAAGACCATTTTTTATATGTTTCTTTTAATTCAGGTGACACTAAATATCAAAAAATTTATTCATTTATACGCATTTTCAAAATCATGATTCCGAACGTCGTCGGATACCTTAAGTATTTTTCTAGCGTTACCTCTTTTGATTAGAGTCAATTTCACACAAACTAGTGAAACTTTAATAAAAGTGTATAATGATAAGAGTTAGAAAGCAAAATTGTTTGTAAATATAAATATATAATTCTGCATTTCATCAAATACTATCATAAGAGTGCATATATATATATATATATATATATATATATATATATATATATATATATATATATATATATATTTAAATCTTTTAACAATATTTTGCATTATAAATTAAAAGGATAAGGAAACAACAGAGGTTTTTTTCATTGCCCTATGTCAAATAATTATAAAGTTATCATGTATGCATTGCGATTACTTAATGCATTTTATTTACAAAATTTAAATAACAAATCCCTGAAATGTAATAACTCGATTCGTTTCGTATTTTTAAAAATAATGAAGTATTAAAAGACATACTTATTTTACATTTTCTATGAAATACAGAGAATCATTGATGAGGTAAATAAGAAAAGCAAAAAAAAATTAATGTTAATTATCAATGCATGTGAATACTATCAACAAGTGAATGCAAAATATTTAATATAAATAAGCATAAATTATATATATATAAAGCATAATCATTATGTATTGGTTACAAGTAAGTTTCACTCATTTTTGAAAAAAGGTTAAAAAATCTGATTTATAGATCAAAGCTTTAAAAAAAAGTAGCCATTGTATTAGATTAAATAAGTTATTTATAAAATTTTTATGGGGAAACTTATAATAAGGTATCAATTTGTGTGTAATTTGAATTGGGTATAATTATTCCTCTCTGTAATCATTTAAAAGCATAATTTTGTTTTTAACTGCAATGTAATTTGCACAATGTACCGCATCCCTTACTAATTTCATAGTTGTACTTTACATTCATTTTTCTCATAATATGTGTTTCTTCATGGATCATATTTGTAAACAAATTAAGACACTGGTATTTAAACTGATTTCATGTGAATATCATTGTTATTCGGGGATAATTATGAAACCATCGAGTTTTAGCATAAGGTAAAAGATTCATACTTCAGAGAAGAAATTCGGGAAAAGTTTCAAGTACTCTGTAGTTTTAAATTTGTTTTTGCGTATAAACCTTAATAACGATGATACTTTTAATACTTATTTACAAAGCATTCTATGTATGAAAGAATGTATGTATATTTGTATGAAAAACGTGATATTATGTAGTATAAATTAGTTTTCTAACTATAAATTACACTGTTTTAATTTACTCTTTTAAAACCTTATAATTGTAATAGCTCCTATTTTTAAGGAAATAGTTTAATTATACATAAGAACATATAATATCTGCAATCTTTTGAAAATCTTTCTGTAAAAGTATTCACAACTTGAATCAGTTACTTTTGGTTTGAAGTCATTTCCTCTTTCATTTAGCTTTTGGGAGTTCTTTAAAAACACAATCCTCATAAAATTTTAGATTTATTTTAGCGAATATTTGAAAGAACATTCTTATATTTTTCGAATAATTGATTCATTAGAAATTATAAAAAAGCGTAATATTTTTCCTCGCGTTTGAGCTTACTCATTAACAAAATAAATAAAAATTTCCAATTTACATATTTTACCAATACATTTAAAGTTGATATCTTTTTTTTTAAATTTGTACCATAAAAATGCCTTGAACAAAATTCCACCTTCATTGAGCTATTTCTTTTTTTCTTATCATGTTCATAATTTTCTCAAGATTATGTTCAAAATATAAACACTATTTAACTTAGATCTATTTTCATGTAATTAAAAAAATAAATTATTAAAAATTTTAATAAATTGACTCATAAAAAATAACTCGTTATCTCCCGCCTTTTTAAACTTATTTATGTTCAAATTTATACAAATTATTTTCATTCTAATTTTCTTCGTGCACAAAAAGCCTATATATTTTTAAAATTATTTCAATGAAATTGCCTTAAAATATTCGTTTCTTAAGTAAAAAGAAAGCCCTTTACTTTAACGCACATTTAGAGAGTCTCGATAAATAATACATATATTATTTTTATGTACGACGCGTCCATTATCTCTGTTATAAGACAGGAAAAAAAGGATCACACTCTGCTTTTATCTCTTCCACCTTACATCTTTATCACTTTTCGGCTGCACACCAATGCTTCAGATAATTCACAAGCAACATAAACATCAACCGTTAGAAATTGCATTAAATAATACCGAAAAAGAGCATTTGCATTTTGTGGATCTAAAAAAAAAAATACTGTAACAAAATACAGCTTAAAAAACATTCAAAAATCGATATTCCCCTAATGCTGTTTACAACAAAAGAAAACGTGCATGGCTTACGGGAAAGATGGTGTCTCGGGAGAGAATTCTGGAAAACTGTGTGAAGAGATCGTGTTCACTCAAGGGTTTCACTATCCTAATATGAGGTGGAGCACTCCAACCAACCGCCATCTTGTAATCGGATTACAGCCTAACTCATCTTCAATTGGTTCACTTGGATGGAGGATTTAAGCCTCTTTAGTCAAAAGCCGAAAAACAATATGAGACTCAGTGTATATAGACTATAAAGGGGCCGGTTAATAATAAAACGGAGTATTTTAAGTTTGATATTTTTGTTGCACGTGTGAATTGGAAGATACACTTACTCTGAAGAATAATTTTGTTCAATTAAACGACTGATGAGGTGGTAACAATTGGAAAAAAACACAAATTCTGAAAAATATGAAGTAATAATTTAGGTGTGAGAATTATATTAACATCGCAGTATAAAGCAACAGAGAGCTATTGGCAACATATCTCGTAATTTGGAACCGCAATTAAGTGACAGGGCCTCAGTAGCCTAATGGTCAAGGTCTTGGACTCGTGGATTGCGTGTCATGAGTTCGAGCCTAGTGCCACTCAAGACTAGCCGTGTAGAACAGACCGTTGCACGTTAAATCAGTAGAGGCTCAAACGACTTCCGGTTGATGTGGTGTAGAAATTACGAGTAGAATACGGGATGCCAACAGAGATGGCATCCTCGTCACTTGACCATGGCTCCAAATTTACGACGTCCTCCCACGTTCACCTTCATAATGCGATGTTAATATATTTCTCGGTCAAGTGACGAGGATGACACCTGAGTTGGCACCCTCTCCTAACTACCACATAAAACGAAAGATATTGAGCTTCGACTAATTAACTAGAAAATACTTCAGTTTTTAATCTCTATATTTGGAAATTTTGCTTAAACAATCACAAATATTGCCGTCCATGTGAATTACCACGTCCTAATGAAATTGTTGAAAAATAAGAAATAAAATGCTCCAAAATGTAATCATAAAGTTACTTACTGAGGTTCAAAAAATAAATTTAAATGCGAAAAAGTAATAGAATCTAGACTAATGTGTACTACTTAAACGTACCTCAATAGTCGCTTCATTTATTTATTTTTTAAATAACAGGAATAATTTTTGAAAAATCACTAAGTTGTAAGTATTTTTAAATGTTAAGCATGAATATTATGCCAAGGAAAGTAATATAATTCCCCTTTCAAAATAAAATAATATATATATGTAGGACTTACTTTAAATGATAAAAACAGCTTGAGAATGAAACTGTTGGTAAAATAAGGCATTTATATAAGAATAAAATTTATCTAAATATTATGATTGGAAACAATTTTGAAAAATCATTAAAACGTATACATGATGATGTTAATATACTTACTCAAATACATAAACATATTCCTTCAAACATATGAACAAAATTCTCACCATTTCGAATTTCAGTCAAACCTTTTTAATTGTCAATTTTGCTTCATAAATATGAATTCTAAGTAGTAGTTCTTTGAATAGATTTTGAAGCATATATGTATATATGTTAGATCGATAAAAAAAATGGATTTTCGAATGATTTTTTAAGCTAAATTGAGAAATATTATATTTTCAAATGTTATTCATGTAATGCTACATATTGTTAATATTAAATTTACAGTATAAGAATTTTATTAACTTTTGTGCTTCTGAAAACCTATTACACTTTTAAAAATGAAGGAAAAAATATGTTACGTCAAAAATTAGTGTATTTTTTAACTAAAAATAGTTGTTAAAAATTTTGATTCATCACAAAAATTAATTGCATTTGTTACATTTTAAGTGATGTTGGATTATTTTTAGTCCTGAAAATCAAGTTGGATCATTTTTAGTCCAAAACTAAAAATCAAGTTGGATCACTTTTAATCCTTTTTAGTCCAAAACTAAAAATCAAGTTGGATCACTTTTAATTCTTTTTAGTCCTAAATTTTCTGTGACTCGTATAAGCCAAAAATGTCAGCTAAAGACATACATTTTTATCTTTTCTACTTCTTTCAATCAAATCTAGAGTTTTGTTGTTCTTTTATGGTTCAAAACAAGAGAAAACAATTTAAATTTAGTTTTAGCTGATCTTGAGTTTCACTACTTTGCAAAACTAGAAGCCAATTTCATAAAGTAATTTAAACAAAACTTCTCAATAGAACTAGTAAGATGTTAAGCAATATGGAACATTTGTTTGTCATAAAAAACAACATATATGCTTTATTCCAATCAATGTAAGTTTTCAATTCAATACTTACAATAACTGGGTGAGATATTGACTAATTAAAATACTAGGCAAAGGAAATACCCTATTAAGACATATTTTAATATTATGAGAAAAAAAATTCAAAAATAAATTTAATTCATTAACCTCCAGCTTTACTAGGGTGTTTCTGTTTAGTAAATATGGGAATAAAAACTTACATGTTTAAAATAGATTACAGATTCATATATATATATATATTCTTAATGTTTTTACAAGAACATGGAGCTTCACTGTTTAGAAAACCTTTTCCCTCAGCAGAGTTTTAATTCAACTCAAATGTATAGTTTACTTTAAATTTTTGGAAGCGATTATAGATTTGTTTTATTATATTTTGGAAAAGAATTCATCTTTTATATAACTTTTCACTAAGTTTTATCTTAAAGAGAAAAAATATATATATTAAGGTATGCATTTAATTTCTTTATCATAAGATTTTTCCATTTGAACGAGTTTGCATGTAAATTTTCTCCCCCCCCCCCCCACTTGAACAACTTCTGAATACTTCATTACCACATACATTGTTTTTCAAAAAATTATCATTATGCATAACAGTAAACGCTAGCTTAAAAGTCAGAGTCTGGAAAACACTAAGATCTTAATGCAGTATTTTGTAGCTACAATAGAAAAAATTAATCTTAATTGATTAACATTATTAAATTACCACTAAGTGAACAAATGTGTCTTATTTTATCAAGTAAAACTGTCTGATAAATTTTTAAAATCAGAAAAGCAGATGAATCCGATCAAAAAACTTCACGATTATTCTTCGAAAAGAATAACTCCCGTAAAAATACTCTTTTCCGTTCTTTCTTATAGAACAAAAAAACATTACAACCATCCTTCAAAGAAATGAGCCTGAAGACGGAATATAAACTATCCAGAAAATCGACAATTTTTGCTATTTTTAAAATGTTAGGAGAATCTGTTTTGTTTTTATTTAAACATATTAAATATGCCAACTATTTAAACAAGTACACAAATTCTTACGTGTGCTACATCCCATCCAAGTAGTAAAATATAACACTTCAAAAAACTCCAAGACTGTTCATTTCGACTTGAGCCTTTATTCCATAGTCTTAGAAATTAGACACACCCAGTCAAGGTCATTAATTTTCTTCTTGATAGAAAAAAGAAACAGTTATTCTTAACTTTACTTCCTCATGCAAGAGATTGGCACATTTTTATGAATTATGTACGTTTGCGCTACCTGATTAAGCAGCAATTAAATTTGAATATTCTCTAAAAAAATGTTTTAGTAGTCTATTATTTTATTTCTTTTTATTCTGCTATTTATTATCTAAGCAATGACATCTTTCATCTTAACCTTTCTATTTAATATTTTATTTTCATATTTTACTACACTCAGATTCCGAAGAGAAGAGCGCGTTACTCGGGTACTCTAATAAATAACTTCGAGAAATCCAAATTAGAACCAAAAGATATATATATGTATCTAAAATACGCCTTACAAACGCACAACAAAACTCTATTTCAAATCCTTTCTCATTTCAAAAAAATAATGCAAAAAATACATATTTTTTAAAATTTTGTAGGTATTCATATCTCTAACAAATTCTCAAACCTATTAATAAAGTATTGTTTAAAAGAAAGTTCTTAATTTTTAAAACATAACGATACAAACGCGTTTAAAAGTATTTAAAGGGAAATCATTTTCAATCGGAGAAAAGCCCCCTTGACTGAATCCTTATCGTTCGAGTCCACGAGGTAATATTCATTTGATAATCGTTCTATGTCAATACGTGTGCCGACTGCTTAGTGTCAACAAGTGGTGTCCACTGCTTTACCACTGAACCCTTTCTAATGGCAAGAGCGGTGGTAAATTTAAACGTAAAGGGGGCTTGACGTGGCTAATCCCTAGCTACCCATCCAATAATTAAAGGGAATGTCAGGAAATGGCTCTTGTCGTGGAGTAAATCGATCGGTAATTTATATAATTTGTTTTTTCTACAACTATATACATAAAAATATATTAAGGTATGCGACAACTTTTTTTTAAAACGAAAGAAGATATGGAAATTATTTTATAGTTTTTAGATTTATTTAATACATTTCAAGAGAAAAAAAAGTGCTAAAAAATTTAGAAGAGAAAAAAAATTATTATTACTAATATGAAAAAAATTACAAAAAATTACATAAACGGGGCCCACCATGTACAAACATTATGAACATTACATTATTGAGCATTAACATTATGAACATTACATTATGAAGCATTTACATTATGAACAAATTCTCAATTTTTCCGTTTTTAGGAGTTACTTTGGTATTCATTTTTGAAATGACCCTTCAAGATAATAAGATATATTCTATTTTTTACAAAAACTAGAGCACTTTATCTTAGTAATTATATGAAATTGCTTAAAAAACAATGATAATATTCACATAAAGGACTGTAAATTTTTCAATAAATCAATATTGATAAATCTGAAAGTTAAAACATTTCCACTATTACATAGAACGTATACATAAAGTTTCAGTAAATTATTCCTAATGTTTTTTGAGCAATCGCTGTCCCCGTTTGGGTTTTCTGGAAAAAACTCATTTCAGTAAAACGCATTTTAAAGTTTGACATCTCGTTTAAAGTTATGACATCAGCTTTACGGAAACACTACTAGTTTTTGTTCTAGTGAATGGAAAATAAAAAACTTGGTATTTTTACACAAAACTCATAAGACAGTCAGTAAAACAAAATCATAAAAATAAATTGTCAGTTTTTGAAAAAGTTCTCGATTTTAGGGTAGTCGGATACCTTAAATAAGGAAAATTCAATTTATGAGGTTTCAGTTTCTGTAACCCCTTGAAAGGTCAATTTTTTAACCAAAATATTCCAAAAAAGGGTACATTTTTATTGCATATATTTAAGTATAACATTTAATAGAATGCGCGATGGAAATTTTTTTAATTTTCAATTTAAAGTTTTTACGCCATTTTTTTTTTATAATTGCGGAATATAAAACCCCTAAATGCTTGATTTTTATAAGTACACTCTGCATGCTATGAAGAATAGTTTCACATACCTGAAAAGAATTTCTCTTTCATACCTACAAAAAAATTTCATGTTCTTACTTCTTTTTCAAATTGTTGAGGATTTTGTGTGCATGTGCAAATATATACGCACACTCAATTTAAAACATAGTTTAATGCTAAGTCTTACATTGCAATTGGGACAAAGATAACATCGGTTTTTTGGATAATCTTTCCATTTTCATTTCTTCTCAAGCAACAAATTGCACATTGCCTTATCAATTCCTGTTCTTCATCGAACATTTTCAAGAATCTAAATTCCCGCCTTTAATGAAAAATTACCGCCTTCACCTCAAAGAAAATTCCAGAAGAGAAGTATTTCAGTACCATGGGCAAAACGCATCTCTTAAAAACACTGCACTAATGCTCTCACTATAACAATTAAAATAAGGTGCAAATCAAAGATAGAAAGAAGAAAATAACATTTCCCGTATAGCGTACGGTCAAACCGGTTAAATGTTTAACGATATTTATAAAAAAAAATTGAGAAAGAGATCTAATGGTTTTCAAAACTTTTTTAGTCGTTCCCTATGTATATATACTATGTAAAACAGTTTTTGGGCTCAAAATACCAAAAAAAAAGCTAAATATTCCATTTTTTAAGAAAATATTTAAATTTATAGTGTAATATTAAATTGCTAGTCCTCCCATACAATAATTAACGTTTACAAATAAATTTTAAAATACAAGTACGTCAAACTATGTACAGTAAAAGTTGGTAAGGGTTTTGTGATAACATGATTGGGATATTCGTAAAAAATACTTCTTTTTATAAATGCTTATTGAAAATTCATTAAAAAGGGTATAAATTCTAAATTCGACTATTTTTAAAAAAAAGTTTTGCTTTGAATCAAAAATGCATACCAACTTTTGTTACATGTACTAATAGTAATAGCTAAAAAAAATATCAAAGCATTTGGTACAATAAAAAAAGGTCTTGGAATTTTAAATGAAGACAAACTAGTTATGTTTTCTTTGTGTAAGATAAATCAGTTTAAAGTTTTTATTTACCATTATAATGGGAATAAAAACGAACATAAAATTACCATTTCTCTGAGTTTTTTAAACACACACAGAGCTTTCACAAATTTTATAACAAATAAAAAAGCAATTTTGGCTAAAAAAATGATATCTGATTTTTTTAATCGATTTTTGTCAATTAAATCGTATTGTATCTCCTTAAATAACTATAAAGACCGTTCTTTTTTTATCAAAAATCGTATATTAATACTTATATATCTATATATATATATATATATATATATATAGGGAAAAAATATAAATGATGCATTTTCACTTCACACACATACCATTACGATGAGATTACTTCAGACTAAGGGCGAAATTATAGTATTACATGTTCGGAATCACAGTTGCACAATATTAGGTTCCTATTAATTTCTCTTAAAATATCTACTTATTGTAATTATTTGTAACCTATTATTTTTTCCACTTCTTTTAAAGATTTATCCTTCCTTTTATTTTAATTAAAAAATAATAATTTTATCAGATTATATATTTATTAAATAATTTTTTAATATAAAAGTTGCTCAATGTCATAGATTTCATAGTCGCATTTTTTTCCATAGTCATCGTTGCATTCACTTCTTTATGTCACAGTCACTACTATTTGGAACCATCACGGTGGCTGCAGTAGCCTAGTGGTCAAGGTCAAGGACTCGTGGCTATCAAGCCATGAGTTCAACCGTAGTACCACTGAAGACCGGCCGTATAGAGGCGGCCGATGCACATTAAATCTGTCGAAGCTCAAATGTCTTCCCATTGATGTTGAAGTTAGGAGTGGTGATGCCAGCTCAGATGTCGTCCTCGTCACTTGATCATGGTTCAAAATTACAAGATCCGTCGCTCTGATAGCCTTCATTCCGCTGTATAGTGCGACGTAAATATTACTCTTAAGGCATCCGACTACTCTAAACTTGTGAATTTTGCCAAAAATTCACAATTTTTTTCTTTATGATTTTATTTTATAGGCCATTTTTTTTTTTAGTAACGTAAGAGCAGATGCCATTACTTTAAGCAAGATGTCATACTTCAAAATACGTTTTACTCGAAATGTGTTTTTTTTAAATGCTCAAACAGGGTCATTGATTTCTCAAAAAGTTTCAAAACTAATTTACTGAATTTCTTGGGTATGTTCTGTATAATACAAAATAAGTGTTTTAGCCATCAGATTTATCAATCACTGTTTTATTACAAAATTTACAGTCCCTTCTGTAAATATAATCACTGTTTTTTTAAGCAATTCCATACAATAACTAAGATAAAGTACTCTACTTTTTGTAAAAATTCAAATATATCTTATTCTGAAGGTCACTTCAAAAATGAGTAACATAGCAACACATCAGAATTGAAAAATTGAAAATTTGTTCATAAACTTGTGGTACAGAATGGGCCGCGTTTATGTTATTTTTTGTCACTTTTTACCCACTTTTTCCCATTTTAGTAATAATAATTTCTTTTTCTCTTCTTAATTTTAGCATATTTTTCATAAAATATACTAAACAAATCTAAAAATAACAAAAAAAGATCCCCATATCTCCATTTTTTTTAAAAAAGTTGTCGCAAGTAGTCGGATACATTAACTCTAAAACCGTCATTGTTTTGTGCAGCAATCGTCATTTGCTGAAACTATCACTGCGTCATGTTACTATAACAGTAAAGGCTGTGGCATACACAAACTACTCCATGGGAAGGATTCTATTTATAAACAAAAATAGACGAATGCACTGAGACGTAATCATTTTGCTAAAAAATAAAAATCTGTTGATCTATGAAAGGGGTTTAAGCCCCCAAACCCCATCCTTGTGTAAGTCACTGAGTAAGGTTTCATGATAAAAAGATTCATGTTAAAAGTGAGATTTCCTTAAAAATATTTCTATGCTCTGTGTTCGTAAAAAGTTCAAAATTATCGGGAAGTATAATAATTATTGACTGAATATAAGAAATTTAAATTAAATAGGGATATAATTTTTTTAAAAAAACCTCAATTAATCATTAATAAAAAGCATTGCAATGCTAAGTATCAAACTAATAATTTTGAATACAAATCAAAATTGCTAAAGATCAGAAGCTAAGACCAGCGCTTATAATCATTGCAACAAAGTATGCTTTGAAACCTCAAGTGACTACAATTTATTTTGCTTATTTTTTATAAAAAATGGAAGTTACTTACTGTTTGTCAAGTAGAAATCTTATTGTTATGTTCAGAAACGGAACTTTCTCAATTCCGCTCAGCTTTGTGATTCTTTTTTATTTAAAACTTTACAGAACTGAATTTAAAATTTTCTATAATAATTTCAAAATACGTATAGGAAAATGAGTTGTGTTTCAAAGCCAACATAACATTATTATTTTATCATCGTAATGTTATCTGCAGTGGCAAAATTTGTCGAAATAGATATTTATTTCAAGAAATAATAAAAGAAATTAAAATTTTTGCTATCAGTTTTCTAATTTTTTCTTCGGTGTATTTTATTTTTTCCTGTACACTAGTCAAATTATAATTTTAAAAGGGATTTTCCTAAAAATGCTTTATTTTTGAAAATGAGCAAAACTGTTTTGTTTTCCTGATTACTTTTCGGAATTAATTCTGCTTTATTATAGATTTTTTTTTCCTTTACCTAAATAAATCGTTATTTAAATAAATAAGTTTGCTTTACGATTACTCTTTATATTTTCAGTTAAATATAAATAATGTGAGACTTTCACTCTAATAGTAACAGTTTATATTAATGTTGCATTTATATTAATACTTCCAGAGAAAAATCGAAATCTTCATAAAAATTCATAAAAACTCAGAATTTAACTAAACATTTTTGAATTTCTGAATTATTTTGTTTGCCAATCCTAACATTTAAACTAGTTATAAATATTAATTAGTCATATGTTAACTATAATCTTTTTTTTTAATTTTCTAATGGTAGAGAAAAAATAGCTTTCAAAAGTAAAAAAGTCATTAAATCAAAAGTAAAATAAAATTCATTTAAAGGCACTAAAAATATGTAATTCATAGTATATAAATAAATTTGGGAGTTTCATTCAGAAATAATATATTTTATAACTCCTTATAATACACTAACAGAAGAACATTTTTTTCATTTCCAAAGAAATATTAGTGTTGAAAAATACGGATGTGTCCTAAGTATTGTTTTGAATCATTGTCTATTTTATTTTCATTTGAAAACAATATCGAAAATAATACGGAAATTAGTTAACATAAAAATAGTAGGAGGATAGAACATATTCAAAAGGAAAAAATACGATGTAACGTACCTTAAAAGTAATGTGTTATAATTATATGGAATATATATTCTTACTATATAATAAGTGCTTTGAATATGAGATGAACGTATTGTAGTTACGGACTATGTTAGATACGCTAAACAGGATCATACAATAAATTTAAAATGTAAAAGGGCTGGGAAATATGCTAAAAATGTATTAAAGTCGTTAAATATATAATAAATGCAAAGGAGTAATGGAATATATGTTACAATTGTAACAGTAACATTGAATACACCCCGAAAGAAATAAACATAGCAGCACACTTATATTTTAAAATGATAACTGCAAATACAACGAGTAATGGAAACATGTTTACAAAAAATAGTGTATTAAAACTTTTTACCAGAATTGGTATGCTGGAATCTATTTCTTAAAAATAATAATTTGACACACCTCTAATGTGTGTGCGTGCATGTGTATAAACTGATTAGTAATATACTAAATAGCTATAATTCTATTCTTAATATAAACAATATTTAAGAATATAGAAGACAGTATAGGTTGAAGTTGAAGAAGAATAGCTACTGTGTAATACAATAGCAAACTTTTATCCTTATGACCAAAATTGTCACCAAATATTTTCACATAAACGCTAAATTTTATATATTTGACTTTCATATAGTGTTAAAACAAACCTTATACAAACATTATTTTAAGATATTTGCGTTTTTCTTTTCTTATACACCTTTTTTTCCCTTTTGGATTGACTGATGCTAATGCAATTAAATGCTGATACTTTAATATGAGTTAATTTAACACTGACGAGATTTGAATCAAAAAATATATAGCAAGTACTATTTATTTCTTTGTTATAAGAAATAGACATTTTTCATAAAAAAAAAAAAATTCCAAAAAGAATTCTCACCAAGTGAATACTTATATTAAAGTGTAGTAAGCAAATAAAACAGCTGTTCAAAAAATCGCATATAATTTTAAAAGAAAAAAAACTTTTTATATACATCATAAATGACTTTACTTTAACCAGTGACGGATTTTGGCTTAGTCCAGCGAGGCCCGGCCCTAGGGCGGCGAATTTTTAGGGGAACCAAACTTGTCGAGGAGGCAAAAATTTGAAATCTGTTTTGTTTTTTATGAACTGAAAGGGAAGAATTTTATAATGTTCTTTTCTTGCTTTGACAACCTCAAGATGTCAATATTAAAAAGGTAGATTTATATTTTTAAATAATTAATCGTGTAAGAGTAAAATTTAAAACATCTAACAAATAGGTACTAAAAACATTTTCATTATGTATAGAATTTATCTATTGACGTTAGATTTTTCATAAGTTTTTCAAAAAAATATAAATGTAGCATTTTTTTGCTCATCATTATAACACAAAATATTAATTCACCACATTTAATATTATACCTTTGTCCGGTTACTTAAAAACGTAATTATAATTTTTTAAACTCGTATACAAATTTTATAGTTTTACGTAATACGAGGCGTTTTTCAAAGATTACCGTGATCAATTTAGAAAGATCGTACTAGAACTTGGAAAATCACAAAAATATAAAGAAATAAGCATCAAACACAAATTAAATGAGTCCTTTTATTTTTAACGTTATATTCCATTTCATGAACTATTTAATCAATTTTTTTTCTCAATCACAAAATGATTTGACTATTTTATACCTTTATGACTTTTGAAATAGTTAAGTTTTTAAGGGCGTCAAGTTAACTTGACCCTTGAGCACCATCGAACCTAAGTCCTTCACTAACTTTAACTCTTAAATTATAACACACGCACACAAAGACCTTCACTGAATTCGTATGAGAAAAGGATATCAAAAAGCAAAGCATGTGTAACAACAAACTAAGAAACTAGATTTATCTTAGTTTAAAACGGACAGCCTTTGTCGTTTTTAAAAACATTACTTTCCACCTTCTTTTCGAGGTGACTGCGCAATGCATGCGCACGAAATCGATAAATCGAAGATAAATGAACACATCCAATTTCAGATCACGCAATTAGTTTTTTTAACCCAAAATTTCAGATAATGCCAAAAGAATCGTATAAATCATTTTTGACACTAAAAAGAAGTCATTGATAGATTGAGACAAAGAGTATCCCTATGGGAAAAAATGTATTGATTTTAAACATTTATTGAGCGAATTCTATTCATTCTAAAACGTTTCAAGGTCTTTTATTTGCCTCTCAAATGTTTCCTTAAACAGTTAGTTGGATATTGCTGAATGTAAAGCAGAAACTTTGTTAGCTATAATTCATGCATAAAGCGAAGTTATATAATTAACCGATGATGGTTTAACATAAATAAAATCACTCTGACTAGGTCAATGAAAATGGCAAAACACATAATTAGAAATACTCACTCAGACTTCATAAATTTGATTAAATCATTAAAGAGATGATTAAATTAACAGTTAAGGGAGTTAAAAATGATGTTTGGTGCTTAAATTCATGTAAATTATAAGACGATTTAAATATCTCGTTACGGATAAATCTGATCGTCATCTTCCAGATAATTCCAAGCTTAGAAATCCATAAAATACTTTTAAATTTAGCCAACAGATTCATTTTATCGTATCGATAGCTGTTAACTGCTTTTACGTTCTATCCACTGCTACTCTTTAGTTCTTCTTGCTTAACAGAACAAGGAACTATGCGTGATATTAAGCATGTTTAAATCTTAAACTGAAGAAAAAATTACTGAAATGAAAGTAAAAAGATTAACAATTCCAATGTATTAAAATGAAAGAATGTGAGTTCTTTACCAAAAGATTGAAACGATCTTACTTTCAATAAAATAGGAATATTTAATAATTATTCCAAAATTGTATTTAAGTTCACGATAAATCTAAGGAGCAAAACATTCAATTTTTTTAATATTACACAGTGATTGAAATCTTTCACAGATTTAAAATAGTTTGAAGTATATATGTGTGTTATTACAAATATATATAGATATATATATGTAAGGATAATTAAATTAGATCTAAAACTATATCTCTAGTCCACTTCTAACTTTTATTTTCCCGTTACATCTTCAAGTATTAAATTTATTACCCAGTTCGGGAATGGATTACACATGTCTTTAAAAGATCTCGCCGCTCCTACCATTAATTTTTATTACCTAGTATTTCAAATATACCTCTTCAATAAAGAATGTACTTGAACAGACATATGGCTTCTGAAGAGGTCGGGGACTCTTGAGTTTTAACACGTGTCCGTCTCTTTCTCTCTCTCTTACAAACAGATTACAAAATGATCTCATGGAATAAAGACGTTTAAAAAATAATGTCTTTAAATTCACTGAAAAACCACGATATATATATATATACTCTAAAACAAAGAAAAACGACGCACCAAGAAAGAGTTGCCCAATTGTAATGAAATTTCGTATGCGAAGACATTTGTACCGAACTTGCAAATGATTAAAATATGGTGTCCAATGAATGAATAGCGGGAGCTACAGCGCATTGGAACTACGCACTCAGAAGGTGCCTATAAAATGCGATTCTCAATATAAAGGTCAAAATTTCTGTTGCATTACTATTTAGGATAACTTTCAACCACTGAAAAATGATTCGCCGCAGGATTCGAGCTCATTAAGAGAAAATGTCAGAGTTTGAAAAAGGTCGTATAATTGGATTGAAAGAGGTAGATTGGGCAAATCGGAGAATCACCCGTCATATGGGTCGAAGCGATGCGGCCATCGGAAGTTGCTGGTAAGAATGGGTGGACAATAGCAGATTTTCGCGCCATGATGGTAGTGGTCGACCTATTACCACAAACCATCAGGAGGACAGATTGATCGTCAGATCAGCTGTCACAGCACCTGATTCGTCGTTATCGATCATCTGACGTGCGACCTGCACACGAGTGTCCGCCGTGACCATTCACAGACGGCTGATGGAGCGAAATTTATGCTCGTAACTTCCACTACTTCACCTGCTACTCATACCTGCACAATATCGAGCCAGATTACTGTGGTGCTTGGCTCAATCAGGTTGAAAACATTCTGACTGGGGACGTACAGAGTTTAGCGACGAATCCCGCTTTCAATTGTGTCCTGACGATCGTCGAAGACGTGTCTGGAGACTCCCATAGCAGCGTGCCGATCCTGCTTTCACTTCTGCACACAGGCCCTCAACCAGAAGTTATAGTCTGAGGTGCTATTTCTTTTAGAAGTCGGACCCTTTTGATCGTCATTAGGGGCACACTTACAGCACAGCGGCACATCGACGACATTCTGAGAACTGTTTTGCTACCGTTCTTTTTGCAGTACCCTGGCCTTATTTTTCAGCAAGATAATGCCAAACCACATACGGCACGTGTTGTTATGAACAGTCTTACAACTTGTCAAACACTTTCTTAGCCGGTAAGATCTCTCTCCATTCAAGCATGTCTGGAATATGATGGGAAGGAGACTGCATCTACCAGGAAATGTGGCCTGAAATACCTGGCCTGACAGTTGGAGCAAATTTGGTAAGAAATACCGCGGGAGACCATCAGGGGACTTTAGCACT
Organism: Trichonephila clavata; assembly: GCA_019973975.1. Lineage (NCBI taxonomy): Eukaryota > Metazoa > Arthropoda > Arachnida > Araneae > Nephilidae > Trichonephila > Trichonephila clavata. Next base: position 254,523 of record BMAO01020686.1, on the reverse strand, counting down.
CTATGCCACGTCGTGTGGCAGCTTGCATTCAGGCTAGAGGTGGGTCAACACCATATTGAGCTCGTTACTGTATAACTATGTAACTCTGAAATAAATCATTAAATTTTTCTAAAATTTTAATCATTTTGTATTATGTGCATAATCTTTGTACATACCAATTTTTGACTCTATCAGACAACTCATTGTTGGTGCGTCATTTTTTGTTGCAGAGTATATATATATATGTGTGTGTGTAATAACTCACTTAAATTATATCTCAATGAATTTTATTTCATATCGACCTTGAGCCCTGCAAGACTTAGTGCGTGATAATTAGCTTTTGTCTTACCCGCTTAACGTGGGAACTAACCACGATCTTATCTCTCCAAAAAACTAAAAGCTCAGCGTTTTTAAATCAGGATGATGCTATCTTGTATCACCTGCGTGTAAAGATGAATCAGAAATGCTTTTACTGGAAATCATATGATTATAATAACTTTCAGTTGACCATCAATATAAATAGACGAGATTTCTACAGAGAACAAAGAATGCTTTGGTGACTATCTTAAATGTGCGTGTGTTTGAGTTGATCTTTTCGTGTCATCATCTTACCCATTTGATCTTGAGTAAGATATGAATATTTAATGTCCTCATCATTTCTACAACAGCAACAAATTGATTCTATCCAACAAAATGCCTAAAACAAGTCTGTATCTTTTCATATACAGTCGTATCTCTATGCAACGAAACCGCTAAATCCCGAAAAAGAGTGTCATTATGTAGAAAATTGCTATAAAGAGTGATTCATATCTTTCAATATTCTTGTGTTCTTGGTTCCAAGAAAATGTTTGTAAAACGAGGTAATTATCAAAATAGAGGTTCGACTGTATACATTATAGTTATCCAGAAAGTAAGCTTCTCACACAAATAACGAATGGCAGAAGATATATTAAGAACGACGCGTGCTCATGTTGGGTAGATTCCTTGCTTCTCTATTGTATGGGTCAGTTCGCACTCTCCATTACCTTGCAATAACGCCGTTTTAGAGACCGACATTTCCAGTTTTCTTTTCTTCTCCAGGAGGGAAAGCTGGTGATACCGTTTTTACACCGTTATTTTATAACAGTACAGAATTTAGAACAACAAACATGGATGCTTGGGTTATATTGATTCAAGACAAAACACACACACACACACTAGCTCTCATAGGGTAGAGGTCACAAAACATTTGTAGTAGAAATTCTGCTAGGAGATATTTGGTCATCCAAACTATAGTACCGTTCTTGCTCTCAAATCCTCTAGGATTAATATTTTGCTCGAGACGAAGACGTATAGTTGTGACTCTGTTATGCTAGTTCCAATCTCTTGCGACAGACTTCTGCGACACAGAAATCCAAAACTGATCCCATAGTATGTTGTAATTTCGGTGTTTTATGCGTTAAAATGTAACTGAAAGGTTTTTCCCCCTCTGTTTCACTAAATTCTTCTAGTTAAATATAGTTGATCAGTTATGTTTCTTCTTACAGATCATTGAAAAATTAGTCTCTGGATGACCCTCGTATATTTATTTACACATGTATTTATAACATTTAATACCTCATTCTGTAACAGTCCCAATAATTTTAGTTGTCAATTCCTGTGAATAACCTAGATAACAAATGTACAGTGAAAATCGCTTAACATGAAACTTAGGGGACTGAAATATTTTTTTTTATGGAAAAAATAATTTCGTGTTAAGGTATATTGCAAGAAAAGCATGTATTCAACAAAATTAAATTTATCAGAGTACATTTTATTTACATAGATATGTATATGCATGTATTTAAAAAAAATCAAAGAAACGAAAAACATTCGCAAGAACTTAATGAAATTTAACTCCAAATTCTCAAGTTTTTTGAAAAATAAAGCGTTTATTGAGTTTTTGGAAAATAATCTTTCTTTGCATTGTCTTTTTTAAAATCAAAATGTCAACAAATTGTTCGATATCTCCATTTTGTTATTCATTTCACCATTGAAATGTTCGTCTGAATAATTGCGCATAATTTTCATGATGTTCCTCATTTCAGGTGACGTGGGAATTCATTTCATTTTCATCGTTGGAATCTGCATCAATGATATTTTTTGAGCTTTGAAAAAATTCCAAAATATATTTCTTTGTCTGCCATAATTGTGACTGTACACACATTATCTTCATCATTTACTGCAACTTATTTTTCCGATGATACAGTAGGACAGACCAATTATACAGAAATTGTTCATTCAAAGTGAAATCTTTTCGTGTTAAACAATTTTCATTTCGTGTTAAGAGAAAAAATGCATAAAAATACATAGTAGTTTGTCGGGATCGTTGTATTATTTCGTGTTAACCGATATTTCGTCTTACAGTATTCTTTTTAAACGAATTTTACTGTATATAAAAGCTACATTAAATCATTTATAGTTTTGAAGCATTATGTTCTGCTAGCTTTTGTAACCTAAGAAACACTATACAGGGTGTCCAGCCTTAATGTGACCTAATAGCTAATTCTCGAACCGTTCGGTTTAGATATGCACTTCCAATTTGAAAAATGTTTTAAAACAGGTAAGGAATGTTTTTACGTGCTTTTCAAACCAAAAAACCCATTTACAAAAAAATTACAGAAATGAATTTTTATACGGTCCCCAGGTCCTATCACTTATATTTAGGAAAAGATGCAGCACACAAAAAGTTTCATTTTATTACGATAAAAACTGGCCAAGTTATGGAACTTTGAAAATCATACATTTTTCCCTTTTCTTGGCTTTTTTCCGAGAAGCTAGTAAGGGGCCGTCTCCAAAGTGAAATTAGTTGGAACTCTGCCAGGAAACTTTCGCTCTTGCACGTCACTCTTATATAAATCTTTTTAAAATTTAAAATCATACGTTAATAATACAATAATTGAGTATTTAAGAAATAAAATTTATTCTGTGTACGTGTAAAACATAGAAAAAATAAAATATTTTGGACAAAGAAAACATTTTAAAAGCAGTTCCAAAAAAAAAAAAAAAATAGACTTATATGCTGTGGCTTCAGTCTGATTTTCTGCGTTTTTGATGATCATGACGAAGGTTAAAAATCTGTTGAGTAGTCACTTGCAATTGCATGCAGTCGTACTCTAATATTACGAATTCTAGTACGGGAGAACGAGATGTATACAAATGAAGAATACTGCGAAATGGTACTATTTTATGAACAGTGTAATCGAAATAAGAGAGAGACGGCAAGACTTCATGCCATTAAATTTCCCACTCGCAGACATCCATCTTATTTTACAATTGCCCGTGCTGTTCACCGTTTGTATAAAACTGGGAATTGTCATAGACGTATTCCCTTGTCTCGTGCCACACCTCGAGCCTTCATCATTATTTAAGTTAATTTGGTCATTCTAATATAATAAAGCCCCTGATTCGTGATTGGCGCATCATTCCACATTATGCTATAATTTGAACGGCAAATCCTGTATTAATTTGCTGCTATTTGTTAAAACTAGCTGTTTTAACCTTTTCGGTACAAGTTGTATTTCCTTAATTTAACTTTTATTGTTTGCCGTACATCAATTCAAATTGTCAATCTATGATGTTTACTACGATGTTTTAATATTACTATGATGTTTTTCTCTTGCTCTTTCTGTAGATAGTGAATTACTATCCTCTAAACTCAATTTATATACGACCCCCTTTTCTGAGCAACTTAGATGCTTCAAATTTATGTAGGCATAACTTGGTCAGTTTTTATAGTAATAAAATGAAACTTTTTGTGTTTACTTTGTTTTTGTGTACTGTATCTTTTCCTAAATATATGTGATAGGACCTGGGGACCGTATAAAAATTAATTTGTGCAATTTTTTTGTAAATAGGTTTTTTTTGTTCGAAAAGCACGTAAAAACTTTCTTTACTTTTTTAAAACATTTTTCAAATTAGAAGTGCATATCTAAACCGAACGGTTCATGAATTAGCTATTGGGTCATATTAAGGCTGGACACCCTGTATGTATTTTTTCTACTAAGTTCCATTAATACAATAAAATAGGTTAAGGACGAAGAACGCTATCTCGAAGTAAAGTCTGATAATGAGCAGGTATATTTCATTCACTAAACTTCTACACCACTCTTTGAGATAAATTTGAGTTTTAATTCAATACTGTCAGAAGTGACTAGCGTTATTTTACACATCGGTCCTTTTAATAGCATTAGAATTTGAACCTACAAGTTAGCTCATTACCCGCCGGTTGAAAATTCACTACAACGACATTTAGTGGTACAATATTGACTATGGCATATGAGCTGACTATATTGTACCACTACACGTTAAAAATTCATATTCGTCTTTATTCCATCATTGGAAATTAAGTCATATTTTAGTCTTCTGAGATTAAGTTTTGTTAATAGTAAAAGCTAGAATAAAGTTTATCCATAACATTTTAAATATAGGTTATATCGAATTAGGTCATTAAGATTTATTAATGTTTTAATCACAACCCTTTTTCCTTCTTTTCTGTAAACGTTTCAAAACACTATTAAATTGAAATGTTCTTTTAGTCCTTTAATTAACAATACCGATAATATTAATACGTTTTAAAATCTAAATGAAAAAGTAAATATCAAAAGAAAGAAAATGACATTAATGAATTGGAGACGGTTTGCACCGCAGAAAAACCAAAAGACTACAATTAATAATCCAAGAAGTTGTAGAGCATATTTGATAACATATAACTCTTTACTTTAAATAAATATATTTTCATTTTGTAAGATTCGCCTAAATCCAAAAACAGTAAAGGTGGTGCTGCTATCGAAATATAAAAGAAAAAACCTTTACAAGGAGATGAAGCAAAAAAAGAACTTAAAAATCGCTAGGATGGAAAAAAAATGGTGTGAAACTAAAGATAATGTATAGTGCTAGTTTTTTTTAATGTTATGTTAGTTTTGTGTGATGTGTGGCTGTACAATATCCAAATAAAAAAATCGGCCACTAAACATGCATGGACTTTATTTGCCTGGTAAACTTACGAAATATTATTTGACAACAAAGAGCCGACAACGAGAATAGTATTCATATGCATGCAAATTTAGATAGCCTTAAAACATACTAAAGTAGCACATATACAAATTCAATTGAAAGTTAGTACATTAATTAATAATTCTGTTTAATGAACATCTCGCAGGAGCTACAGAAGGACCTATTGCTGAAGCACAAAGCGACTTTTAATTAGAATTGTCTATCGAATTTTATACTTATTCTAATACCCTTCTCGTTTTAATCTTTCATATCATGAAACATGAGATCTTATGGGTCTGATTGGCTTTAACTTACAAATGCTTCTATTATTCCTCATTACAGTCTTTGTGAAATCGAAACGAAAACGTGGTCTAGAGGGTCTTTTAATAGAACAGAACTTAAACAAAATATTAAATTTGGAATTATATGAATCAATCCAAAATTTTTTATATAACTCATTCATCACCAACTGAAATCTCAGTTTATATATATAGTCAAGATCACTTTTCAAAATATACGAGGGTATTAAATTCATATCATACACTCATTTTTAAACAATGTAAATTTGAGCTGAAACCAAAAATTTTAAAACGTATATGATTCGTTTAAAAAAATTAAATTTTTGATAAAATAGTATTTTAAACTTAGGCTGAAATTATTCAACACCAAGAAATGTGGCATGGTTTTCTACTACAGTAAAGAAATCACATTTTATCAAAAAAAGATTGCTACTATGGAGTTGCGAAGAAGAATTAGCAGTTAATACAAAATAAAGCATTTGGAAGCATACTTTATAACCTAATATTTTTATCAATATAATTGATCGTTTTGTACATTAATCTTCTTTGAGTACAACGAATCTAATCTATCTACCATTTTTCATAATTTTGTTACTTTTCTTTATACGTCCAAAAGATTATCCATCATTTCCATAATTTTCGATTCCTTACATATGCATGAATGACAGATCCCCACTTAAATTGCAACACCCCCGCAGCAATTATCTTTTAACATATCAATTTTCCGTATAACTTATCCACAGTTATTCATCTTAAGTTTCATTTTTTGTGAAATTAATCACATCCTGATGATGAAAATGACACACATCACTTGTCTACAAACGTATCAATATCACTTGCATACCACGGTTATTACATGTATTTTTAAACAAGTATATAGAGATATAGAAAACTCAGTAAAATTAGAAATCTTAGACTGTACATAATCACCTTTCAAGATGGGTTCTAACCCGCTTTATAAAGATAATTGGACAGAAACCCTGTTACTGTAGTTGAATGATGGAAAATCGTCTCAATGCAGTACAAAAGTTTTCTAGTTGAAGTCAAGACTAAGGTAAATAACATGGATAACGGAATCTCGTGCATTTTTCTGATATGTGTGACGCTAAAAAAATATTTTTAAGCACTTTTTTTGATCGGTTGTTACCCTCACTTGAGACAAAGAAGGGGAATTTTCTGAAAGGTCACCCTTCTTTTATCCAGTATAAGTATTTTTTTCTTTGTAGAGTCAGATAACAAAATAGCTGGGGAATAAGAGAAAAAAATTCAGTGTGTGAGCTACAGCATCAAAATTATACATATACAGTCGGACATCCATTTTGCGAAATTTTTCATGTAGAGAACCAAGAACATCTTTTCATTTTTTTCGTAAAAAAAATCCGAAGAGCATTTTCTATTTAACGAACTTTTCCTCTGGTAATTTCGATATTTTTTCTCTCTAATTTTAAAATTAAGGAGAAAAAAATCGAAATATTCCTGGACATTTCAAATTATTTTCTCTTTTAGCGCATTTTATAATGATCAATGACCTTGAACTGGTTGTACCAGCTGTCTAATTTACGGAGAGCAATACATTTTTGCCTTAGTTTTTCAAAAAAAACTCAAACAAAATTAACAGATTTTATCAATAACTAAATTTAAAATGCATGTCGTAATGTGTGTATGCTTAAAATTACAGATTATAATATAATGCATGCTTAAAACTATTTCCAAACTTAATATTAGAAAATGTTATTATAATTCATCAATTTGGATGTAAAATTATTTTTTTAAACTGAAAATACAGTGTATTTCTGAACTATGTCTTTTTTTCCTTACAGATTTCTTTTTGATGGGTAAGATATAAAAAATAATTAGATATTAATTTACTCAAAAAAGTGTGAATAACTATTTTTTTATTAATTAATTTATAGTGTTAATGAATTTAAAATTTATTTTATGGGCTTATTAAGTATATTAAAAGATGAATTTCTATTTAACGAATTTTCCACAAAACGAACTTTTTTCGAGATTTAGCGACTTCGTTAAACAAAGGTCCGCCTGTAGATATACATCATGTCCATAAATTAAGGATAATGAAGTTCAGGCAAAGAAAGAGACAGAAGCAAAACAAATTTGGCTTATTTATAAAGTCTATTTATTAAACAAAAGGTAAAGAGCAAAAAAGATGCTATATGTTTGACATAACTAATAAAAATTGCGATTTTTACTCCCTGGTGCAAATTTCAAAAAAGAACCTATTTACAAAAAACAGTATAACATGGTTAGTATGATGGTTAATACGGAGTATGTCTCCCGGACGATGCAATACAGGCCTCACAACGCCTACGCATGCTGAGTATCAAATTATCAATCTGATCTTGGGGAATTTTACACTACTCATCAATCAATGCCCTCCGAAGTTCCGGTAGACAGGTGGGAGGGGGTTGACGGGCTGCAATTCTTCGGCCAAGCATATCCCACACATGCTCTATTGGATTCAAATCCGGTGAGTATGCTGGCCAATCCATACGGGTGATATCCTCCGATTGAAGGCATTCGTCTACAATGTTTGCACGGTGAGAACGGGCGTTGTCATCCATAAACAGAAATTCAGCACCCATGGCACCCCGAAACAAACGTACATGTTGTTACAGAATGACATCCCGATAGATGTGGTCTGTCATCGTTACACTCTGAACATGCAGGTCAGTTCTGGAACCAAGAATAATTCCTCCCCAAACGAGCCATCCTGCACCACCGTAACGGTGTCGTTTAATGGTGTTCTCTTGGTGGTAACGGGTACCTGGCGCTCTCCATATGAAAGTCTGGCAAAAATCAGACTGCAAACTAAACCTGGACTCGTCGGAAAACATCACACAAGACCACTGTTGCGGTGTCCACAATGCATGCTTTCTACTCCAGGTTAATCGCAGGCGACAGTGAGTTGCAGTAAGACGAACACATCTGACAGGCCTACGAGCATATAGACCAATGTGCCCTAAGCGTTTGTACACGGTCTGCCTTGAAACTGTCGTACCGGTAGCTGAAGAGAGCTGACGAGATAGGTCTGATGCTGTGCTCCGTCAGTTTCTTTTGGCAGTAACTGCCAAATAATGGTCCTCATTCGGCGTTGTAACTCGGGGGCGACCTGTGCTGTAACATCTACTCACATTACCATCATCTTGGAATCGTTTCCAAAGCCTGGAGATGACACTCTGGGCGATTCCAAGTTCCTCGGATACTTCTAGCTGGGTACGTCCACATTCCAGTCGTCCGATAATTCTACCACGTAAAAAATCATCCAAATGCTTCCTTTGCGCCATAACTATACGTTTATTGCACTGAAAGGCTTATAAAGCGCTTGGGAACAATTTTACTTCTTTGCCACCATTCCTTATATACCCCTCTCTTACACTCTCGTCATTTTGACATACTATCTGCGCCATCTGGTGGTTTCCTATAATTTTCATATTCTTCTTCAAGATGTGTGTGATAATTCTACAGGTGAAATTTTTATTTTAGAGTTCAATTTCTGTGTGATTTTGAATTATTCTTAATTTATGGACATGAGTGTATATGCTTGAAATATGTCTTACATACATATAAGAATTATTTTATCGAATATTTAAGAAATACTTCACCAACGTATGCTGTGCTTTATTGTCATTTATATTATTTCAATTATCTCTTTTTGGGAGGTTAATATTGATACGAGTGTAATTAAATCAGTGCCGGTTTATCCACAAGGCGCTTGCGGCGGGCGCCCAGGGGCCCGGATGAGCTGGACTTAACTAAATGTACTGGGAATAAATTTCGATTCGCCTATGTCAAGGGGGCCAGTAGATCTTCTGCACCCAGGGCTCGAAATGAGCTTAAATAGGCGTTGGATTAAATGCTTAATATAATATATAGTAGATTAAATAAGTTTGTGACTCAGACTAATCCATTACCAATACTCAAAAAGCTCAAATTAATGATAATAGCAAATAAATATATATTCTATGCACAACATTAAGTTTAAAAATACATAGAAATCTTTATTTCTTCTTGCATTTTTACTACTCGCAGATTGTGTATACTGTATACGAGAAAAAGAGCCCTTACTGTTTAACCCTTCTATGTATTTTCGAATATTATGTTATCCACTTAGAATCTTATAAAACCTGTTTGTAATCGGACATTTCTCAAGAAATACGCTTAAGTTATTAATTATTCTGTTGATAATATTTAATTTATTTTATTATTGTAATTAAGTAATTGTAGGCTTTTGATATAGTAATCAGGAAACTTTGTGGCTCAATCTTCAACTTTTAATGAAATAATTTTAATATGTAAAAGAAAGTGTCACACACACAAATAAATTAATTTTAATACTATTAATTTACAACGACCAAGAAATATTCCTCTAAAAAACGAAAATGGATGGGTGTCTCTTCATGTCCTTGACTTGACTTGTGTGATGAGTTTGACAGAAACAACCTTGACCCATTTCGATAACCAAAAATATCCGAATATCTTAAAGAGGCATGGGAGACGAATTAATTTTTTATACACATTTAAGAATTCCTCGAACTTTTTTTGATGCCCCCCCCCTCCCCGAAGAAGAATACATTTCAATACTTTCCCTATACGTTTTACGTTATGAATTCATATCTGTCTATCTTTATACCTGTGATCATCGCAAGGACTCGTTAGTTTTGATAAAGAAGACAGCTGCTCGTCTTCCGAGACACACCCAATGAACATTTATTGATGCTATTTTTTTAATTCTTTTATTTAAAAAAAATAGGGAACCGTTATGTCTAGCCTTTCTTCCTTTACTGAGAAAGAATGAGCAGATGATTTTTATTTATTTTGTCCGTGTCACCTGATCGTGCAAGTTAACTGTAAAAAAAATTTAAAAGAAAAAAACATCATCACTGAGGATGCTTTTCCGAAGGATTTCGATGTTATTTTACGAACAATTCCCTCCGGCTACTTAAATAAAATGGGTGGTCTCAATGGAATGTAAGTTTCTTAAGAAAAAAATTCGGAGTGACCATGAAAAGTGGTTGTCAGAAGAAGTATATAAAAGCAGAATTTATCCAACAGGGGACATCAGCTTGCTTTGATATTTAGTCACAGTCTAGTTGTCTACCTCCACTTCCCTGAAAAATGAAATTCGTAAGTATATCAATGCCTTTTTTCTGTTATAAGTTATCTAGAACCTTTTCGAAAGAATTTTTTCCCCTGTATATGAGTATTTTTTATCTAACATTTTTATTACATTAAAACTCAAAGTATTAGGAGAAATTGTATAAACGAGCTGGTATAATATTCTTGTAAACATCAAAAGTTAATTGATAGTATTCAAAAGACGATTTTTATTACGAAACAAGCAGTAATTATTCTTTAATTTTGAGGTATACAAAATGTAATACATATTGCTATCCATAAAAATGGAAATTAAAAATTTGAAAGAGCCTTCCAATCATATTAGTTGCTATTTATTTAGGATATATTCCTGGCGATAAATCTGCACTCTTATAAGTGTATGGTTAACTGATGTCATTTATCAATACTTTTTAAAAAATAATAACTGTTCATATAAGTCAAAAATAAACTTTCATTTTTTGAATAATAATTATTTTTTGAAGGAGTTAAATAAGTAAAATTTATATATATATATGTATATATATATATATAACGTCCTTGTTTATAAGACATCATTTAAGAATTTAAGTTTAAAATTAATCCTTTTTCATACACTAGCATATCATTCTCATCACCTTAAGAGTTGAATTTTAGAAAAAAATAAGTAAAAAATTTATCAGCAGTTAATTTGGAAAAAAACATCCTACACTACGTTATCAAATATTTTGGTGTACTGGAACAAACACAATATTTTTGGAGAAGGTTTCTACCCTCGAATATTTTTGAGAATTTTCAAATTTTGTTAATAAATGTTTTTTGTAACAAAATTAGACTGTGGTGAATTAAAAATCAATGAACTTTAAGCATTATATACGTTAAATCTGTGGAAAAATCCGATAGATCCATAATTTAATATAAATTTGTGACGCTCTTTCCGCACTCCAATACTTCTGTAGCATTTCACCGAGTCTTGAGTTTTTACGGATAGTTTTAGCCTTAAAATATGTATTCAAACATTTACTCTTCCTCTTCAGACACACATACGTCTTTATTAAATTACCTATGAATCTAAAATTCAGAGAGTTTGGCATTCAACAAAATAGGCTTTGATAAAAATCCCTAGAAATAATGTTGAAAACTTCCAAACCAACCTTCTTTTTTAAGTTAGAAGAAAAAAAATCTTGATTTGTAGTTTTTAATTCCATACGAAGAAGAAACAAATGATCTTTCTGTCCCATATCCGGATCTAAAACTCTGCCGAAATTGAAATTGAATAATGAATTTAAAATGCAGGCTTCTATGAATTTTTGTAAATCAAAAGTTTTAAATTTTGTAAATTTTAATACTTAAATGAGGAAAATTATGTAAACAGAAATGTAAATTTATAACTAAATAAGAAATTATGTGATAATTAAATTACAATATAACAAAATTACATCAATATATATTGTGATAAAACTCAACCGAATGCGAGCTTAAATGAGCCACAAAATTTTTAAAAAAATGAATGAAAGAAATCTTTGAAATGATAACATATGGATTGAAAATCATTTTTCAATTTTTATGTTCCTTTTCAATGAATCCAGTTATAGCCTTCGTGTTGATTCGAAGTGCAAGTTAATAAACAATCAACCATACACAATGAATCTGCTGCTGTTGTTTCTTATGCCACCCAATCAACGGTGTCAAATTCAGGCCCACGAAGTTCATTATAGCAAGGGGCTAGTTTTACGCCTGTCACTATCCGCAGCTTTCAACACCATGTAGGTGACAGTATGATTTGGTTCGGTTCCACGCCAATTTTGAGGGAAAACACCTTGGCAGTGGCGAAAGGCCTCCATTCTCTCTTCCCTTTTTACCAACCTCTCGAGAGGATTTGCGACTCGACAAATATTTAGAGGACCCTCAAGCCGCACAGGCACTATACAAATACAATGCATCTACCTACCCAATTATGTCACCATATGAAATACTCATTTCTAAATACTGAAACTTTAATGTAAAGAAATTTTTATTGTGTCTACATTCAATGGTAATGACATCAAAATAATTATTTTTATATTCAGTTTATATTATAAAATACATGAATTATACATGTAGAATACTACTAATATATTTCTATATGTTTATTAAAAGAAAAAATCTTAAGAGAGAGATACCCCTATATTTCTAAAACTTTAAAAAAAAATTAGGTATGGGGATTTTTTTTTTGTGTTGTTTTTAGATTTATTTAGTACACTTTAAGAAAAATATGCTGAAAAAAAGAAGAGAAAAAGAAATTAGTATTACTAAAATAAGAAAAAAAAAGGTTAAAAATTTACAAAAAATAACTTAAACGCGGTCTTTTCTGTACCAAAAGTTTATAAGCAAATTTTCAATTTTTTAATTCTGATGTGTTGCTATGTCATTCATTTTTTTAAATGATCTTCAGGATAAAAGATATTTTAATTTTTACGAAAACTGGAGGACTTTATCTTAGTTGTTATATGAAATTGCTTTATAAAAAACAGTGATTGTATTAACATAAAGTATTGTAAATTTTGTAATAAAACAGTGGTTGATAACTTTGAAGGATAAAACACTTCTATTTTACAGAGCATACACAAAAAAAATTCAATTAATTATTTTCAAAGCTTTTTGGTCAATCGTTGTCCCCGTTTTAGCATTTAAAAAAAAAAACATTTCGAGTAAAACGCGTTTTAAAGTATGTCATCTTGCTTAAAGTAATGGCATCTGCTTTTACTAAAACACTTATAATTTTTGTTCTAGTGAACGGAAAATAATAATCTTGGTATTTTATAAAGCTAATAAGATGTCCTGTAAAATAAAATCATAGAAAAAAATTCGTCAATTTTTGGCAAAATTCACAATTTTAGGGCAGTCGGATACCTTAAAGAAAGTAAATATTCAAATTGAAGCATAAAATCCTATAATTTCTTTAGAAAAGATTAATTTTTAAAAAAAATCAAAACTCAAAGTTAATTGTTCTAAGGCTCCCAATGATATTTTTAAACATTTCTTTTAAAATACATGCTTATCTGTTTTAGTTCGTACTCCCCCTTCTTTTCGCCGTGGCCATGTCAGCAGAAATTGGCGTGAACCATGCAGGTGATGCATACAATTTCCACTATGCTGCTGGAGATGCTGGTGGCCACACTCGTGTAGAAAGTGGTCATGGAAGCTCTGTCTCTGGAAGTTACAGCTACGTCGATCCCAATGGTCACCTCAGAAGTGTCAGCTACACTGCAGGCCCTGATGGTTTCAAGCCTTCTGGAGACATTGGAGTAGACAAGAAGACTGCTGACGATGCTGCCGCTATTGCTGCTCTTGCACCAAAGGCTCCTGAAGCTCCAGCAGCACCAGCCGTACCTGTTCATCATTGGAATTACGCTCCATATTATCATCACCCAGGAGCATGGGCTCATCATGCACCTAACTATGCTCACTGGGGAGCCTACTGGTAAATTATTCCGGTTGTTTCAATGGAAGTCATAAGAACAACAACGTTTTGGAGTCTTTGGTAAAAGCTTTAAATGTTCAATGTTTTAAAAACTTTGGGTTAAAGCTAATAAATTTTGGGAAAGGTTACAGTGATTCAATTGGTTCCTGCTGCTTGCTTCAAAGATTACCTATCAAAAATTTTGTATGCAGTCATAACTGCAAACTTCAAAAATGAAGTAAAAATAATGTAAATTATTGTCATATAAAGCTGTAAATTATGCTGCTGTTAATAAAAATAAAAATCAATTTCCTATAATTCTCATTTGTGAAAAATATATTGAAACCCTTCCAATGCATTTCAAATAACGTTAAGAAACAATTATTTAATCAATTGATTAATAAATTTAGAAATAATAGTGGTAAATATAAATATCAACATTTTATACATCTATAGAATAATCATATAAAGTATGCTTTAAAATGCGCTTAGAAAATTTTCAATTGCTGAGAAGTCGTAAATCATTAAAAATACTAAAAAATGCCTTATTTACATGTTTATCTTATTTAGATTTATACTAAAGCTTTGTGTGATGAACTTCGTATTTTAAACAATATATATTGATATGAAAACGAGTTAAATAATGTAATAGCATTAAAACGTGTAATTTTAAGTAAAAGTTGTATGCTTTAATCTTAATTATATGAATGCTACTGGTTTTTTTCGTCACATAAGAGAATTTATAAGCAAAATTCAGATAATAAATATATTATTGATTGAATTCCTATGAAAATAAGAGAATGAAAAGAAAATCCCATAAAAAAATGGATCGGAAATTTTAATAGGAAGCTCATGATAAGCATCTTTAAAAGATTGAATCGTGAAAATTTGTTAAAAATTCAATTAACTTTTGTTGTAAACAAAACAAATATTCATTAAAATACAGATACGATTCTTAATATTAATTCAAAATATTAAGAACTCTAGAATTTAGAAAATGACATGCGTGCTTTAAAATTAGATTTATGCCTTGAAATTTCTGAATACTTTCAAGAGCAGGAAAATAAAGAATAATCTTCTAATTTCTGGGAAAGTAAAGAATCAATATTATTCGAATATATATATTTCAAAAATATAGAAGAAATTAGTTTACGTATTTAATAGTTTAAAGGTAACATATTTGAATTGTCACACTTGACATCTAGATCATGAATATATGTAAATAACTTCACAACACCTACTTTTTAAGAACTATTTTCTTCAAATGGATTTTCAATTTATCTAAGAATATAATAAGGACATAAAATACAATATTAACAATAAAATAACCAGATGGAGGGTCAACTGTATAATTGTACAATGATACATGTTGTCCTTCAAGTATGCTAATGTCCCTTTTAGAGATCAAACATTAAAAACAACGAATGTATTCGCATTTAGCCTACTTGTATGACAATATTCCGGCAATATACACAGATTTAATATTCTAGTATAAAAATAAACGCACTTTTAGTGATACAGGCAGCCATTAAAACATATAAAACATTATTCTGTCAACAAGATACGCAATTTACAAGAATTATCGCAACGACATTTTTATGAATAGTGCTTTCGTTAGATGAAAGTGAAGGACAATCCAAAAAATGTTTCGTTAGATAAAATGATATTTCATAATAGCGATGTAACAAATCTCACTAAAATGTAATGCATCTATGGAATGTTACTTACCAGGATTCAGATTTCGTTTTATTATTTTCCATCATCATGCTTGTAATGTTTCCTTTCGTATTCTGTTGAATAAGAAACGCGATAATATTCCCAATGACACATAACGCCCATTTTCTCCGCACATATAATATCACAGCTGTATTTCTTAAATGCATTGTCCAACGAATAGATGGATTCATCATGTGTCATTTTCATCCTATCAAATGTAATCAATAGCAACTAGAGTTATTCCAGCGAAATTTAAAAACATTAAAAATAAATTTTAAAAAACTTGGAAGGTTTTAGTATAAATTAGGATAATTTTAGGATAAATAATAAATTTAGGATAAATTAAGTATGATTAATTTCTTGATTGAAAAGCGGTAACAAAGAAAAATGGTAACATTTCGTTCAAACTAAACACAAATTCACAAAATATTCTTTTTAAGAAAAATATTTTGTAAATTAATATACTTTAAAAAAAACCCTGATGCATAATATAAATACCATTAACTTTATATACGCATTAAAACATACATAACTAACTTATATATCTAAATAGACTTTTTTTAAAAAAAAAAACAGTATGATATTTAAAATAAGTAATATTACCTACGTAATTAAATTATTGATGTATCTCAAAATTTTCACAGATTTTGAAAAATAACACACTAAGAATTACAAAAATTAATCTAACATGCAATAAATAAAATTGTGAGTGTGTGTATGCACGCACGCGTGTGTGCGTTGCCCTACTTTCGTACAAGAAAACTCCTCATACAAATTGAGAAGACTTGCTTAAGAAAAGAAAAACTCTATTACAATGTCTTCTCCAACCAGATTTCCAACGTCCTTTCTTCCTGTTCCTGATTGTCATACAAGCATGCAAATGTATATGTGTGATTAAAGAAATTAAATTAAAAATTAAAGGAAAAAATGGTCAATTTTTCTTGTTTGAGAATTTGGGATATTTTGAAGTAATTTCAAATTACACAAGAGAATGCAAAGTTTGTTGTTCCAAAAGAGATGAAAACAACAAGAGATGCAGAAAAAAAACTTGGTACTACTGTCCAGATTGTGATGTTGGTATTTGCATCTCATACTTTTAAATTTATCACACAAGAAAAAATTACTAATGTTTATATATATTTTGCATAGGTGTAATAAAATTTTCATTTAATGTTTAAAACACGTTTTTTTTAAAATTTTTTGTCTGTGTTGGAAAACCAACATTCAGTGTTTATAACTCTAAATATTTGCTTTACTTAAAAAATTAAATTTCTTATTTCAAGCTAAAAATTAATATAAAAATTAAAAATGAATACATATATTGAACATGTACTTAGTTTTATATAATTTTCTTGAATAAAAAAATAGGCACTTTTTGGACTGTTTTCTTCAAAATTATCCGATCGTTAAGGGGTTAAACCTGTTATATGGAGGTATGTAAAAGCGTGTACATGGACGACGTAATAATGACATCACCATCGTTCACACAACATGTTGAACATTTAAGGGAAGTTTTTCAATTATTACAGGAAGCGGGGTTGACGTTGAATCAGGCCAAATGCCATTTCGCCTGCAAAAAGTTGAAAAATTTAGGTCTAGTGATAAGTAATGAAGGGGTTAAAACAGATTTTTTGGAAGTGAAAGTGATCACGGAGAGGAAAACTCCGAAGAAGGCACGAGAAGTAGGAAAGTTTCTTGGCATGACAGGTTGGTACCAAAAATTTACACGGGGTTATGGATAGAAGTGTGACCCGTTATGCGGATTAAAGAGAAAGAAAGTTAAATTTATATAATCCGCGGAAGCTCAGACAACATTCGAGGCGATAAAGAAGGCAATAACAGAAGCACCCGTATTGAAACTATCAGATTTTGAAAGCCAGTTTGAATTGTATACGTGGTAGGGGTTAGTGCGGTGTTAACGCAGTAACAAAGACCTATTGCATTCGCTTCCCGGATGTTATGCAGGGCAAAGAGAAATTATACTTTGACAGAAAGGGAATGTTTGGTGGTCATTTAGGCATTAAATAAGTTTAGGATATATTTGGGAAAAGTACCGGTGAAAGTAATAACGGACCATGCAGCACTGACGAAGTTGACGAATGGTAAAAATATGTCAAGCAGGATGGTAAGGTGGGTGCTTAAGTTAGCAGAGTTCAATATGGAATCGGAAAATCGTCCCGGAAATCACTATGTGGTGGCAGATTTGTTCTAGAAACCCGGTAGAAAGCATTACAGAATCTAAGATATCTTGTGTGGTTAGTCGTTCAGAGAACAACTTATTGAAGAACAAAGGAAGGATCCTGAGTTTAGGTCATATTTATCGATATTTAGAAAATCCCGAGGATAGTTGTTAATGCGGCAATTTGCGGGAATTGGTCCCAAAAAATATGCTATTTCATGCTAAACGTTTTTCGACTCTTAAAGAACAGAGTTTATATTCCAAAAACTCTGCGCGCCAATGTTATGCATGAGTTCCAAGACAACCCTTTGTCTGGACACCTCGGTAAAAGAAAGATTTATTTAAGGATGAGAGATTCATGCTATTTCCTATATATGCGTAAACATATATAAACATATGCTTCCACCAGTGACGCATACCAAAAGTATGATTATAAAAACGCGTTACCAGTTGGTCGTTTAATACCTATTGTAACTAATTATCCGAATTAAATAATTTCGTTAGATTTGTTAGGCCCCTACCCAGCATCTAAGCCAGAAAGATATCGATTTATTTTGGTAATTACCGACTAACTTATTTACGAAATGGGTTGAGATAGTTCCTTAAAGGAAAGCATCGGCTAAAACTATAGCAAATGCACTATTTAAAAACTATATATCGCGTAATGGGGCTCCTATACAAATGATTAGTGATAATGGTCCTAAATTTATCTCCGAAATTTTTGGACGCATATGACTCAGGTTGAACATAAAACACATGAAAACGGTCAAATATAGACTGCAATCTAACCAAACTGAGAGGGTAAACCGCACCCAAATAATTTCTAGCTATGTCGAGGAAAATCACGAAAATTGGGTCCAACTCCTCAAAGAGTTTGCAAATGCCATAAGAACGGCAGTGCACGAAACAACAGGGAAAACTCCCGCCGAATTATTTGTGGGTCGAAAATTAATAACCCCATTTCTCAGAAATTGGTAATGGTAACGGTCACAGTGCAGAATTTGTGTGTGGAAATATAGAAAAAATATTTGACGAGGCTAGGCAGAGAACAAGGTTTCAGCGATAAATAGGGGCAAAGTACTATAATTGGAGAAGAAGGGATGTGAATATTAAGATAGGGAATAAGGTACTGGTTCAGACACACCCTATGAGCTCGGCTATTAAGAAACTGGTCCAAAAATTTCAGCCTAAATCTGAAGGTCCATATGAGATAATCAGGGTTCATAAGAACAACGTGGTGATATGGAAAAGGGGTAAGCACATTACTGTAAATGCAGAGCAAATAAGAATTTATCAGCCAAGGGACAAGGATGAGGATGATGTGGAGACAGGCGGGTCTAATGATGAAAGGTCTAGAGCAGCACAGGGAGAAGCTTAGGGTAGTGAAGGTCTGGTCAAGGAGGAGAGCACTAAAGTGGAGCAATTGTGAGGTAAGAGACGGGGAAGTATAGAATCTTCTTCTACACAAAGTAATTCAAAGCAAAATAAGACAAACAGAGTCAAAAGAACGCTTCCAGAAAAAGGTGACAAGATTAGCTCCTTCTTCACTGCAGGAAGACAAAGTAATTAAAAGGCGTCCTCCTGAAAGAAAGAACTGGTTAAAGAGACAAAAACCTTCTTCGCTGCAAGAAGACAAACAAATTTGAAAAATGACCACATAAGAGCCCCAAGTGGAGGAAACGACCAGCTCCATCGTCACTCCCATCTGGACCAAGGACAATGAGATTACCCAGTAAAAGTTACAACCCAGAAAATCGGAGATCCAGAGTTGAATCATCGAAAGCAGAATCCAGGAAGAATTCTGGAGCCATGTCCGGAAGTTCAAGTTCCTACCCACTACGAAACAGAGTTGGAAACACCGAAAGACAAGCCATGCTCATAAGGATAAGTCCCTATCTATCAAGAAGCCGAGCAGAATCAAGGCGACAAGGAGAGTAAGCTGCATCAACGAGCCGGAGGAACAGATATAGACCCTACAAGCAGCGCAGAGGAAAAGAGGCAACCAATACACATGGCTTACGTCAGGCCAAGAGAGACAGTTAAGATCAGTCAGTAGGGAAAACTCATGAAATGATCGATTTTGAGTTTTTGATATTTGAATCTGTATTTCATTACCTTCTAGATGAAATATATGCTTATATTTCAATTAGAAGTATGAAATGACTTAAAATCATCAACTGGTGGGCTAATGCCCCTTTGACAAAGATATTTGCTCAAATATGATTTCTATTTATACATGTTTCAAGTGTTTTGGAATTATTATTTAGTATGTACAAGATCTTCTACTTTCACAAGGTATGCTTCAAACTACTATTTTCATAATTTATATTTAAACTATGTTTAAAAATAATTTTCTAAATTTACTGTATGTGAAAAACTCAAATTTACATTATATATTCCTTATGCATTCTGTGCATAACACTATGAGCATTTTGAAAATATTACAAAAATATTTAGCTAAGAGCACATGTGTCAAAAACAAACAACTTTGAATATATCTGGTGATGATAAATAAAAGTCTGTTTTAAAACCAAATTTTGTTAAAAAGTATCACTTCAGTATAAATATAAATGTTTCTTTAATGTACAGACAAGTTTTAAACTTAAATATTCAAAAGTTTTGAATGAATTGTAAGACAAAATTCAGATGTTTAACACCATTTGTCTGCAAGAAGCTGGTTAAATACAAAAATACATAAATATCATATTAAAACATAAAACAGTTTTATTTGGCTCTACAATAATGTGTCCAATTTAAAGAAACTTCTGAAATATAAAAGTTTTAGAAACTTGTGTTTGCATGGTGAATTAGACACAACATCAGAACCTAACAGCAGTTCAGTAGACGTCGGCAAGCCAAAGATCAGAAATTAAAGTACTGGACAAGGACTCAACAGAAATTCATTAAAGAAAATTGTCGTTGTATTGTTCCTTTTTCAACAAGCAGAAGCCGGGTCATTTTGCGGAAAGCAAGTCTGGTTTCATTGAATTTTCTGAACAAAAGTTAAACACTAAGATGGGCATTTTCGAAAATTTAACTTTGTATTTAAATTTATTCCAAAATGTGGAAAGCATTTGTTTGCTTACATTGTTTTGTATTACCAAATGAGGCTTGGCTAGTAAGCGAGAATTCCTTGAATTGTTTGTTTATTGTAATATATATTTGAAAAATTGTATGTATTTATGAATGTATATAATATTTAGTTTGGGGACGCGGCGTAAATAGGAACAATTAACAATTATTCTAACAGCGCAGCGTGAAAGGAAGGAGAAGCTTTTGAAAAACACAACACAAACACAGATGGTATTTATGTATGTGAAACTATGTACTTTAAAGTGATTAGTATTTGAAATATATGTATGACGTATATATATTGTTGATCAATGATACTTAAGGTATAGATGCAAATTAGAATGTGGTAGTGATCCCCTTTCCATTTCAGGGTGGCAGACCCTGAAGGACGTAGAATTGATGAGGAAAGTAGAAGAAAAGTATATTATATATATAATCGAATAAGGCAGTATACAAGATTTGTTAAAATATTTAAGTATTAGAGAAAACAAGAGCGAGTTTTTCCTCAAAAGAGTTTCGATCCTAGACCGAATGGGGAGTACTATTTTTCTATATTGTATGGAAATGCACCGATTGAATCAGTACTAAAATTTACTAACATTTTTTTATCGGGTCGTTGAGACCCTCATATAAATCATATCTTCTTCATGCGGGAGGAGGGTTGAAAAGGGACTTTCATTTTTCATAACAATTCTCTTGGGGAATATCTTTCTTTAAATATTATTTAATTGAAAACTTCCTCGCGATGAAGAAGATGGTCTATAAATTATGTTAGCAAAGCTAAGTATTAGCTTTCAGGTTTGAGATGAGAAAAAGGTTAGAAGCTAAAGGATAGCGGTGAAGATTAACGTAAGATAAAGAAAGCTAGAGGAGAGCACTTCGTAGATAATTTGATTAATATTAAGATATAAAGACTGACGATTTGCCACCAGTTGTTAACTGGATCTGGTCCGTTTTGATTGACACTTTAGAAATTATCTTCAGATATAAGAAGGCGTATTGCCTGGACGATCTAAGTGAAAGTTAACTGATTTATTACTAAAACTTGAATTATCTCGTTTACTTCACGCGATATTTATCCTACATTTACCAATTCTGCGTAACTTCTAACTGCTGAATTTGATTGCTTTTGATTGCTTTCTGATTGCTGAATCGGCTGTTGCTGAGAATAGTAAATAAATTGTGTTACCACCTATGGCTAGTTTTCCTTCTAACGCTCGCACGCTAATGGATGAGATTGCCCATCCATTACAACGTAAATCCGGAGTAATCCACCAGCTTTCAAATGTCTGCATGATGATTTTGACAACAGATAAGGGTAACCGCGTTTATACGCTAATAGGTGTATTGAGATTGTTTCCACAAGTCATGGGTCCAAGTTCAGATGCCAAAATCTGTCTTGTAGCATGGCTGATACACGTTAAATCTATAAACTGCAACCTCAATGCTGGTATGGTGGTACTGTGGTGGGGCTAGGTCAGATGTCATCCGACAAAGATTCAAAAGCGAATCATCATCAGTATTCCCCGTGTGGCTTCGAAGTGCAACATCAAAAGCCTTCGATCGAGCCTCGACAGATTTATGCACTAGCCCTAGAGACATTCAAGATTTTTCAGGCCCTGGGTCTCTGCTAATAAATGTAGTTCCACCTGTGACCCTTAAAGTAGATAAAGTATAGCATGGCAAGTTGTCAAATACTAGCCAAACAATAACCTGGAACAAATAAATGAAATCACAAACTGGCTAGACCCAACTGCAGCAGCCTGAGGAATGAGTAATGAAAATATGGCAGGCCCAGGGCCTGCGCTGCTGACGGCGGTTATCACAAGTAGCCAGCTCGATATATCGCCTGAAAATCTCAGCTTTTGGAACAACCGAAATATCTGACAGTTGGAACTATCTCGAATTATGACTGGAATCCTTCAAAAATTTTGAGGCAGCACAGTAAAATAATTTGCTTTACATTCATATTATATTGTAGTTGATTCTGAAAGCAAAAATTAGTCTGACTGGCCACTATTTTACAATTTTAAAATTATGAATTTTGAAATTTTTCAAACTTTATAAATACTCAAATTTTAAATTTTTAGTCTTTGAAGTGATTTGTTTTGATTATTATGAACAAAAGTTAAAGGATTTGAAATCTGTCTCTTTGTTGATTTTAATGAAGTTATTTTTCAAAGCTAAACTGAAGAAAACACTAAAATTTTTAAATATTAACTTGGAGTATTTTTAAACTACTGCGATTCTTTGACTCCAATCTATAATTACCTTTATGTGAAATATACAATTGTACCACTTGATGCACTCTCAAGACTTCTTATCTTGAACATAAAAACCTATAATTAGAAACATATTCAAAATTAAAGTCCGAGAAAACTATTTAAAGTTTAAAGTCAAAGAAAATCTAATAATGCATGTAACGTACTCTAATTTTAATATATTTCCATATAAATTAATTATATTGAAACATTTTTAATTTAAGATATATTTCTTGCATTATTATAATGTTTGTTATGACGACAGGTTATTTTAACCTTAATCTAATAAAATATATTTTCATTAAAAGATTTATGTACACATACACGATACTATCTTAAGCTTGCAATCATTAGATATGTACATAAGTTTTTATTTTAAATTAGAATTAAGTGTTTTAAAGTCGCGCAACAAGAACTCAAATACCAACAAAACAATATTTACTTAATATAGTTTTGCTACATCAATGGAAATATTCAGTTTGTCTGACTTACTTGTAATCAGAGTCTTAGTACATCAGTAAGGCTGGTTTTAGATAACCATTTAATAGTATTCCATCTCTTCCAAATATTGTTTCTATAGCAACTGAGAAAGTTTCAGCTTTCGTAGTGATTTTCAAAAGTAAAAAGTTAATAAAAATCTTATAAGTTTTATGTAAACTATTTTTTAAAACAACTATTGGCCTTGAAATTAATCTTAGTTAAGCAATTATGAAAACTCAAGTAGAAATTATTTAAGTAATGAAAACTTGAATAACTATTTCACCGAAAGAGTTGATTGTGCTTTCAAAATATTTTAATTTAAGAGTGAAAATACTTTAAAATGAAACCAAAACCCAAGCTCAGAAAACTTCAAATATCTTAAAAACTTATTTGTTAGTTGTCTGTGAATTTTGTATAAAACTTCCTAATGATATGCCACAAAATGAATGGAAAAACGGTACTTTTGAAATTTGTTTGCACCAGGCACTAAGGCTGAGTCCTAAGTCCCTGTCAGCCCTTGCACAAGGCAGTTCTTGAATAGCATCTGAAAGCCCAACTTGACAGAAATAACATGCCTCACACACAAATTCCCTATAATGACCATTTGGCTACATAGTGCCTGAAGTAAATGGAAAAAATATCTTAAGATCAGGACATCATAGATTTATTTGTACAAAATTACTGATTCTTTATTTTCAAAGGCAATTTTGAAGGATACCAGAGTTTGCATTTTTTTTTAAAAATTTTAACATATTCTATTAAATAAGCTTTTTGTCTAGTAAGGAAATTGTTAATAATGAAACGTTCCTTTGTAATACATTTTAATTAAATGTGTAATGGGAAATAGGTAATACATATAGGTAAATAAAATTGCATGTTAATTCAATCGAATTTTTTAATAAACAATAGAGCTTTTGAAATGTAACTCGTAATATTGAACTACGATAAAGTAAGGATTACACCTGAGCTGGCACTCCATTATCCAAACTTTTACGAAAAATTCGGACCTGTCATACCTTCATTATTAAGGTGTAATTTTATCAAACAAAATAAGAGGCAAAGGTTTATCTTTAAGTCCCCATTGAAATTGGATAAAAAAAAAATTTTATAATCCTTATGTTACTTATAAAGGGCATGCCTAACAGTAACTTTTATGAAAGTGTCTAGACCAGTGATTCTCAACCCTTTTTCTGTTGCAGTACACTTTTAACAATATCAAAATTGGGCGGGACAATAATAAAATAAGTTTAAGCACTCTTACTTATCTGCAATACACTATGTAAAGAGTTTATGATAGTACAAGGGGTGATCAACAAAAGGTACGAAACGACATAAAATGAAACAGTTAAATATTTGTGGCACCACAAGGAGAATGTAGCGAGACATCTCGGATGCCATTGAGACTCTGACTGGGATCGGATCATGCGCGGGTGCCTGCATGCAGGAGAGCAAAGGTCTTTTATAAGCGGCGTCCAAATGATGCATGCGAGCACAAATGACTCGAGCACAGAAAAGCATTAGCCTGATGTGTATCAGAGACACCTGACGCCTACGCAGGTCCATCAAGAA
Organism: Trichonephila clavata; assembly: GCA_019973975.1. Taxonomy (NCBI): domain Eukaryota; kingdom Metazoa; phylum Arthropoda; class Arachnida; order Araneae; family Nephilidae; genus Trichonephila; species Trichonephila clavata. The sequence continues at coordinate 229,401 of BMAO01020686.1, read as the reverse complement.
TAAAAGACCGGGGCTGCCTTACGGAGGTGCGGTCTGCCCGTGGTTAACAAGGCGTCCACACGTCCCAGGGAGATGTTGACCATCCGTCCCATAGTCCGACATGCCATCCTGCGATTTCCATGTGTTGCCCATCAGAAGAAACACCTGAAAGGAAAGTACCAACTCGACGACGTATCGCCAAGGACACTGTGAAGGACTGGGTCTCACAGCCAATAGAATCTTGGGAACAAGAACTGCGGCTTGTCTCATCAGTGGATCGTTGTGCTCAGGCTCATGGTGTATATTTCTGAATAAAGTTCATATTTGTAAATTCACCCGTGTCGTTTCGTACCTTTCATTCGATCACTTTGTATTTTTATGTTAAATAAAATATGTATAAAAAAGACAACAAAATGTTTAATTAATTACAAAAATATATTTAATGTGAAATCTGAGGTTGATGATTTTTGATAATTTCGTTTGTATTTGGTCATAAAATGATAATGCCCCTTTCATTTCGTCACCTGCATTTAAAAGTTTTGATTTTTCTTTCACTTTTACATTTGTTTATGCTGAAAATCCAAATTCACACAAATAAGATGTAGAAAATTGTACTGATTTGTAGCTTTTTGGCTATTATGGATAATCGCTCTAATTTGGTTCCAAAATGTACACTGACTTTCCAAATGTTTTGAAATGTAATTTCGATAACTACAGAAGGAAATTAATTTTTCCTCTTCATTCAAAGTTTATCATGTAAAGATGTATCCATTATCACAAACTAATCAATTTTTTTATATCTAAAAATTCGGGCAATAATGTTAAGTCAGAGTATAATAAAGAACTTTTAAAAAATTTGGAGGCACAGTGGCTTAGAGATCCACTGGAACTGAAAAAATTTCATGAATACCTATTTCCGCTGTATTAATAAAATATAGCCAGCTATATTAATTAAACAAATTTCAATCAGTTCTTTTCATACGAATGTATGATTAAATTAATATTTGATAGGAAATATTTAAAATTAATTAATGGTTTCCTACTATGAAATTTAATTTTTTAAAGAATAAAAAAGTGAAAGTATTCTTGAAATATAATTTTTCTCTATTTGCCTCTAAAATTTAAAGAAAATTAATTAAAAAAAGTATATAATAGTAGCTAAAAGAACTTGACTGGTTAATTTTAATTCCAAATGAAAATTTTAAGAAAAATGCTTTGGACTAAGTTTATTTTTTTAGAAAATTTAAATAAGAAATATAAGTTTATAGAAAGTCACATAAACTTCTGGATGTTATTGATAATTTTTAATTCTGGGTTTGTAAGATTTTTTTTAATTATTAGAGCTTATCCACATTCAATAAGTGAGCTTTTTTAAAAGCAAAAATTTATAATACATGCAATGCATCTATATAAATAAAAATGTAATGTGTTTGTTCAAGCTACACCCCGAAACTACTGAGAATTTACCTAAAATTAGATATAACGTTGCACTTGAATCCGGATTTGGTTCTTATGTACTTATTACTTCGTAATCTCTAAATTTTGAAATTTACCTTTGGCAATTTTCGGTGTTATGACGTCATATGATGTCGCGTTTCTTCTCTGAATGCGGAAATTCATACTTTACGCAATGTTTTTCGGAATTACTATATATGTAACAGAGAGGGTATGTTGAATGAAAGAGATTTAAAGCTAAGGATATTTACGACATCTACAGGTTATAAACTGACTGTATGCGCTGCTGGGAGAACAGTGAGTCTACCCTTCTCCCGCCATCCGGGGTTACAGAGAGTATGCTGGTGTCGCCTGAGCGCATACAACATATATTTTTATAATTGCGATTAGAGATTGAAGATTTATCCACATTTTGTTCTTTGATACTAATTAGGATTGTCTTCAAATAAATAATTTTTAATGATTATTCTTTAACAACTAAAATTTTGCTTAGTTTTACAACCCACGGATAGTATTATCGCGATACAATCTTGCTTGGTATATTTTACATCGTGTTTTTCTGTAATATTGCTTAACTTATTTCTTTACTTTCAAGCGAAAATGAAAATTATAATTGACTTCTGTACGCTACTTATTTTCTCTGCCTAATTGTTAAAATTTCTCAAGGTTTTGATGATAACATGACTGGCCGACTTATCTTGAACTAGTGAGTAGCTTTCCTGATTGAAATTTTCTGCCTATTTAACTTTCTCCAGAAATCCTAAATTCAATCAATTCATTATATAATTTTTACATTTAGCTCTTTATATACCATTGTTTTTCCATGACCATTTAATTTCAAATTAAAAGATTCCAAATGCGATATGCATTCAATAATGAAACCGTTCCGTACATTCTGGACACAGTATTTTTCCTCTTGGCAACAATCTAATTTAAGGAATTGATCAACGATTTTTAGTAAGAATGTTTTTCTATTTTTATACTTACGAATTATTGCAACAATCGCCAACGTTCAAGAAGTACTGCTGGTAATCCATTTTCACATGTGTTGTACGCGCCAAATTGGCACCATGTGTCAGTTTTATACAATGTCGCTGATAGGTTGCGATAATAGGCATCTTTCATTTGATGTTATATTGAAATACAATTATAAAATAAGATTTTCTGATACATCAAATATGAAGACATTCTGTTTTGATTGCTTTTAAGATTTAACTTTGTTATAATTTTCTTAAAACAGATTACATTAGTAATTTGTTTAGCAGAATACTAGAAGTTATTACTTACTTTTGTCAGGACGTAGTACGCTTTATCAGTTGTAATAATGATGCAGGGCCACCAAGCAACAGGAGCCCCAACAAATGTTACTACAGCCCACTAACATGATGCTCATATCTCAAAAAGGCCCCAAAGGAATTGTGGATACAAGGCCCATTCAGAGCTGTTTTATAATTTCATACGTTTTGTTTTTACTTTCTTTAAGTGCGGTCAATTGGCATCAGTACGTGCAAAATTGCATTTCAGAAAATCAAACTAAGGTCATCACATTGGGTTGGCAAAGCAGTGTTAAGGGTAATTGCACATCAAATTCGAATAGCATCAGTGAAATAAGGACAATGCAGACAGATGGTTCAAATAAGAAAGGAGAAGCAGGTGATATTGCAATTTTTCAAATGCTTCGTACTGATGTTATTCAGTTCTGTTTGTGTCAATTAATGTGTTAGTATTGTATTTCATTTTCAATTTATTTAAGCTCGGGATATACAATTACAATTGTATATTCAATTATATATACAATTTATGTATATCATGTACAAACACTAATTTTAATTCTGTACACTAATGATCTATTTATGTGATTTCAAAATATCTCCACAAATATAGCATATCAATTGAAATCTTCAAGTATTTTATCTTTCCAGAGATTCTAAATTAAATAAATAGATAATTTTTATTTGAAAATTTACTTTTTGTCAACCATTTATAAAATCATAAGACATTGCCAAAATGCTGCAATATGTATTCAAAAGGAAATTATATGGTTGTTTTGCACAATAATAAAATTTTGCACTTGGTCAGAATTTTCACTAAATTGTTGAAATTTAAAGTGAGGAAGTAACATTAGATCAAAGATCTATTTTGTGATTTCGTACCTTTATTTGATGCCGGTTTTCTATGAAATACAAATGGGAAAATCTAGATTATCTGATGTATATTTTATGTTTGTTTTGGTATTTATTATCGCAACTGTATTGGCAAATATTTATAAGAGGAAGATGGTTAATTCACTGTGTGCGACACACAGAAAATTGATGATAGTTCCAATAGTACCTCAAGTACCTTGTTGAACTATTTTGGTGATTTGTCAAAATATTGAACTTTAATTTGTTTTGACAGCTTTAACATTTAAGTTAATAGTAGGTAGCTGTACCCAGTCACGCATTCATGTGGCTCAGTCTGATTAAAAGAAAGAAAGAGAGCACTTATTTCAATATTTTCCCTGCCTGCACTTGAGGTATGACTTTTTATATAAAAATATGTGAATATACATAAGCAAACTTTCTTAAATAGATCATTTGTAATTTGTTAACAGAATACCTAAGTTATTATGATTTTTGTCCTATGTTATGAATCTTAAAATTATTTACTGTGTGGAGGCGCGCTTGGTGTAAATAAATTTAAAATGGCTCTTTCTTGAGGTCTAAAGGGTTAATTTTTACACGCTTATGGTAGACATTTTGTGTTGTCATTGTCTGTGAAGATAAAATTGTCTGGTGTGCCTACTCTAGAACAGCAGTTGCTAACCTTCAGCACTCCATGAACCACTCAATGATAACTTTTTCACGGCAGAACACTGTGCTTATATTTATTGTTTCATACACCTGAAAATAAATTTATGGTGCTAATTAACAATCCGACAACCAACTGACTGAAGTGTTTTGGCACCAATTTACTGTGGTTACCGGCGACTTTCAAATTTCGTTGAAAATCTGGAAAAATTCATAAACTCAGGAAATTTGCTAAAGTAGCTAAGAGTTTTTATTAAAGCATAATCCATAGTATGTTTTGTTGCTCAACTTTCTTTAAACTGAATCTCAAAGTATAGTAATATCTCAATTTTTCAGTGGACCATCAAAATTTCTCACCAATTGATGACTGCTGCCTGGAACACAACGGTACTTATGTATTAGCATCATTGTAGATCAAAATTGGTGCCAAGGTGACAATCTTAATATCTAAACAACAAGATTCTAACGTTTTTATGAAGAAAATCAGATTTGATGGAAATGGTGTGATTTGCATGGCGGCAATTTACGTATAGTGATAATATTTATACCCTGACAACCAAATAATTGTCCATGTGTAAAGTAGTCAGTATTGTATTTCAGTTATTATATTCCATGGTCAGGTAGACTATTATAATTCCAATGCATCATTCATTCTCTATTCAATGATTCAGTTAATCTTTTGGCATTTTGTTTATTTTGCAGACAACACAGAAGACAAGTACACAGCACAACATTACATACTTGACTCTACAAGCCAAACGAGTAAACATCTTCATGTGACTTGCAGCGCCATCTATATAATTAATATTTAATTTACAACAGTCAGTGTTCAGATATACTAATTTGTTTCAAGATATTCAAATTGTTGACAACAATTGCCAATGCCAATTGAATAGTAAATGCAAAATCTTCCATCATTATCCATATTTTGTCGTAGATTTCACTGCGAAATCTGTGTTTATTTGAATTTTCTTGTATATCTGAATAAAAATATCTTCAACCTCTTTGCGTTGAAATTGAGCTGCGTTAATTGATGCACAGAAGCATTTCATTAGCATTTTTATTTTTCCCTTTCTTTGTACCTGGTTTTCCTTTTTAATGTTTTGAATTTTATGTGTTTGCTTTTAACTTTTTAAGTGTATCAGTTAGCTTCACTACATAAATTAATAATAATATTTTGTTGTAGATTTCATCATGAAATCTGTGTTTATATTTGAATTTTCTCTTGCGCATTCGAATAAAAATATCTTCAACTCCCTTTGCGTTGAAATTGAGCTATGTTAATTGATGCACAATAGTTTCAAAATTAGGTGAACTGAGCCAAAACGTACTGTCACCTGTATGGTGCTGAAAGCTACGCAATAACGACAGGCGTACAATATAGCCCAATGCCACGATGAATTTCATGGGCCTCGATCTGACTACGTCAGATAGGTGGCATTAGCAACAACAAAAGTATTTCATTAGCATTTTTTTTATTTTCTCCCTTTCTTTTTGTTCCTGTGTGTGGTTTTTCCTTTTTTTTCTTTCTTTTTTTTTAACATTTTCAAATTTTATATGTTTTTGCTTTAACTTTTTTCTTTTTAAGTGCAGTCAGTTAGCTTCACTACATAAAAATAATGCCTTTCAGGAAATCAAACTTAGGTCATCATACTCATAAGGAAATAGTAGTGCGACTAGTGTAATTGCACATCAAATTGAGGAGGAACAGGCATCAGCAAACAAGAAAAGCAGCCAAAGAATGGCACAAGCACATGGTGAGGGCGCAGCAGAGCAACAGCAGCTAAACTTGAGGATGCACATTTGCGAGTCCAGCATTCGTGTTTTGCAACATCAGATCTGCTCTGTACTCAACAAAAGGAACACAGTAGGTTGCGAGTGGCTGAAAGATGTCAACCAGAAACAGCACATCAGCGTCAAACATGATTTTGGAGTGAGCAATCACACAATGACAGTCACCTTGCATTCCGGTACAACCCAGTGGAAGATTATAGGTTGAGCCAGCATATTCTCATCAGCACAATGACTGAAGTGTATCTTTATTGCAATTCTCTGAAATTTAAGGGAGAAACAAAAGGAATGTTTTGCACCACTGGAAAAATTAAACTGTCTCAACTTGGAGAACCACCAGTGCCATTAAAAACTTTGCTCGCCAGATATACTGCGGAATCAAAACATTCCCTATATAACATCAGGAAATACAATTCATGTTTCCAAATGATATTGTTTGGAGAAATGTGCATTTTTGAACACATCTCTGATTTAACAGAAATATCCATAAGCATTGTAAAACTAACCCATTGCCCTCGAGGAATCCAGAGTAGAGCCATAAATTTATCTTCAAATTTGAGGTTTTCACTATAAATACAATGTCAATAAATTTAAGTTCATAACATAAAGACAAAAATAAGTTGTAATAACTTCAAGTATTTGGTTAACAAATTACAAATGATATTGGTTAAGTAAAGCTTTGTGTTTATATATTTATACATTTTTTTAATAAAAAAATCATACCACCTATGCAAATGTTTAAACATACTGAAAACGTGCTTTCTTCTTAACCAGACTGAGCCACAGCAACGCGTGGCAGGGGGTACAGCTCGTATTCAATAAATCTTTATATATAAAAATTACGCGTCATAGTGTTTGTCCGCGATGGACTCCGAAACTACTCAACCTATTATAATATAATTTTGTATATTGTTTGTCATTTCGTCCAACTTAAAACATAGGATAGTTCTTATTTCAATTAATGACGCCATAATTTTTTCTTATTGCCGGAAATGTGAAGAACCCAAGAAACGGGAAAATTCGCAAAATGTCGCGATGCTCATAAGTCTTTGGAAGCAGATATTGTAACCAAAATGCACAAAAAGTAAGTGCCAGGCGTATTTCGGGGTGTGGAATCCGATTTTAGAATCAGTTTCCAAAAATAACCGTAACTTTGCCGGATAATGCCGTTTGATGGAATTTTAGACACACCGCGGCAAAGACTTACCTTAAAAGTCTTGGATCGTGCAAACTTGGTCCCTGGCGTATTCCAAAACGGATAATCCGAATCTGATATCTAATCTGAGAAATAACTGTAACTTTGCCGGATAATTCAGGACGACCGTCTATTACGCAAATCTCGTGACAGCTTACCCTTAAAGTCTGGGTGTGGGAAAAGTGCGTTTTTACGGTGTAATTCGGGACGGTGAACAAGAGTCTGAAATTGAATTTTAGAAATTCCTGTAACTTTGCCAGATAATGCCGGACGACACTAAATTTGCCGGCTCAGGAATAACAAAAGTAATCTCCAGTTGTATCTAGGGGAAGGAAACGACCATCTGAAATCAAATTTTAGAAACTCCACTAACCTTAAAGAATATTGTGTGAATTAGGTGAAAAGGCATATCATTTGAGTCCGTGGCTGGATTTTCATTCTCTCTAGCGACTGAATTTGCACGTGTTGGATCAAAAGTCAGTTCCGTGTGCGCTTCAGGATGTGGAATGGGAATCTGAAATCGAATTTCAGGAGTTCCGATAACTTTCCCGGATAATGCCGGTCGACCGTATTTTAGATACACCGCGGTTGGGACTTGCCTTAAAAGCCTTGGAGCGCGAAAATTTGGTCCCTGGCGTATTTTAAAACGAATAATCCGAATCTGATATTCAATTTGAGAAATTACTGTAACTTTGCCGGATAATTCAGGACGACAATCTATTACACAAAGCAGGGCAGGAGTTTACTCTTAAAGTCTTGGCGGGGGAAAAGTGCGTTCCTGATGTAACTTAAGATGGTGAACGAGAGTCAAATTGAATTTTAGAAATTCCTGTAATTTTGCCAGATAATGCTGGAGGACTGAAATATTCGCGGACAGCAGCACCAGTCTAACTTGCCAACGTAGAGACGCAAAAAGTTGGTCTTGAACGTATTTCGGGACTGCCGATCCGAATATTAATCCAATAACAACGTCGAAATAATGCCAGACGAAAGCATTTTACGCGAACCGTGGCAGGGGCTTGCTTTAAAATTCTTGAGATGTGAGAAATGCTTTCCTGATGTTTTTCTGGGTGGGGAACAAAAATCTGAAATCGTATTTTAGAAACTACCGTAACTTTGCTGGATAATGCTGGACGACAGTAATGTCCCCCTTTAGGGACTGAACTTACATTACAGGGAGTAGGGGCGTCGAAAGTGGGCCCCGAGGGCTTCTCGGGGTGCTGAACGTGAATCTGGGTTCGGATTTTAAAAGCTTCCGTATTTTCTCTGAGTATTGCTGGAATGAGGTCGAATGGCTTTGCGTTCGAGTCCCGCCTCCGTATTTTCATTAACTACAGCAACTAAACTTGCAGGCGCAGCCTTGCGAAAATACGATTGCAATAGGAAATTGCATGTTCGGGCATTGTTGTCACTTTGTTAGGTGGTGGGAAAACTACACCTTCCGCATCAAGCTACCATTAGACATTCAAAAGATACAAGATGCAACGTGTACCATTGAAAAATAAAGCGGATTGGCTTCAGTATTGCAAATGAATTCAATCATGATCAGGGTGAGTGAGTGATTTTGGGGTTTATTGGCGCAAGAGCCGATTTCGGCTATACTGCGCCAAACATTTGTTTTAATATCTGTGGTCTAGACGGGAAGAGAAAGAAAGAATGAATTGAATGACAAGAAAGAGGGTCGAAAATAGAGAAGGATCACTAGGGTACCCCGGGTTCGTGAATCCCGTGTTTACCAAAGACAGTAAACCCCGTGGGAAAAGGAAAAGATCACTAGGGCATCTCGGGATTGTGGCACCCGTACTCACCTAAAGAAGGTGAGCCCCCTGAGGGGAATCATGATCAGGGATAAGTGTATCATGACCCATAAACATTCCCTCAAAGCATTACATAGAACTTGGTAAGATTTAAACGGCAACGAGAAAATATTCGGTGCTTTGATTTTCGACAGACATTAACAGTCATTCATCGCTCTACTTTTGACCACGAGATTGACGCATGTTTAAAACAATTGTTTTCATGGCGAAACGTGGAAACAATTTGATTGACCATAAGCGCGCTAGTACGTTTGCAAGATGTTCAATCGGAGCTAATATTTTCTAACCAACTGCTGATTATTGGAAACGTGAAGTAGACCTTCATCCCAATACATAATGCATGAAATAGTCAGACAATTTCTGTACTGTTCTTCAGATAAAAAGGAACTGATTGACAGTGTGTTACCGGATATACTGTATAATTATCTAGATAATTATTGCGTCTGTAATCATGTTACTTAATCAGAAAAAATGTTGATATTGTATTGAAATAAACTTCCAGATACAGAGTTGTTGCCAGGGGATCGAATGCCTCTTAAATCAATCGACACTATTGTTGATGAAAACAAAACCGTAAATTTTCCAACAGAGTTTTTGAATTCTCTAGATGTATCAGAAATGTCACCACACAATCTTCGGTTGAAGATTGGTTCTCTGGTTATTCTGCTGTGTAACTTAAATTCACCTAGATTAGGCAACAGTGCATATTTGATCCTCAAAAGAATTACCGGAAACTTCTTGAAGCAAACATTTTGACGGTAAAGTTTAAACAAGAATTCGGTTCTTTCGCTACGGAATCTGTCGACACGTACTAATGACTGATACCATCAGAATCTCCCTTACCCTTCAAAAGGCTTCAATTTCCGCTTCGTTTGGCTTTCGCAATGACCATAAATAAATCTGAGACCCAAACAATATTCATTTGATACTTGGACTAGGAAAATCCACGTTTCTTGAATGGGCAACTAGATGTTACATGATCTTGTATGTGGAAAGTGTCGTATCTATATTTGAGTTTGCAAAAGACGGGTTACTGCAAAAATATTGTGCACCGATTCGTTATATTAAACTTCTTTATTCTTATAGTTTAAAATGATAAAAACATTAAAAAGTAATTAAATCAACGTTAGTCACCTCATTTATACAATTAATTCTCCATATGTTGTTACTTAACAACTTCGTAAGTATTTCATGCATTATACTATACTAAAATAGGAGATAAATAAAATGCAGAATTAAAAACATTATGTTGTTTTATGCTTAATTTCAACTCTCCGAAATTGTAAACGAATATTAATTTGACTGCATTGAATGGCTTAGAATAATATTAAATCCACGTATTAAAACAAAGCCACAGCAAAGCGTGGGTTCAGCTAGTCTCTATATATATTACACATTTATTTAAAAAAGGTGAAAATTAAATTCCAAATTGCTAATATTCAATTGAATAAGCATTATCTGCATTAAAGATTAGCATAGTGTAGATACATAACAAAATTTGGGTGTTGCTGAAACTTTACAGCTATGTAAAGAGAGATGCTTTTCTAACTAAAGACATTCCATTTTAAAAGCTATTAGGTCTACGGAAAAATTCTGCCCGTTCCGGTTACAATCAGTTTCAGCAAGTATGCGCATATTCATTTGAAGCATATTTAGTGCTCTCTTTTTATTACTGAATGTATGCATACTCACCTAGCAAATGAACTAAAACATAGGTGGTTCATGTTAGTATTAAGTGAGATGCGATGGTTTACCCACGGCTGTTGATAAAGTTCATTTACGCCACTGTATTTTGTACGAATTCCAACAAGGAAGAAATGCTACAGAAGCGTGTAGAACTTTATCAAAAGTGTTTGGTGAAGGTACAATTTCTAATAGAACATGCAGAAGATGGTTCGAAAAATTTCAAGTAGGTGATTTCGGCCTTTCTGATAAGCCACGCTCTGGGCGATCATCTTTGATCGACAACGATACCGTCAAGACCATATTAGAGCAAACTAACTTTTTGACAACATCGGAGATTGCGAATAGGCTTGATTCAGCTCAACAAACCATTCCGGATCATATTCGGAAATTAGGGTTTGTGTGGAAGTATTCGAGATGGGTGCCACATAAATTAAGTGAGAATTTGAATGATCGAATCATCATATGCATCTGCTAGCATGCAACAAAATCGAACCCTTTTTGGACAGGATCATAACTGGGGATGAAAAATGGATTACCTATTAATACATCATAAGGAAAAGGGCATATTGTGAACCCGGAAAACCTGCCCCCTCCACCTCTAAACCGAAGTTAAGCCTGAACAAAAGAATGTGTAAATGGTGGGACATTCGAGGAACAATACATTTCGAGCTGTCAAAAGTAAACGAAAGGCTAAATTCGGAGAGGTACAGTCAGCAGTTGGATAAATTAAAAACAGCATTCCAAGAAAAGAAGCCAGCGATGTTCAATAGGAAGGGCATCATACTGCTTCACGACACTGTCAGACCACATGTTGCTTTGGGGATTCGTCAGAAAGTCGCAGAGCTAGGCTGGGAAATTGTCGCATCCACCGTACTCCCCTGACCTAGCACCTTCCAATTATCACTTGTTTCTGTCCTTACAAAATTTGTTGTGGGGATAAAAATTCAAGAACAAAGATGATATCAGACAAGCACTAGTTCAATTTTTGGCCTCTAGAGATAAGACATTTTTTAAAAAAGGGGATATACAAATTGCCATCACTCTGACAAGAAATCATAAATAATAATGGCAATTATATTATTCAATAAATTTTATTTCAAGGTATGAAAAATGTTATTCTTTTGTTTTAATCTAAAATCGGACAGAACTTTCCAGTAGACCTAATATAATTAATCAGAAAGTTGAATGCAATTCCAAAATTGTTTTCCTTAAATTTATGATGCTGAAAAACCAAAAATTGGGTATTATTTAATGCGATATGATTAACCCCTAAACCATTAAAAAGAATGAACTTAGACTCCAGATTTATAATTTCTAATGCTTTTGTGAAATAGCTCTAAATACACTTCCAACAATGTATGACATTTAACATGCTATTTACAATATTAGCAAATGTAAAATCAAAATAAAATCTATAAACTCTGAAAAATGTACAAGAATCAATGTTCTGTGACATCAAAAATTCGTTTAACTCTTAACATAAAAGTAAACAAAAACCCAATTAATCATTAATGACATTCAATTCATATGAATATCAAAATGTTTTGAAATAAATTTCTTTGTAACTAAATTATGAATAATTTTTATTGGATTTTTTATATACACTTACATCAAAGCTGAGAAAATACTTGCTCAAGCAAAATGGGGTTAAATAAAAAAAAAGTAGCCCTTGTTCAACAATATACCTTCTTAGCATTTTATTTTGACAAGTACCTCAAAATTACTTTCTTTACAAAAGTATAAAGCTATTTTATAGCATTACATTTAAAAATATCAGACATTTCTTTGCTATAATTTTCCTACATTAGGTATAATCATGTTAAGATCTATTACATTAAAAGTTGACCCACTTAATTCTAACAATCCTGAATCTTTCACAAGACTATTTTTTTTATAAAGAGAGGTAAATAAATCCTAAGCATGGGAAATAATTAAATATTTCCAAGCATCATAAAAGAAATCTAATAACTTTTTTAATATTTTCAAACTAAAGTGAAGAATTTACGAATATATTCACCAAATTGTTAACTTCAAGTTAGATTTAAAGGCACAAAAAAAATCGACTAACTTTAGTGAATACCCCTTTTAGCAACTTATAATTAAAAATTGTAAAAACTAAGGATATACTTTTTGTATATTTATTTAATACTGTTTTATTTGCAGGGCCCCACACAGCACTATTTTGATATGTTTGTTTGCCTAAGACACATATCAATACCAAATTCAAAGACCTCTAAAAATATTTCATTCTCATGTTTAATTTAAAAATTGCATATGAAATTAAAATTCAACTCAAAAGTTTTTTAACTTTTATTTAAACTGTGCAAATAATTCAATAAAAATTTTACCATTTATTACATGATCAAAGTGACAATCAGTAGGCTTTCATAACACATTCTTGATGTAAAATAATACGAATTTGCATACAAGAATCAAAAATAAAATATGAATTTTAAGGTAATATAATCACAAATAAGATGAAAAATTAGGAACATGTTCAACACAAAAGGTTACTTTTTGTAAATACACTGTAACAAATCTTTTGTAATATTGCATATTCCTAGATTCAAAATCGGTGTCAAACATTTTGATGTTAAGAGATGTGAGCACATTTACAGCACCTTGCTTCAATATATAAAACAGCTGTATGGTCCGTTTATACAAATGGAATTACATGCTCAATTTGAGTCCTGTATCAGTTATGAGGCACTGATTATAATTGCCTTAGCCACAGAGGCAATTGCAAGTGTTCTTCACATTTTCCAAAATATTCTATCATTTCAAAATTCGACTTGCTTTCTTTCCCTTCACAACAACAGGGCGATTCTTTATTGTTCCCTTTTTCCTCTTTGAAGTCTAAAAAGGAATACCATCAATTAACTTTTTAATATGAGCAAGTAAATGACTAAAAATTCATGTAACTACACTTAAATGGAAATTTAGATTTAAGAAAATACTTCATTAGAAAAATGAATTATAAATCCTTTCATAACTTTACTTTAATTCTAAAAAAAATTTATTCCTATATAAAGTTATCTGGAACCATTTAAAAAAAATTCTTCAAATAGGTAGATCTTTAGATGTGTTTGTGAAATACCTTTTCTTATCTTCCTTACACCTCTACAAAGTTTAAGATACATTTTTTGTATAACACACATGACACCTATATTATAAACTACATCATACATTACCTTTTTAGAAATAAATAAATTAGATGACTTCACTTTTCTTTGGTTATATGGAATGCGTGGTCGATTACTATCTTTTTTTACATGGTAAATCCTTACAAGCCAATGTTCTGTGGTGTATGCTTCTTCTAAATGCTCCAGTTCAAAATTTTTATTTCCAATTTCCATGCTTCGAGTTCGATCAAAACCAGCAGGAGTGCGAAAATCCAGCTGTAATAAAGTAGTTTGACATTAAGTTACATTGTCTTTTTGCTTTAAATCAAGAGAGCTGATGAAAGCTTGTAATGAGCCAAAATAATTTACTGTCTCATTCACATACATTATGCCATGCAGTTTACAAATACAAAATATGATTAACACAATCATACAAAACCTGTCCAAAATCTCGTATATTTTTAAACATACAAGACAAACAAATGATTCCACATTAAATTCAGCTTTAGAGTTATCTTTCATCCTGAAAATCTCGATTTTTATTAAATAAAGTTTTCCACAGGTCCGAATTTGATAAAATTGCCATTCACTCTTAATTCTTTACTCAAAAATTCTTACACTGCGCTTAAATGCTTTTCATTTAGATTATTATAACTGCATTAAAATATTCATAGTAAATTCATTTCTTAAAATAAAGCTATTTTACATAGCATGCACATTATTAAATACAGTTTTAACACATCTATCTTGAGATCCCTATATGAAAAATTTTACACTATTCCCCTTCAACAGTTCAAGAAATATTAAAGATCTGAATAATGATTAGAAACAAGGCCCAAAAAGGGAAATTACTATGTTTATAAATGGAGAAATATTACAATAAAATGTTTGATTTTTTTAAATAAACATTAATTGCAAAAATATCGCTTTAAACTAAAAATATAAGGTATTTTTAATTAAGTTGTAGTCCTTAAAAAGCTTCAGAAATTTTTAATGAAAAATAAAAATGCAAAACTTCTTGCATTTGTTCAAAGTTATCCAGTACATGTCTACCAATTCTTCCTAATACACATGGTACTAAAAATCAAATTAGAATGAAATCTGGAACAGGCTTTTAAAAACATTCTCTATTTAATTGTGTGAAAAAATTGGTCCTACAATGGAAAACTCCTTTATTAAAGATAACTGACAGAGCATTATTAATATATATCAAAACAATAATTTAGTTCCATCTGAACTATTAACAATGATGTCCGTTTTGTGCAATTCTAATCAGAATCAGGGAAATTACAGAGTGTCCTAAATTTAATTATTAAATTCATTTATATTCCAAATTCAAAAAATACTAAAAAATATATACATGCACATTTAGCAGATTTCATACAAATTTTAAATATTTTTTTTTTAAAAATGAAATGGACGAAATAATTTAATGAAGCATATTACATAATATTGCTTTACAAGATTGTAAAGTATGTTTTAATACACTCACTTCCAAAAGTTAAGCACAGAGAGGAAAATGCTAATTTCCGGAAACCAATCAGAATTGAAGAGGATGCAATTCGCTGCAGAGGTAGATGGAAGTATGCAAATGTTAGGTAACAGCCAATCGTACTTTCATGTCAAGAAATATGCAAAAAGGGCAGTCTTATAAGAAGCCAGCTTTATGAAGCGTTACAGAAGTTGATTGTAAGTGCTGATAGAAGGTGTTTAAAATTTTCGTACAATTTGTTTTCAAGACATACGTGTTTCTATGACTTCCAGAAAACGAGTGGAAGATTCTGAGCGCTGGCGTGCTGTGGGACGCATTAAAGCAGGACAGTTGATCACAGATGTTGCTCTTTTCTTCGGCGTTCATCATTCTGTAATTTCAAGTTTATGGAAACAATTCCAAACCACACAGACAGTTGTCCGAAGGCCCGTAGGCGGTCGCCCAATGGTTACAACCCCCCCGAGGAAGATCGATATATTGCTATTGTAGCCGAGCGACCTCCACACGTGTGACATCTATGATTACAGCGTCCATTGGTAAGGCTATATCTGCAAATACTGTAAGCCGAAGATTAAATATGAATGGACTGTATAACCGGGTACCTCGAGTTTGTGTTCCTCTATCCGTCCAATCAAGAGAGGGGCACGATTAAAGTGGTGCCGGGAATATGGCAATTGGACTGTGTCTTACTGGGGCAATGTCATGTTTACTGATGAGTCAAGATTTGCTCTGGAGCCAGACGACAAGCGTATAAGGATATGGCGTAAACAAGGAACTCTCAATCAGCCCCAAAACATCCCCGAACATCACGCATTCCGAGGTGGAAGCATTATGGTGTGGGCAGGGATTTCATTAGGATACCGCACAGACCTGCACATCTTTAAACGGGGTTCCGTGACGGCTGTCCGGTATCGAGATGAAGTCCTAGAACCCATTGTGAGATTGTACGCTGCAGCAGTTGGCCCTACTTTTGTTTTAATGGACGATAACGCACGTCCCCATAGAGCTGACATCGTCGATGACTACCTGGAGATTGAAGGGATTGCGCGTATGGCGTGGCCAGCATATTCGCCCGACCTTAATCCCATTGAAAATCTTTGGGATGCTCTCGGCCATGCTGTATCTTCACGTTTCCCACCTCCAGCCACTCTTATTGACCTGGAAACTGCTTTACAAGAAGAATGGCGATTGCGTAATTCTGCGGTGGTTGACCACCTAATTGAAAGCATGGTCAGAAGGTGTAAACTTTGCATACAGATGAGGGAGGGACCACATACCCTATTAATGTCCTTTTTTTCATTTTATGCTGTTTATTTTCACTTTATACATAATTCTGTTTAAGTCTCCAGTATGACATTATCTGATAACTTACAAAAATTTAATATTGTTTTCATTTCTGTATATAATTATTGATTTTGTTTTATGTATAAATATATATGCTACTTTACTGCCAAATTTTGTGTCAATCAAAACAGTATTTGTTGATTTTTTTGCATTTTACATCTTCATGCTTAACTTTTGGAAGTGAGTGTATATCAGTAAGGATATATTAACTCAAATGAGTAAAACAGCGAATTGAATGGCATAAAAAAACAAAATATGTCGATATACCTGCAATTCTCCAAAGCGATAGTAACTTAACTTGTACATTAAGCAGTTTAAGAGAGTAGGGGATCCATGATCATCAACTCTGAATTCCCCTCGACTTGTGTAATAATCAGTTTCCTGGAAATATAAAAAGCACAATATAATTCATCTTTCCACAAAAATGCTACTAGAACAGCAACACAAGCCAAAACATACTTTAATATCTCTTGGGTGCTCCCCTTCAGCTATTCTGACCATCCATAAAAATTTGTTGATATCGTCTCCTGAGTACCCTATGACACCACCAAATATTACAAGAACATAATCAACATCTAGACTCTTCATTATTTCATAAGCAGCAGTTTCATTAGAAGCCATTGCTTTACCAACCTAAAAATAAAGTAATGACTTAATATTAGTTAGCAAAAAACACGTCTATTATAATATTTCATGAAAGAAAACGTGACTAGATTTTAAAATCTTAAACAATGCAGTGAGTAAAAATCAATGCAAACTAAAAATACAAAACAGAAAATTATATACAAAAAAGTTACCAAGGTTATTACTAAAGTGACTACAATACTGCAGAAAAGTAAATAATACAATAATGAAAAAAAATCTTTTTTTTAAATATTCTAACCTGTGTAGTAGTATATGTTACAATATTTCCAACATGCTAAGTATGGTCGTACAAAGATTACTTATATTAGCAATTTTCACTGCAGCTGGACCAAGTTTATATCAATCTGAAATTTCAATTCACAAACCTTCACCTTAAAACTCCATTACTTCCAATCCATTATAAAATTGAATATTTTCTCAACATCTGGAGAGAATTGCATGAAATTTTAGATGAAAGGTTTCATGAAATGAAAAATCTAAGTACATAAAAATTGTAGCACATTTAACAAGATAATATTAGAGAAAATAGGAAAAAAAGAACTTGCAAGTTTTTGAAAATATTCACTAAGTTAGGAACATAATTTTAAAAAAAATACTTACCAAAGCAATATGGCTATTATTCCATGTATTGTTATCGACTAAAGTTGTCCGATTAGCCATACCGGCTATCTGATAACCATAATCCCACCATGACATTACTCTCGCATCCTGTGCAGTATTTTGAGAAAGCCAATAATATGCTTCACGAAAATCATCCAAAATTAAGCGTGATCTATATGTAAAAAGTAATAAGCATATCATAAAACTTATACAAAATCGTTAATTTAACTATCAAACAAATCAGACATAAAAGATAAATTAAAATGGAAATTTTCTATTTTATTAGAATTTTTTTGCAAGACAAACATTGATTTTATAGCATAACTTTCAATTTCTACAAAAAAAGTAATAATATTCGCAAAAAATATATGAAATATGGAAAACAAACCCATCAGAACTGTAACTGGCTAATACAATACTAGGACTTGAATATGCATTACTCGTCACCCAAGTGCAGTGGACGGCAAACATCATAAGAATCATTATCAATACTAATATCACAATACTACGTATGTTAGCTCCTATCCCATGATTATCTTTTGACTGGTCAGTTTTGATTTTCCGAATTTTTCCAGCCTAAAAATAAAGTTATGAATCATGTCAGATTTCCATATACCACATACATTTATTCACACTTAAAAGTTACTCTATCATTTTTATACAGTGATCAAATCAAATGGGAAAATCTAGTAAAATGTACTTTGCTCTCAATAAATTTACTTTGAAAAAAAATTATATTTCAAAGAGTGATTCTTCATTTTCCAGATTGTAGTTTGAAATGGAATGGCTTTTATTGTTATCAAGCTTAATTTCACTTTAAATCACAAGAAAATCAATCATGATAAATTGGAATAGCTATAAGAATACCCATATATCAAACCAGAAAATTACCCAAATATCAAATGTTTGTAAACATTTATTCTAACATCTACATTAAAATTTGAAGAGTAAGCATGCCAATTTCTGTTACATTATAAAAATATATCATTTTGCCTTTCAAAAAACTAAATAAAATGAAACATGTTTATTTCCTCATTTCAGAGTTAACTTTTTGGCTAAATTGCACCATGTGCGACAGACATTACGATTTAAATCCTTTTAGAGCTGAAATTCAGCTTGCATTAATCTATACCTGAAAAAAGATGTCACACAATATAGAACTCATTGCAATACAAATAGATTTCTTTGCTTCAATGAAGCCAAAGCAGCCCCCCCCCCCAAAAAAAACAGCATTACTTCATGAAAAATTTTACCTTATCGTAGAGGTTTTTATTTCCTTTTTTATCAGTACCATCACTTTCTTCAGAATCACTGTCAGAAGGAGTTAATGAAGATTTTGGGCATTCATCATCTTGAAGATACAATTCCACACACTGAGAAAATGCTATAGCACTTAAGACACACACTACTGGTGTCAAAGTCAACATTAATCGAACCATTACACCAGCAAAGTATACAGCAGTAATGGCATAGAGAACAACTAAAAAAAGAAAAAGTTTTACTAGAATTAACTATGTATATTAACAAAAGCACTTAAATTTTATGAAATAAGAAAAAATATTTAATATCTGAAAGCAAAAATGAATTTAACAAGTAAAAACTTCAGACAGGTGGATACTAAAGAAATAGTCATTTAAAAAACTCTTTCTCACAAGGATATTAAAAAGATTTATGCATTTCTTAAGATCATCAGATATAGGCCTAAAACAGTAAAAATACAGTTGTAGGAGAAATTACCTTGCAAACAATTTATGAATGAAGACGGTTTGGCTAAAAAAATATTAGTATAATATGCTACTATGCAATTAGATTTAAAAACCTTAAATCATGTGTTTTATTTCAATCAAAAATCATAAAATATATTTTTGAAAAATGAACAAAAAAAACTGAAGATAGATTAAAAAAATTACTTTTACTGACAAATTTTAAAGTGAGTAATAAGACAAAGATTTAAATTTGTCAGCACTATCAAAAATAAAAAAATATTAATAAAATAACATTCTATTACGAATTGAAAATACTTCTATCAAACCAAAATATCTACTTCAAATTGTGATATACATGAAACTTTAATCACACATATGACAAACTATTTAGTATGCACATATTAACCACATGCATGGAATTTATTCCCAAAATTTATCTGCATGCCAGAGGATAATTGCTGAAGATTTTACAGGTTTAGGCAAACTATAATAAACTTTGACTATATTTTTCAAATTTTGAGATTCACTAGAGGTTCTACAAACAGCGTGTGGATTTTTCCATCTTTGCAGACGATTTTTTGTTTCCTTTAATGGATACAAACATATAACTGAGTGTAATTTTTAAATAACTTCCTTTTGGATTTTTATTTTCCCAATGAATGTCCAACTTTTTGAAGTCAATATATACAAGTTGTACATCTCAGATTAGTTAGAAGATTTTCGGCTTCATTACTTTAATACAATTTTAAAAACTTGAGAAAAATTAATAATTAATAGTTTCTTCATTCCTATTTATTACTTAATGCAGAATGAAATTTCAGTAGAACATCAGAAGTTAAACTTTTAAATGTAGAATTTGTAAAAAAAAAACTATCACATACTTTGAAAATTATTGTATTTTATATTGGTCATAGAAAATATACAGTTTAATAATCATGCAAAAAAAGATGAGAAATATTCAATAGAAAAACATGTCAATAATTTGCCCACTAAATAAAATAAAAAATGGCAAATTTTTAAAATTTTGTTGCTAAAATATATAATGCTTGGCATATAATTGATATTCATCATTCAAAATTTAATTTAAAAAATGATTTTGATATCAATACAACAAAACTATATTGAAGAACCATCAAATTATTCTAAAAATTAATATCTAAATAAAAATTGTTTTTGTTTATATTTAATAAAAAATGTGCCACATTATCCTATCAATAAAAACACAGATAAAACAATGCAATTAAAAAATATAATGCAGTATTATAATTCATAAGTACAAAATATATTACACATATTACATTTTAAAAAATACTCACTAAAAATACGTTCATCATTTATATTTTGAATACAGTACCACAAGCCAACTGGAAATGTAGATACAAGAACATGGAGATCAAAAAAGAACGAAAACCAAGTAGTTGGTTGATGCTCAGAAACTGATGCGATGATAGGAATGTGAATCTTAGCATACCCAGTATCCCAGAGTGAATAAAACCTGCCACTCCAAGGCGCAATATAACCTAAAAACCGCACAATATTATTAGCACTTATTTAACTTTATTTGATGCAATAAGAATTAAGTAAAAATTCATAAATACATTTTTGATATCAAAAACTCCTACCATGTAAAACAAACAAGCAATATATACTAACAAAACAGGATATATATATGTAAAATTAATTTTATTTTCAGAAGAAAATACCCCGGGAAGGATGATTAGTTTAAAATTCAATGTATTCTACTCCAAAATAGATATAAACACTAAAAAGTTTTAATTCAATTTAGCAAGAACGCAAAATATTTAGAACTATTACAAAACCACACACACATATACTGTTTTAATAGCCATTGTAACTCCAGAAATATTAGAGAAAATATATATGCACTGTAAAAAACAGTGCATTTTTAATATATTTTTTAACTTACAGACTACCATTTTTAAATTTTAACCAAAGGGTTTCAGTTTGAAATTTAAGAGAATTTTCCTTCACTTAGGACTAACAAATCAAACTGACAAAATTGCTTTTACCAAAGTCATTTAATCACATTATGAATATGGATATTTTAATTTAATATGTGGTCATAACACACTAAGACATAACCATACATGGACTCTGTTCTACCATTTCTACACAGTTACAATATTAGTTCAAAAACATCAGCATTCAGATATAAGAAAATTCATGAATTTATTAACTCAAACTTTGAATTTATAATACATTTAAAGATGTTTTCATAAAAGGCTAAAGAATAGAACTCAAAATTAAGAACATTTCACATAGAAAAACGTTCCAACACTAATATTACATTACAAATTTGCTATTCCATAGGAAGCAACAAATATAAATATTTATTTCTAACCTCACCTGTTCCTCTATATTTCTGGTATAAAATTATACATTTTTTATTTTGTCTCTAAAATGTAATACTAAATGATTTTTCATTTTATACATGATAAAAGGGAAAATGTTTTCAATGTTTAAATTTTACAAACATAGTAATATATAAACATGTGTATAAACAACAAGGCTGTGAATGTATGCAAATTAAGACATTTTTCAGTCTAAAAATATGTTTTGTAGTTTAAGCTCTGTAACAATCAACACAGCTTTTAAATTAATGGAAAAGTTCTTTTATAGGATTACAAATAAAAACTTTTTAAAAAGTATGATTTCAGTATACCTTCCTTTTTTAAGCAATTTTTTTATATATTTAATACAATTCATTGCATTAATGAATATACTAATAAAAAAATCATAACATATTTTACCTGTATATGTCAGTACTACAACTCCCAAAAATACCAGAACTCCAATTCCAATAACAGAAAAAATAAATAATGTTTTCAAATCTGATTTTGTCATAAAAGACTGCAGATACTTCAGGAAAGCATAGGCATTCAAAAGAATAAAAACACCTACAAACAAAGAAGTACACAGTTATTAATTACACATTTTTATTACTGAGGCAAGAATTTAAACTTCAAAATACAATTTAATTTAAAGCTTCTGAAAGAGCATTTTTCCCACAAAAGAATTAATAGCCCCAAAATTTGCTAAAAAAGCAAACTTAATTACAATACAGAAAAAGTTTGATATACAACTATTAAATTAAACGAATAATAAAATACAACTGAAATCATTTCATTATACATCAGATTTTGAAAAGATGCAATAAAAACTTACAATGACACCTTTTAAAATGCAAAAACTAGTAATATGGGTAAAATAAATACTTGTATAACTAATGCTACTTAAAAAATCTTGATATACAAATTTTAAACCCGATTTTTTGAAGAAATTAAAAGCACATGCTGAGAAAGTAAAATTGCTATCAAAATTATACATTATAACAATACATAAACATATTTAATAGCTTTGTCAAGAAGTTGACAGCGTTGTTGAATACAGGAGATTTCAATGTACTGAGCTGAACATACTTTACAGATTTACAAATGCTTTCTGCTTCAATGAATATTATAAGACCAAAAAAATACAAAATATATAACCACAAGCATTACAAAATCTCATAAGCAATATTGATCAATATATTAAATATCAACAAATTTTTATCAAAATAAAATTTTATACTCCTTCCTGAAAAACGATATTTTTATTTATAAATAAGGAATGAGAAAAAAGCCATCTCACTGGTTATACTAATTTTTGCTAAACCACCTAATGTATCTTGGGTTGTATCACAGCATTCGACTAACTTTACTATTTGATGAATGATTCCTAAGTCATTGAACTATTTAAATTTTTAATACATTCATTTCAAAAACTTAATTTCTATTGTAATATCTAAAAAAAAATGAATATGCTTAATGATTTTAAAAATGTGGCTCAAGGAAGCCACTTATGGTTAATTATGTTACGATTAAACTTAAAGTAAAGTAATAACAAGAACTCCTAAGGGTAACGAAAGTAACCTCCCCTGAAATAAGGAAAATATTTGGTAATTAAAGAAAAGAGAACAATTAAGGTGCACCATCCCACCGTACAAAATTTCCATTACAGATGTGGATTCAACTGATAAAATTACCAAGTTCAAAATTAGTTTTAAAAGAGTTATTTAAATGGTTGAAGTAAGTTTTTAGCAATAATTATCAACCCAAATAGCCAGACTTTTCATGCTCAGACAATGAAAATTTGACAAATTTAAAGCAAAAATTAACTTTTGAGATTTTGTAGTAAATTATAATAAAATCACGTAGTTTATAAGAACACAACACACAAGCATTTTCAAAAAGTTACAAACTAAAAATCCAGAAAGTAAAAATTGTACATAAGCCAATTTTACTATTTTTGACATGAAACTTTTTTTAAAAATGTTCTCGCTTCTTGCATTTTGTTTTTTATTTTAATTTTCTATTATATTAATGTTTTAAAAACAAATTGTATTATAAATGTTTCTATAATTTTTTTTTATATGTAACATATATTGTATTTTATTTTTATAACATATTACTTGGGGAAGGACATAATTAAGCAAATGTTTACACTCATTGCTCAAATTGTAAAACAATTTACAACTTTTATGACCCATTTTTACTAAATATACCTTATGTATAAATTTATTACAGCATCTTGAAAAATTTCTATGTTTAGAAAGAAATATTTAATTATAAGATTATTTTCAATGCATATGTTACAGTTCTCCTAATATTTTTTATACCTCATTACTTATTTTCTTTTTGGGTTCTTTTTTTATATTTCTATACAGAAGTATAGCATCATATATTAAAAAGACTTCAATATGCATAGCTTAATTTTTACATACCAGCCGATGCCATGTGTTCACTAGTTCTGACAGGTTGAAAACCAACAAATGGTATCTGCATTGATAGAAGAAGTCCAAGGATAAAAAATGTTGTATAAGCTAAAAAGAAAGAAAAAAACTGCTTAAGAAAAGAAAAAAACCTACAAAAATAAATGTTTTGATACTCAAATTGTAATAATATACACATTATATACATGATCTTAACATTAACATTCCTTTTGAAATCCAAAATGCCTGACACACTTCACTATTTTATTTTAAGAAAGATTTTGGAAAATGATGTAAAATCAACAATTTGTTACTTAATAATGTATGTTGAAATGAATTGTTAAATTAATATTTGCTATTTAAAACCCAAACTTACACAGGCACACAAATTCCAAACTTAAAATGCTGTATCATAAAAGAATTTTAAAAAATAAATATTAAAATTGTACTAACCCACATAAATTTTATTTGAATATCTTCCCATCATCAAAAGAACAAACACATGGAGAGGGATTAAATTAATGATAAATACATAACCACCCCAAGCAGAGACCTAAAAACATTTCAAAGAAATATTTCATATATCACAAAAAATGTTTCTAAAATTAACTGATGCATATTAAGTAGATTAATACATACCATGTAGAAATATGACAAGGCTGTTAAAACAGACCAAAAAATTGTCCCGGTTTTAACAGATTTAACCTAAAAAGTCATAACATAATTTAATTTTCAATAGTCATAAATTGCAACAAAATATTAAACAACTCACAAATATACTTTTTAAAAATATATGAAGCAAACTCGGCATAAAGAAACTCAAATTATATACACTCAATATAAATTTATTTCAGCAGAAATTATTATCAGTTTAATAAGCCAAATGGATAATTTTCATATTAAAAACTAATTATTACACACTTTATATACACTGGTGTTAAAAATTAAGAGAAATTTTCAGATTTTGTCAATTATCCCTAGAACTAGTCGACAGATTTTAATCAAATTTGGGTTGCACATAGAGTTGATACATTATCTGGCCAAAAGTATCCGTACATCCAGTGGTATGGACTTAAAGCGTCCTGAGGCACATATTAATATGATGTTGGTCCCCCTTTTGCATGGATGACAGCCTGCACACGTTTGGGAAGACTTTCCACCAATTTTTGAAAGGTGACCTTAGGAATTCCCTTCAAAGCGTCTATCACAGCTGAAGTGAGTGCTTGCAGTGAGGATGGTCGATTTGGCTGGCTACGTAATCTGCACTCTAATTCGTCCCAAAGGTGTTCTATGGGATTTAGATCGGGGCTTTGAGAAGGCCAGTCCAGTTTTGAACACCCATTTCGTCAAACCACGTCTGTGCAAGCCTCGATGTGTGATTGGAGCAGTTATCCTGCTGGAAGAGAGAAATGGGCCTTCCCCGAAATATTGCCATAGAGTTGGGAGTGCAGCATTGTCCAGAATTTCCACATACATCTCAGAGTTCATGTTTCCAGTCACAGGAACTAACGGACCCAGGCCAAACCACGAGAAACACCCCCACACCATTATGCTTCCACCACCAAACTTAACAGTCAGCACAATGCAGTCACTAAAGAAACGTACGCTGGGCATCAGCCAAACCCAGACGCGTCCATCCAACTGCCAGACTGTAAAGTGAAATTCATCACTCCAAAAAACAGTTTTCCGCATGTCCACAGTCCAATGACGGTGAGCTCTACACCATTGCAATCGATGCTTCGCTTTCTGTGGAGTGATGTATGGCTTGTGAGCGGCTGCACGACCATGGAATCCCAAGTTTCTTAACTCTCGACGGACAGTCCTGCTGTTACCACTAATTCCTGATGAACTTTGGTACTCCTGAGAAATTTCCACCAATGAGGACTTGCAGTTTTGTTTCACTGCCCTTTTCTGCGGCTGCGTTCACCAAGTATTTTCGGCCTACCGGTTCGTTTTTCTGCCGTTTCACTGCCTCGACGTTTCCACTTCACAATTACATCACTCACAGTGTATTTAGGCTTCTGTAGAATGTCCGCAATCTCACGAACTGATTTCCCACAAAAGTGGCATCCCACTATACTGCAACGATCAAACTCACTAAGCTCCTTTGACTTACTCATTGCCTCACAAACGAATAAATACAGTGACAAACCACTACCAACACTTTTATAGCTTTCAATTATGTATCAAATTGCGTCACTCGCCAGAACCACTTTTTTAAGGGGTGTCCGGATACTTTTGGCCAGATAGTGTATAACACAAACAGAAAGATTCAGCAATGTATAAACACTTGCATGATTGTGAGTAAAACTTATCACACTGAATATATAAAACAGCGGTTGCAGAATAGAACAAAAAAAGGCTTAATAAAGGTATGGTCACCTCCTACACACATACATACAGGCATTGCAAGAATTGTATACTGCAAAATAAGGGATTTTGAGTTCCTATGGCAATTGGTTCCACTCATTCAGCAATGCTGTTTTCAGGCCTTGGATGGTTCTCAGAGAGGGTTTCAGAGTTGTAACTGCCCTCCTCAGAGTGTTGAGGTCTGAAAATCTGGTAGGCCAATCCATCCGGCACAATTATCCTTGCTTGTTACAAATTCGTCCATCAGTTGACCACAATGTAGCCTCATGTTGTCATGCATTAAAATTAAATCAGGGTGAACTAAGCTCCAGAAAATGCTAACAAAGGGCTCCAAGACCTCATTACCACAAGATTCAAGGCATTTTAATTCATTACTAGTACTCTCAATATTCCAAATTGCTGTAGCATACCTGAAGAAGTTTGCAAAAGAAAAAACCAACCAGAGTTGCACAGGGCCCTCTGTTTCCCCCTTCTAAACCACTGTTCAACTGTAGTCCTCACACTATGGCAGATCAGTGTTTTATGCTTTTTAATAATTTTGATAGCAACTTTTTATGCAACTACAACATAATTATTTTCTATTTCTTAAATTATGTTGAGAGGGTAAAATTACATTTTAACTAAGTACCTCATAATTTTGATCCATGAGTCAAGACCTCATCCCTATACCTCACAGATCTTTCATAGACATGGAGGAGAGTGAACCCATCCAACCTGATCCCTGCTCAGATCATCAAGCCTCCACTGCCATAATAGTCCATTTCTCGGACATTGGAGAGTAGAGAGTGGGTACCTAGTGTCCTCCATATGAAAGTACAGAGAATTACTGGTTAGGCTGAACCAGGAGTCAATAGTGAAGAGAACGGTTGTCTATTAACACAAGCTCTAATCTCTATGCTCTTTGCACCATTTTAAATTCCTGTTCACAAAACTAGGCAATCTTTTTGCAACACACACAGCCCTTCTCATTAAGTCCTTCTGAAAACAGACAACCTTGAAACTCTGGTTTCAGTGGCCGCATACAACTCAATAGAAAGTTGAGAAGCTGTAGCATCCTTGTTTCGACTCGCCATAATGGACACAGGGACATCATGGCTCATGGATGACCTTGGCCAGGTTTTCTATGGATAGATCCAGTATCTTAAACTGTTTCTATAAGTTGAACACAACACTGGAGATTAAATTAATTTCTTTGGATATCAGGTTTTGAGAATGGCCCACTTCAGGCCTACCCACAACTCACTACCTCATTGTATTATCTAAAATTTGGCGGTTACTCATTTTTACAGTTCAAAACTTAATTTAAGCAATTACTGCACAAAAACACCTAGAAATTTGGTGAGGTGTGCTTGCAAAAGAAATGCAGATTTTTGGCATGCATGCTTATAAATTTTGTTTCTCAACTAGTTCTGCCCACAAACATGTATACATTTATGTATTCGACACATGCGATTTGTATCTGTGTTTCGAAGCACTATTTTTACATTTAATTTTGTTCATAAAATTCGACAAAATACGAAAATTCTCATAATTTTGAACATTAGTGTATGTAATACACTAAAATAAAGAAAGTTTTTAAAAACTTAAATAAATGCCTTCAAAAACTGATAATTTAATAAAAACATTTTCTAATGATAAAAATAAAGTACAGAGTGCAGTACAATGAATTTGGTAACTTTCAAATAGGTTTCATGACAATCTTCAGGGTTCTAGGGAGAAAGGGGTATTAGTATTAGAAGCACTAAAAAAAGTTGCCAAATTTTGCAGACACCTTTCATTATATTTTACTATACTGAGAAGTATTTTTAATAAATGTTTAACAGGTTATACACATAAGCTTGAGAATAAGTACTTTTCATTTAAAAAAATATCCTGTCTTAACATGATGCAGAGATGTATGATCAAAAAATTATTTCAATATGCAATAGTCAGGAATGATTTAAGCACCCACTCAGGAAAAGAGTTGCGTGAGAGTGAGTGAATATTTATGTTGCACTGTTTAGCTACATGGTGGCTTTTGGCGACAGAATTCATAATTTTGAACCAAGATCAAGTGACGAGGATGACACCAGAGCTGGCAGCCCCCCCCCCACCCTAACTACCACACCACGCCAACAATGTTTGAGCTCTCAACAGATTTAACATGCATCATTCCCCTACACGATGGGTCTTCAGTAGTTCTGGGCTCAAACTCATGACATGCAAGCCAAGAGTCCGTTAACTTGACCACTAGGCTACTACGGCCTCAGGGAAAGAGTTTCAAAAGATTATTTTCACATCAGTAATCAATATGTTAAAATAAATTTGTAATGGTGAAATTAGCTTTTCTTCAGAATGTTATACTTGTATAAAAAATTATATTTTAAAAAGATAATTTACAATCTCTCAAAATGAGGAGTTACTAATTGTATTTAAAACAAGTCTAACAGAATGTGCTTCTATTTTAAATACCTAGAATCTACACTAAATTTCTCACTCATAAGATTACTAATCTGATAATAATTTTAAAAGTTAATAAAAACTTACATTATGAAAGGAAATATATTCACAAAAAGTATTTAGATTAATGTAGATTAGTTTTAAACATAAAAAACTGTATATAGTTTTCTGAATATTCACTAAATGTTTAATGGTTTGAAAATTAAACATTTAAAAAAGTTTATCACTAAAAACATATATAAGTTATAAAGCAGCATTTTCTATTTTCTTCATCATTCTGAAGATCTAACTACAGTTTTGTATTTTCCACAAATGGGAGATTTTGTCACAATAGAGATAAATTTCAATTTGCCATTAAAAAATTATCTTGGATATCAAATAAATAACTTGAGTATGAATTTGAATACCTATCCCTTTTATCAATTTAGTTTAACTCCTTTAATATCTAGAAGATCCTATATTAAAATTATAGCATTATATTTTTATCAAGTGCCTAAAATTGTTAAAAAATTAAATTCCAAAAAGCATATGTAACTCTATATATTTTAACATTCATATACTATTTAAATACTTACCCATAAGTAATATGTAAGCATTAGAGCAAATATAGCAATCCCTTCATTATCATAACTCCCCGCTACAGATCGGCTTATATAACCAGGCACTAAATTTAAAACAAAAACTTGATCTATTAACTCAATGAGAGACAAAGCAAAGTATTAGTCAAACTGAGGGGGAAAGTACAAATGCTGTACTACAAAAAAGGGAAACAAGTTGTGGCAATTTGATTAAAATATTAATTCATACCAAAATTAACAGTGAAATCAAGATGTCATTTCCAGTTTGAAAAATCTTTTCTGATAGATATATATGTTAATACATCTTAAAAACATTCCTCCTACTACAGCTACAATTTTCAAAACAAGAACTTAAAACAAAACTAATATTTTATAGTTAAAAATTTTTTTCTCTATTCAATTAAATAGTAATTTTAATGGTCTTAAATACATAATTCATAGCTTATAAACTAGAGAAATTTATAAAATAAATACAACTAAATAATACCAACAAAATTATACTTCATTTCATTCCTTAACAAATCGGTTTTGACAGATTTTCAATTACTTTTAAGAGCATAAAAGAAAAGTACCTCACCTATAGCTATAAAACAAGCTGCAAATAGACCAGCTGAAACACTCCATAACTCTTTTGTTAAAAAATAAGTCGCTAGTGCAGTCATACCACTAATTTTAAAAATAAAGAAAATGAAACAATTTTAATGAAAAGGCAAGTTTCAAAAAACATTAGAAGATATGTTTACAGTCATGATCTTTGAAAATGTTAAATATTTGTAAAGACATGAGTGACACAAATTCTCATAAACAGAGCTAATAATTTAGAAATGAAAAGTACACAGAATATAAATTCTCTTTCATAAATATAACAAACATCAATACAAATTTTAAAATTTCAAATATGCAGATAAATTAAATATTTACAGAAACAAAAAATTTACTATTGAATTCCCTAAGAATTTTCTCTAAGCAATTTCATATCTTTCATTTGTTTATTTTGCTTAAGCAAAAACAATTAAATAAACTATATTAAAATACACTCCAAAATATTCAGGTTTTACAAAATTGTTTTGACAGATGAAATAAAAATATACATAAAACACACTTATATTTTCCCTTTTCATACCTTATAATAAAAACTAAAATAAAGCACTTCATCAGGTTATGATTTACACATTATGTAGTCATAATAAAAAAACAAACACTTTTATTACACCGAATTACTTTTACATTCTAATTAAGTGAATGATCTTTTGAGTTGTCCTTATTGAAAATCTATTATATAAGTACTAGAAAATTATCTAGAGATAAAAATAAATAGCTTAAAGTAATGAGAAGAAATATTAATTTGATAATTATTTACAGATTTTAACTAAGACTTGTTTATAAGTTTCAATTCCTTAAATATGCCTTGAAAAATATTTTTTAACACAGAATTCTATATAAGGATTGTGGATAACTGCTGTAATAAAAAGATTGGGGAAATAATTTTTCACTTTTAAAACACTGATTTATGAGGCTTCAGATGAATATTGATTAATGAAAGATAACTTCCATTTAAAAATATCTAAGAAAGAAAAATCACAACATATATTTACTAACAAATACACAGCTTTCAGTTAATATTCTGCCTGTGTTTTCTACATTTCATACTGAAATTCATAAAAAAAAGCATAATAATGCTTATAGACAATAAAAGTGTACATTGTAAATTATACTTATTCTTGTAGTTGCATACACTACATATTTTCTACAAATAAAGCATTTCATTTTTTTAATGAAAAGAATTATTAACACATACCTGATCACAGGTGCTAGGAAAACACATATATCTCTAATATGGACTGTTATGTTCAATAAACTTAGAATGTAGTGAATTGTCCCTGATGTGATCATTAAACCAGGATACACCTACACAATAAAAATAATATGACATGTATTAAAATGTACTTAATAAACATTCATAAATGATGAATATCTTCAGTAAGTCAGAAAATTTTTTTAATTAATAAAGATTTTAATTGAATTTTTAAACAGAATATTTAAAAACAGAGCACTCTTAATTTGTTTTGTTTTTCCATATTTTATTCAGAAATACAAAGCTAATGAATTTTTCAAACTACTAATTACAAAATTCTCATAATATATCAAAAATTTTTATGATTGATTACTGTCAAACTTCAGTAAAACACAAGGACTAGTGACAATAGACCGGATAATTCTGAGCCTCTTTCAAGTGATGAGGACAACACAAGCAAGGGCATCCAAATTTTCAAACTTCTACATCATGGTAACATGAGATCCCTTACCTTAACAGATTAACCATGCAGCAGTGTCTTAACATGATGAATCTTTAATGACACTAGGACCCAAACTCACAACTTGACAAAAATAACACCAGTCACTTGACTTTCACAGTCACATTTTTTGAGTAAAACTTATCAAGTAATCCATGTAATCACTATGCACTAAAATTTCAAAAAAAAAAACCGCACAAAATTGTTCAGATACGGCTTATTTTTACTAAATCACTTAATTTCTAATCAGTTTTGTACTGTAATCTTAAGAATTTTCAATATTTTACAGAAAATCAAATATAAACTTACCGTTCCTCCAACAATGCGACCTAAAGGATACCAAGCTCTATCATCGAACCAATTCAGAAAATTATAAAAACCATGCTCCACCATATAATGTGTAGCTCTGTAATTAAACCTGCAAAGAGGGGGGGAATTCTAAAGGACAAATTTTATAAGGCAATAAAGTGAAATACTTGACAGCAATAAGTTTTAAAATTAAAAAATTAATTAATTGGTTAATTAGAATAAGTTTCATTTTGAATAAAACTTGTAAATTGTTCTAATTAAACAATTTCAGTTATAAAAAGCAGTTATTTTTTCAAACCGTGAGCTCATAACTTACCCAGCTCAGTGCTAGCTAAAAATATTCACAAGCACATACGGTGATAGATTTTCACTCCTACATATGACAAGAAAAAAAATCAGAAATGCAGATCTGAGAAATTAAAAAAAAAAAAACACCTAAAAATTAATCTTATGTGGATTTCATGAAATCAGCATCACTTTACGAGTGACAAAATGGGCATTCAGGGGAGGGAGTGTTTATTAATGTTACACTATAAAACAATGCTGGCTATTAACCCCTTAACCGCTGATTAAAAGTTACACAATTTGCTTCCCAGTGCCCCTCTCAAACACTGTGTGTGTCTAGGTCATTTTATTGCATTCCAAAATCTTTTGAATAATTTTACGGATAGCAGCACGAAGGATTGTATTCCTGAAAAACGTATATACACGCCTGGGGCATTTAACATACCCCTTGAGTAAGACGTATATATACCTCGGCAGCAGTTAAGGGGTTAATGGGCATTCAGGACAGACAAAATTTGAAGTCAAAGTTTTAATAAAAGCAAATTGACCATAATTTTAAAATAAGTCAATATCTAAGTTGGTATATCATTCTCTAAGCTTCCATACTAAATGAAATCTTTGAACTTGGGGAAAATGAAACATGCTGAAGAATCCACATTATGTCACATGAAAGACTTTCTCTGAGTTCACAGACTCAAACTCTCCACCCACAAAGCTATACCTTTATCATTATGCTAGAGTGAAATAAGCTTTTTACAATATAATGTTCATAAAATTATAATATACACATTAATGTAGAAAAAATGAACAATTGAATATAATGTTAAAGAATAATTTAAATAATAGCACTCAAATTCAGATAACTTCTAAAGATGAATATTCTGTGTAATATAGATATCCTAAAGTCTCATTTTAACCTTTCTACCCTGTGTGAATCAATTTGACTATTTTCTTAAACTGACCTTCTGATACCTTCCATGGATGAAAATTCTACATTTTCAAATCTTATACATAACTCAAAAATATGCATTTCTTTAATATACAATACTTTTGGAGTTGCACATATTTTTTAAATCAAGGAAAGAAATAAGATTTTACTTGTCTCAGTCAAATCAACCCATATTAACATGCAAAGAAATGCACATAAAACCAGATTTGGTGTTTTTAATATACTAAATTTTAATGAATGGTCAATAAATGACTTTAGTATACTGAAATACAGAAACAATGATATCATGTACTGCTGCTGTTTTTCTATTGATCTGCTATATGTGTGAGTATCGTATGTAATATAAGACCAATGATTAGTGCAGAATGTTACTTTAATTGTGTGTGATGTAAAAAATATTACTTAGAAATTCAAACCTAGACTGTAAATCAAGATCATAGTGTAGACTATATGATGGACGTATTTTTTCATTTTTATAATGCAGTATAACAAGGTAAATTGCAAATGTAGTCTTACAAAAGGTATCAGAAAGCTTTTACAAAAGTTCAGCGAACAATTTGATGAAATAAACAATGATTAATTGAATGAATGATGAATCAGATTATTTATCTAATGAAGAGATTTCTGATGATCAGATAGTTATTTCAGAACCAGAATGAGAAAATATTGTTTGAGATGTATGTTACCCAGTTTGCAAAGATGTTAATTCCTTATGAAAAAATAACAAACAAACTGCTCGTACTTTTCTGTGGTCACCATTGAGACAATATTTATCATCAAAACCAATGGGAAAATAAATTCTAGTTGATATCTGATGTTGAAACAGCTTTTATTTACCTGGTTGCTATGTTTACTGAAAAGCCTTTTAGTGGTGAGCATGACATAAGTCAAGAAAAAAATGTTTTGCACTTAGTAAAATCAATTGAAGGCATTAATCGGAATATTACAATAGATATATTTCACAAAATATATCTTTGCCAACGAATTATTCAAAAGACTAGCTATTATTGGAGCTTATAAGAAAAATCAAGCCATTAAACTCTTCCTCAATTTCAATTCTCATACAACT
The DNA here is from genome assembly GCA_019973975.1 of Trichonephila clavata. Taxonomy (NCBI): domain Eukaryota; kingdom Metazoa; phylum Arthropoda; class Arachnida; order Araneae; family Nephilidae; genus Trichonephila; species Trichonephila clavata. The sequence continues at coordinate 194,716 of BMAO01020686.1, read as the reverse complement.
GAAAATGATTGCCATCGCTGTTTGGGTTTCAAAAGTATAAGACCCTTGAGACGTATATGTACCTTAAAAAAATATATATATATATGATTCTTCTATAGACTTTGTATCACAACAGAAAAGTTTCAAAAGAAAGGAAAATAAACCAGACACGAATTTGTTTAAAATCAATCTGCAGATGGGGTAGATATGGTGGATAAACTCACTGCCACAGTTCAAATGTAAAATAGGGTGCCCCTTGGTGAAGCTGGCAGTTTTTCTGATGACTGCTTTCAGAAATTGACAAGCTATCAATATTTACTCATAGTTGTTCACAGATGACAAAATGATGTAAAATAAAAAATTTTAATATTAATAAAAGAGAATTATATTGGAATTTAATACATTAATGAAACATTTTAACATACAGAAATAACTATACAATTTCTAAAACACAGCCCTACATTTCATCAAAAGAATTCAAACAGAACAAAACTAATACTTTTATAAGATCACCTTGGAAAGATGCAATACTTTTTTTACTAAACTGTTGGTTTTGTGCATCCTTTTCCTTTCCAATTTAGAACAGAAATTAATCTCAAATCAAATGATTAAGTTTTAGTTGTTCCCAAAAACAGTACAACTCTACTTGTATTAAACTTTTATTTAAAAACAAAAATTTCAAAAAAAATGAAATTGCAGCTTTTTGAATCCATATATTCCTTCTCACCAAATCTGGAGATGATACCTAACTTACTTTCTTCAACTATTCTCTTACAGATCCCCCCCCCCAAAAAAATGCTCGTTGTTGCTACTTATACCACTTGATCAACAGTAACATCAGATCAAGGCCCACAAAATTCATCATGGCAAGGGGCTAGATTTTTACGTCTGTCATTAGCAGTAGCTTTGAGCACCACACAGGTGACCATACGATTTTGCTTCATTCCCCCCAATTTTGAGGGAGAACACCTTGCGGATGGTCAGGAGCCCCCCACCTCTTCCCCTTCCCCCAACCTCACAAAAGAACTTGGAGCTTGACGGCTATTTAGAGTACTGTCATGCCACAAAAGCCATTATACATTTATAAACATCCATGCCTTCTCGAAGCTGTATTCATTGGTATGTTTTCATAAAAAATGCTTTATTCATTAATATCTTGCAGTATTTTCATATAAAATCAAACAAATGCTTGTTGCATTAGCAAAATGAACCCATTCAGTAATAATTAAAATCAAACCACTTCAGCAATGCATCATTATATCAGTTTTTTCTTAGTGAGCTCCAAAAATCAGTTTAGAAAAAGAATGTAAATTATACATTTCAATTTTAGAGTTCAGAAAAAATAATGGAAGTAAAACTCGCAAAGATATAAATTTGCAATGAATATCAAAGCCAAATTCTTAAGCAAGAATCATAAAATGTTTGGTCTAAAAAAATCACCTGATTTTAAAATCGATTGATTTTAAACTATAAATAGCAATCAAGTATAAAAAATAAATGAACTTATCAGAATAAGCCTGCATTTCATTGCATATGGGTTACTAAAGTGTACTATTTGCCAAAGTGAAATGTTGTCATCCAACCATGAATTCTCAAAAACATCACCAAATCCAAGTGGCATCCTTTTTTACACTCCAATGAGTGAGTGAGTGAATATTAACGTCGCACTGTTCAGTTACACGAGGGCTTTTGGGAACAAACCTCGCAATTTTGTACCATGGTCAAGTGACGAGAACACCTGAGCTGTGTGGCACCCCTTCTCTTAACTACCACACCACACCAATGGGAGGATGTTTGAGCTCGCAACAGATTAAACATGCATCGTTCTCCTATATAGTTGATCTTCAGCAGCACTAGGCTCGAACTCGTGACATGCTTGTCACGCATCCATTACCTTGGCCACTATTTTACACTTCAGCCACTGCACTTACACATTCAAAAAAGGAACAAGATAGATGCTGTGTGTATTTTATGATTAATCTAGCTGCAATAAATGTATTTGTTGCTTTTATGGATGGTTAATCCATCATTCAATAGATAAAGCTTTTAATGGATGTCTTTTCTGAAGGAACTTAGAAAGAATCATAGAAATATTATGAAAGAAAAGAACATCAGTAATAATAAGGAAGAGTTTACTAGTTGCAAACATTAAAACTTCAGATGTCAGAACACCTTATACCTTGTAGTCCAAAGAACAAAGGCAGCAGATGTGCTAGGCATTTCTCTGCTAAGAACTTGTACATATTTCATGTAAATCTTATTTATCATAGAAAACTTTGTCTATATATATAATATAATTCCAACATGTAAATAAAAATTGTATCTAAAACTTATAAATTCTTTTATTTGTTTTAATCCCTTAAGCATTAATCATGAGTCTGACTCGTGTAAACTTATTTTGACTTTGTAAATCAATCACGAGTCCTATTCGTGTAAACTTATTTTTACTGTGTAAATCAATCATGCGAGTCCTACTCGTCTAAACTTATTTCTTAAACTTATTTTTAAATAATTATTTCAGGCACATAATTTATAAATAAGTAATCATTTCAAACTTTACAATTTATTCAAACAATTAAAACTACAAGGGGTTAATATTTTTAAAATCTTACACATGAATAAAAGACTAATTGAAAGGGGGTTAAAATAAGAAAGAGTAGAGGGAACACAAATGAATTAAAATATTTTGTTACAATAATAATTGCAAATATTACACAAACATTTTTGAAAACGTTTATTGAAGCCTAAAGTGACTAGAGTAGGAACTATGGGTCTATTAGACCCCACACAGCTAAAACACTTTCAACAGGGTAGGAAGGTTAATATATTAGTCCTTCTGTTCGACTTAGATTTTTTTTTCAAGTGTAAACCATGTTTCATATTCCTTCTCTGATACTGTAATATTTGACTCAATTTTAACAATGCATCTAAAAAATAACAAATCTATATTTATCAATGTTTCTTAATATGCTAAATTCACTGCATAATATACAAATATATGTGATGCGATGACAAGAAATTACAAGAAAACTGAATTTGTTCTGCCTATATTCACCACTTGATTTAGACCAGTGATTCCCAAAGTGGTCTATATAAACTCCAAGGGGTCTATGATGACCTGCAAGGGGTCCACACCAGTGAAAAAATAATTTGGAGGTCTATGAGATGTAAATGGAGGTCTATAATAATGGCTCTGATTAAACCAGATCAATACTTTCATCTTTAAAAAAATTTGTTGAAGTGGAAAACAGATTTTACAACTTAACTGATTTGTTTTCTAAATTTAGTGAGGTTAGTTTGTGGTTACCAGATACTTGACAGCATTTAAGACAAGGATCATTTCAGCATTTCTTTCCAGAATTAAATTAAAGAAGTATAATATTGGATGTCGCATTTTTTCTCAATTTGTCACAGACAATCTTCCAGGACATTTTAACCTAAATTCAACATTTAAATGTCCTTTACTCAGATTTTGAAACTAGGTTTGAGATTGCTTTTTTTATAGTAATAACCACAGTAGAAAATGAATTCATACAGCCACATTAAAAAAAATGTCCTATTACAATAGGAAATGCTCAGAATAGGCTCTAACAATCTTAAAATAAAGTTTAGAAACAGATGTCAACAATTTTGGCTTTAAACAACATACCTGTGTTTTTGTCGCGAATTATGGAATATTGTGAGAAGGTTTTAATTGCTTTTCCTAGTGAGAGGGAGTTTCAGCGAGTTACCAATCTCAAAAGCAAAAGGGAAGGGGAACTGGACACTTATTAACAAAAGAGTTTACTAGATTGACTGACTAGAAACCTGACTAGATTGATATATTAAATATTGAAAATTTGTTATTGAAGCACCAGATTCATTCTTCTCATTAAATTCATTTATTTGTTGTTCAATTATATTTTGTGTAACAGTTTTATATATTAAATTAATTTATTTTAATTTAATTCATTAGCATGTGCTTTTTAAAAACTGTACTCTTCACTATTCGGAATTTAATGCTTTTAGAGTAAGTAGTAGTACCTGCTGTCAAAAAGATATTTAAGTTAATAAATTTGCAAAAAATCAATATTAGGTAAGCAGGGGTCGATCCAAAACCAAAAAACATGGCAAGGGGTCTATGAGACAAAAAAATTTGGGAACCTCTGATTTAGACTAACATTTCCAGAAGGCAGTGATATATAAATATAGATACCTACATATGCTACCTATTAGAGTAAGTACAAAATATTCCCCAGAGTATATCAATTTGACTACAAGTGTCAAAAGAAGATAGTCTCATTTGTAAGCATGTTATTAATTACCTCTGTACCTTAAGTACATTCTGCTTCTTTGAAGTCTATATTAAACATCCCCCATCATAACTAACTGAACATTACTTAATAAGTGTAAAGAAATATATCCATGAAGAATCAAGCACAAAAAGTTGCAAACAATTGTCTTTAGTAATGCAATTAAAAATATTAAAACAAAGTGCAAAAGTAAACTAAGGCAAGTTAAAGATAAATGTTTTTGCTGAGATATTTTTTATCCCAAACAGTTATTAATCCCATTTTCCAAAGCAGACTGGTCAATAATTAGATTTAAAACACTGAATATATAAACTTAAAAAGAAAAGTCTTTAAAAAAAATGTTAATCTGCACAAAGAAAGGATACAACAAACAAAAAAAAATCAGGTTTTTAACCAGGTACAGAAATTTAACAATCAAAAATAAATATGAGGAACCTGTCTATGGCAAAGGTGTCAAACTCAAAAGCTAACTTGGGCCATACAAGGTTTAAATTTATTTGGACTAAAAAAAAACAATATTCATAGAAACATAAGTTTATTATGAATAATACATTGCAATTAACAAATAAAAGAGCAAAAAAAATTTAATGTTTACATTATAGGTTCTCTACGTGGGCGATAATGCCCCTTGTAGGCGTTTGAGGCTTTAAGGGGGGCAGTAACAGACCCAGAGAAAATTAGGAGGCATTGAGAAGGCACGGAGGGGCATGGGCTGATTAACCAAATATAATGTATAAAAAAAATACTAAAAAACATGCTGATTATGCACAAACAAAAATAAACTTTACCTTATGTTGATTGTATGTATTTAAATCATTTCTGTGTGACATGTACGAAAATTCACATATTTCAGTAGTTGTGGAAGTGTGTATGAAAAACTTAAAGATTGCATTGCATTCAGACCTACATTAATTTGAATATAGTGCATTTTAATTTCTATAGTGCACGTGTTGACTTTGTCTGTGAGCAGTAGGAAAAATGTTTTGTCCACTGCATTTCATTATGTATATATTTTCCAAGAAACATAAATATGTTAACCAGGAACTAACATGCGATTCTTTAAAAGCTGAAACAGTCAATTTATATTTATTTTGAAAGCAATGGTTTATTATGAATTACTTTGTATCATCAAAACACTGATGTCTTTGTAGCAGATAAGCTAAAACTTTTATTCCACTATTTTAAATGAAGAAAAAATTCCCACGCAGTAGCATTTCAATTTCAACAATATTACTAAAGTATATATTACACATTTAAATATATTTGTGGCAATAGCTATTTCATATTCGCAAGTAAAAAAATTAGAGCTTAAAAAATCAAACTAAAAATATATTCTATTAGTAATAGAATATTTTTTTAAAAATGTAACTCTTGTTTTAACCATGTATAATGTACACCAGAGGTTCCCAAACCTTTTTGTCTCATAGACCCCTTGCCATGTTTTTCGGTTTGGGGTAGACCCCTACTTACTTAACATTGAATTTTTGCAAATTTATCAACTTAAATAACTTTTTGACAGCTGGTATAGAACTACTTACTTTAAAAGAATTATATTTCTAACAGTAGCAAAGTATAGTGTTTAAAACTTAAGAAGTGTATGTTAATTAAATTAAAATTTAATTAATGCGTAAAATAACTGTTCTATGCATAACTGATCAACAAACAAATGCTTTCAAAGGGAGGGATGAATCTGGTGCTGCAGTAACTAATTTTCAACATTTAGTATCAATCTCGTCAGGTTGAACCCTAAATCTCCTCTGGTAGTAGTGAATTCAAGGTCCCCCCCCCCCTCTTTTTTTATTTTTTGTTTGGAAATTGGCAACTGCGCTGAAATTCTTTCTCAAAGAAAAGCAATAAAAACTTTCTCACAATATTCCAATATTCAAGATAAATAACAGGTCGGTCTTTTAAAAGCCGAAATTGCTGACATCAGTTTCTAAACTTTACTTTAAGATCAGCTTCTATTGTAATATACCCTTTTTTTCAACGGGGTCATATAAATTCATTGCCTGTTGTTGTATTACAATAATCAAAGCATTTTGAAAACTAGTTTGAATAAAGGGAATCTAAATGTTGAACGTAGGTTAAAACGCCCCGACAGATTGCTGACGAATTGAGGAAATTCGCGACCTCCAATATTATACTTCTTCAGCTTTATTCTGGAAACTAACAATGAAAAATCATTTTAATAAAATTTATACTGCTACCTTGAAACTGCAAATTAACATTATATAAATTTAGTAATTAAATGTGTTAAATAGATAAAATCTTGGTTCTGCTCGATTAAATTTTCTTTTAAAATTAAAGTCACGATCTGGTGTAATGAGAGCCACTGTTGCGTAGACCCCCATTTACACCCTGTGGACCCCAAAATTATTTTTTTGCTGACATGGACCCCTTACAGGTTGTCATAGACTCCTGGGGGTCCATATAGACCACTTTGGGAATCACTGATCACCACTTATTTCTCTTGAGTGGGAGGGGGCGGTATTGAAATATTCCCTAGAAAAAGGAGCGCCGGTTCAAAAAAGGTTGGGAACCTATGGTTTATGTTCTGACTCTTGACATCTCTTCTCTATTCCTCTCTCATCTATTCCTATTTAGGGAGAAATTTTGATATTTTATTATATATTATTGTGTGCCGATATACTGATTGGGTCGCATGCGGCCCACAAGTTTGACACCCCTGGTCAATGGAAATAGTTCCTTTTAATTTAAATCATAATATTGTATAGTTATATTTTAAACATTCAGCTCTTATTCTATCATCCATATGTTAAGATTAAATTGAAATTTCTCTATACGAACAGATTTATTTCTTCTTGAATTCTGTCATAGTTATAAATATTAAAACTAATGAATCATCCATTTAATATTAGCATTGTGAAATTCCTTTATTTAAATCATTGCTGATTTTTTATTTGAATATCACATTCATCAATTTTTCTTTCATTAAAGTACATTTACTTCTTTGATACCCTTTTCATTTAAGTCAAATTTCACATGAACTGCATTAACAGAATATGATATTCAATCTGAAATTTTATCTGCAAAGTTTCAAAACCTTATCTAATTCTTGAAGTTTCAGTAAAAATTAAAATATAAACTGAAATTATTTAATTTAAATTATTAATTTATAATTAATAAAATGGTACTTAAAATTTAGCTTTCAGGATCAAATTGGAATTTCTTATATATTACCTTGAGAGAAATATTACAATGTTACATTTCTGAAGTACTTGTAATTATATTGATAAAAAAGAAAATAGGCTTAATTCTTCAATGCCTAAAGGGTAAGAAGAATGTATGTAACAGATATTTCATCTCCACATGACAAAAATAAATAATAATAGTAACTTGGCTTAACATGCTAAAAAAAAAGATAATCTTTTCTGTTCTAGACAGGGAGAAATGGTCCTTTTTAGTAGGAAGAGATTATACTATTTATTTATTTTTTGTTCAACAGCTCAGTGGGTCAGAATCAAAACTGCATTCTATTTAAGAAATTATGTTATGTGTATTTGTTGGACTCTCAAACTTTTTACATTAGAAAGTTTAAATATATTTACTAAAAAAAATTACATATGAAATAACTTACTTAAAATAATGGATAAATAAAATTAGCTCTTTTGTAAAGAAAACCTTTCAAATTTAAAAATAATACCCTTAAATAAATATGCCTAACTTTATTATTTACATAACATTAAGAAATTAAGGATTTAGCACTTTGATTGGTAAATATATATTTATGTTAATAAGAAATATTCCATAATCTAATTTTTGTTCAAAAACTTCTCTAAAATTGTTTACGGATTTTCTACAATATGCTCAACATTTTAAAAATCATTCTAACTTCCTGAGTTGTGCTTCAACAACAAAAGTTAAAATTATACTTAATAAAAATTATTGTTATAAAATGTAAAATCTTTTCCCAAAAAATTAACAAAGAATCGAACAAATATAAAAGTAAGTATATTATCCGGAAAATTATTGATATATTAAAAAGAATGTTCCTTGAGAGACACTACGTACATATTCATCAATTTCAGTTGTACTTAAATGTTCTTATAACTGGCAATTTCTTAAGAATTAAAGGCAGAAAAAAATAAATGTTTAATTATAATTTAATATAAAATACTGAAAATTTTCTGATATCCATGCTCGTAATGTACAAATATTCATAAATGTCCTGCACATTTAGCAGTTAAAAGAAATTTATGAGATCTATTTAAAATGTTAATATAGAATATCACAAAAATATTTGTTTTTAATAGATACAGAAAATTAATCATAAAACTGTATGCTTAATTTTAGAGAAAGAAAATTTAGAAGCAAAACCAAAGCTTAAAATGTATAATACATGAAATTAGTTTTGGTGTAAATCATACACAAATATAAAATTTGCTTGTAGAAAATTAATGTCACATAATTTAGATCTCATAAAATATATTTTTTTAACATAAATATTGAGAGAATGAATGTGCAGACACCATGCTTAAAAATTGAAACACTTGATAATAAATCATAAGTTTCCAAAAAGAATAAACAACCCCCCCCCCCTTTAAAAAATATATATACAAATACCAAAAAAAATTTACTTAGAATGATAAAGCATATATATTTAAGACACCATTTATTAAAAATGATTATATAAGAACAGAGAAATAGAAGTATGAATTAAAGTACTTATTGATAATATGAAATAATATAAAGTATATAATATAAAATATAAGATTATATTTAAGATCATAATTGGTTAAAGTGTAGAATAGGGGGCCCCTAAGATTTGACTATATCAATGCCAAAAGGAATTCGGTTTTGCTTCATTTCAGAACACCTATCATTACATATAGGTAGTTTTGATGACTGATTCTGGCCGCCAAAAAATTGACTTCATCAAGGGGCCCCTTATTCTACACTTTACCCTGTTCCATTTTATTTGATATTGTAAGTAAAAATACTACAGCCAATCAACTTCACAAAATCCATTTAATCTTGCGTGTTTCCCTGTCTAGAAACTAAATAAAAACAAAAGTAAAATGCTTTAATAAGAAGTTCAGACATCCAATAGCTTATAATTTAAGCTCATCTAAATTTTCAAGATCAATTAAAAACAGCTTTAATGCTGCAACTCCAAATGAAAATTTATAAAAAAAAATAATAACAATAGTACAGAGAATGTAACTAAATAGAGTAGAAACATATCAAGGACCAAGAAAGCTAGTTTAAGAAACTTTTGATTCATGCTAACTTTAGGAGGAAGAACATATTTCTTCAAAATGGAAAACATATACACACATTTTAATAGAGCATAGAAATTTCATGCAAGTGTTTAACTTTTACATCTTATAGATATTTTCCTTCGTTTTTCTAAGCAAAGTGCTGAAAAATGTCCAAGCGTAACTTAACTTGAAATAGTTTGTAAATCTCAGACCCTTTAGATGAATAAATAAACCACTGTAATGAAAAATATTAGTTATACATTTATCCATACTAGCAGTTTTTAAACTGTGGTAAGCGGACCTCAGTTGTCAGTGCCTTTCTAAGAGACCCACTAAGGTCTCTCATTTAATGTTAAGATTTTCCTCTTTTATAGACTCTGAAAGGCTCTTTGTGGAAAAAATCAAGAGATGTTCCATCCTAGATTAGACCTCTAAACTGACTCCATTGCAAAATTTCTATGAGAACCAGTATTTAGATCAAGAATATTAATATTTCGATACTTTTAAATTAGTATTAAGTAATATTTTTATATAATTAGATTTTTACTATTTTCTTTAAGTGAAAAAAATGTGTTTGTCAGTATTAGTAGCAGGGGCAGTCTTAGGATAATTGAGGAACCTTTAAATCATTCAGCCAAGTATTGGGAATCGGGGAGACGTGTCAAAAATTTTGAGGATCCGCGATGGCAGGCTGATATATAAAGGGGGAGGGGGCGGTAGCGATCAAAAGATTAAGAATTGCTGATCTATACCATTACTCAAAAAACATTTTTAATTAATGATTATTAAGAAACTTTCTATTGCAATATTACTTTGACTCACCATTCAGAAAATCCAACACAAATACTGTACCATTTAGAATTGTATAATGTTACATCAGAATTACAAATTTAGAAATCGACAATATCCAATTCTGATCAAAAGTTTGCAATTCCAGTATAACTGTAAATTTTTGTCCTACATTACAAAAACTGTTATTGAAATATATATGAACTCAAAAAATAAAATACTAAAATCAGAATTGACGTTTACAAATATATTTGTTCTGGTTTAATATCTGGGATTCATCGAGGAACATTCAATCTTTGATCGCATTTTCTAACATCGCAAGAATTTTTTTAAACATATCTAATGAAATAATGGAATAAAAATAGGAACTTACAATAATTCAAATATGCCACAGAAAGATATAAATTAGCAAAAAATCCATCACGAAAGGTCCGAATAATTTTAAAATAAATGAAGAATGATATACGCTTCCTCATAGTGCAAAATGAAAAACTTTTTAAAGCTCATATTTTTAAGGCTTATATACTTTCAGTAAATAAACATTTTAATTTAAATTGAACTAATAAACCAATTAATTTATCCATTTTCCACATGCAAAAGGATCAATTTTCAGATTTCTATAAAAGTATTCACATTTGGTATTTTAAACTGAAGGAATGTTTATAGGAATTATTAAAGAAAATCATGTGTTAAGAGGACACAAAAGTTATGACAAATAGTTTTCAATGGATGGCGTTAAAGATTCATTTCGGAATCAAATATTGAACCTAAGATTTAAATTTTTGAGAATATAACAAGCTGTTCGGGAATATTTTTGATGGTATATTAAAAGAAATTCGCATCTGTCCACGGATTTATTGTATCTGAAACGAAATCAGAACAGAAATGAATTCACGAACATACTATCAAACAAAAAATTTTTATTGCACGTTTGAAATTGAAAATGAGTAAATTAGCCCACAATTTAGCTACACTTCTCAATAACTACAATTAAAATATTTAATCATTAAAAACAATACAGATAGCATATAAAAGACTTCAAAGAAAAATAAGTATCACTAAAACGAAACAAAAATCTAAGAAAGTAAAACAAAATTGAAGAACACAATACATTTTCCTTTATTGTATGAATATCAAAAACACTGCTAACTGTTGATCTACTTGTACACACAAATATATATATATATATTCATTTATATAATATATATATATATAAATACTTATAACACCTGCCAAAATCATTATACGGCTTACCAAGGATCAAACTCATGGATTATACTTTCAAAGCGAATCACAGCAAAGAGTCTTGTACTGAATCCTAACAACCATGCTAAAGTTAAAATTGTAAATTTTAATAGACTAAGCCCTCCTACATTTTGCCAAATTGTACTTTGCGGTGGAACTCTCGTGCTTCCCTTCGTACCGGCGGTCGCCATGTTTACCAAACCGTTCTGATGCCGTGTGCCGGCCACGTCTTGTTAGTCGTAGTCGTTAGTGAAATCGGAACAATTTCATTTCACACCGATGTTGCCATTTTTACAGAAAATAATGCATCACATTTAAACGGCTTAAAAATAGTTGACATTAAGAAAAATTCAACATTTGAAAGAGAACATACGTTTTACTTCCAAAATTTTACAATATAATATAATATAGTATAAAATACAATATAATATAATATAGAATGCAATACAATATAACATATCGTATAATATAATATGATATCATATATAATATTATGTATAATATAATATACTATATCATATAATATATAACAAAATATGTACATAATGTAATATAATTTAGCCGAAATCGACTTCCAAGGAAGTTTGTGAAAAGGTAAGGGTGGTGAGTAGAAAGAAATTTCCCGTTTTTGAGCTATTACACATAGAAAGCTGAAATTTGGTAGGATTATTTCTTTTGTTGAGTAGAGATCCACTAAGGACGGGGTTTTCTGAAATCAAATCCCGAACGGGATGACGAGGGGTTGCGGTGGTGTTCTAGATCCAAAAAAAAATATCTATTTTGGAACCATGGAATCTACAGAGTTAAAATTTGACATGATGTCTCTTTTAATGAGTATTCCACTAAAAATAGGTTTGCAGAAATTGACTCTAGAGGAGTTATGGAGGAGTAATAGATAATTATACTTCTGGATTAGAAATTCAATTTATGTGTTTTTTTTAAATCAAGAGGACAGTTCCTTAAAAATGTTTTTCAATACTTCTGGCTTGAAATGGACTAAATTCATGTGACGTCACGATCACGTGAAAACTATGTCACGTGACCACGTGCTGTTTGTTTACTACAGTAGCTACGATTATTTCGTTCTTTTAGTTAACATTATAATTTTTAAAATTTCTTATTTTGCTCAAATGGTTGATCGATCATTTAAAGAAACGGTTATTGTAGGAAATAAAATCATTTTTTAAAATCTGACAAAAAATCTGAGTGTTTTGAACTCGTACTTGTTATTTGTCTTATCTCGTACATAATTAGCTATGTGTTACTGTAATTGAGTTGTTTATTTGGATTTAATAGTTTAAATTTTCATTGCTAAAATTATTTCTGCTTGGTTATGTATATCCTGTTCTTATAGTTACATAATTAAAATTGATTTCAAGGCCACTTTTTGTTTTAAAAAATAGTTTATGTAACTTAGAAGCTTTTTCATTAATTTTTTCTGTTCAAGATAGTGTTGAAAGTTTTTGTAGATACTCTCAAATGGTATGTTTTATAAAAGTTAGTATGGATTCTGGTTTGAGATTTCTGGTTATATTTTTAAAAAATCTTGCGTTTTTTCCAAGTTTAGCGAGAAAAACAATTATTACAAATCAACAAGGAAACAGATTTTCAAATCCATGCTAACCTTTTTCGCAGTAACCTATGAAACATAAATCACTTAAAATGACTAAAAAATTTTAAAAATTGGGCATATTATGAGTTTGAAAAGATTTAAATTCTTAATTTTTTTTTAAACAGTGAAATAATAGCTGGTCAAACTGACTTTTTGCTTTCAGAATCAACATAATATAATTTGAAAAAAAAAAAATTGTATTTTTGCTGTTACTGTCCCCAAAAAACATTTTTTTAAAAAGGGTACTTTTTAGCTTTAAAACAAAGTGACTTAAGCCAATTTTAAAAAAAGCACACACACCTCAATTACTGGAAATTATTTGTTATGTCTGGTTGTACATTTTTTCTTGTTTGAAAAATTCTTATTTTTGAATACTATGGCCAAAATATATTCAATTAATTTTATGACCTGAAAAGTTTATGGAATGTCCAACACAATAATCTTGTGATTCGCTGTTTATATATATATATATATATATATATATATATATATATATATATATATATATATATATATATATATATATATATATATATATATAAATGTTATTCATCATTGAAATTGTACAGAAATATTTGTTTGGTTTGATAAATTTTGAATTTAATTGTGAATGGAAATTTTATGCGACTATTCATTTATATATATATTGTATTGTATTTTTTCCATCTAATTTGCAATTCATTGTGCTGTAAAAATGAAATTCATTTTCACCAATGGATAAATATTATTAATCAAAAACTTTCATATTAACTCACTTTAATATGAGATGAACAATGGCTTAAAGTAAACTTTTTTAAAAGTTTAAATTGTATTTTGGAACCATCTATTGTTTATACATAAATCATTATTTTCTATTATTTTTATAAATTATATGTAATTCAATAAGAAAAATTTATTTAAACTTAAGGATAATTAAATTGAATTTCTGAAAATTATTTCACTTTTTCTGATGGTATATTCCCTTAATATTGTACAATATAAAAGAAGTAGATCAACATGTTATAGACACTTCATATAAAAAAAGTATTTATTAAAAATTTTAATGTAAATTTTTAATATAGTACATATTTGCATTAATAATAACTTGTGATCCAAGTGTCGCATACCCATACACGTTTTTTATTGCGTGATGTTATTTTTATAAAAGTTTTAATTTTTTTGTTTGATGCTTAATATAGCAACTGCTGAAGGTAACTTTTTAATATGCTGAAAGAGCTCTCAACACTTGCTACAGTAATTGCAACTTAAGAAAAAAGTATTAAAACAATTAATACATGTAGAAATAACTCATTATATTTATTTTGCATGTATTTCAATATATCTTGTGTGTTATTTAAATCTCTTACATTCAAAATCAAATTCTGTTGCTAACTGACTTCATCTACATTTTTGTTGTAAACTTAACAAATGTCTTGTAACTTTTTTCTAATTCATGTTTTTCGCAGGTTTTTAAATCAGAATTAATATTTGGTATATTTATATAAATCTATTCACGTAAAACTGTATCAATATTGCAGTGTTATAGAAGTAACATGTAAATTTCTCTACTGGGTTTTTTTATAATTTGCTAAGTGATGCACAATTCTATTTTTAGAGGTTTTATTAAATTTTGTTTACAAATGATAAATTAACCCTGGGTCATATTTATTTATTCTATTGAACTAAAGAAATTTCCATTTATAGCTGTTCATATTATTTCATGGTTTCCACAAAGTGGGAGATTATTAAATGCTAAGAATTGAATGACAAGTCTTTGAAATATCAATTTAAGTCGTTACATTTACTTATTTATAAAAACTTTGCCATGTTCAATTTTTGTTATTTTATTAGTATCATTTTATATAGATATCTTTATATATATAAAGTATTTACATGTAATACATTGTAAAAATAAAATTCCTTTTCATCAAAGAACTGATCACCAATGAAATAAAATACTAATTTGAAATTTAAGTGTAGGTAGGCAAACTTGACGTAAATGTAATATATTTTATAGACAATTGTTACTTTTCATCTCTAAATGCTGAAAAAAAATGAGAAAATTCATGCATAACATTTTTGATATATATAAATTCCCACCCGTGTGAAGAACGAGTATACGAGCTAATAGCATAGTAGTACAAAGGGAAAAAAAATTAAGAACTTTCTATAGAATTGATAAAGCAAACCACAAAATTACAGGATCATTTCAAATATCTTATACTGAGAAGCCGCACTATTATAAAATATGCAATTCATGAAGTTGTAAAAAAAAAATTTCATCAGAGGATAAATATATATGAAATACTTCCCTATCAACTCTTAATATTTTATGTACAAAATTATTTTAAAAAGCTTAACATTGTAAAACAGATACATCTATAAAATCCACGAATCATTAAGAAATATCCATAATTACGAGGGGTGAACAGAAAAAAAGGTTATAAGTCGAACAAAAGATATTTATTTACAATAGACAGAAAATACAAAAAGGGAATTAAGAGGCATATTCACCTATCACATTTCGTCATAATCACCAAGTCTATTTAGGCATTTATCATAGAGAATGCAGAACCTACTTGTTTAATCTGTCTAGGTAGAAATCAGGTCTTTGTCCATTGAGCCAGTCTCAGTACAATATCGCAGCACATCAGAAAATGATATACTGCGTGTTACCATAGCTCAATCCCAGTTCTGACGAGATTTCAAGCAGAGTTACCCGTTGATCAATCTAAGTAGTTTCTTCAATTCGTGCCGTGGTGATTTCTGTCCTTGCAACATGCTGTCTGCTCATTGCAGATGCGGACACATTTCATTCATTTAAATCATATCACGACTCGCACTTCCAAACAATAACAATTTTCAAAGAGTCTTGCCATTTCAATCTGCATCGTCCTGAACCATCTGGGTACTTTCACTATCTACCCGCAAACCAGCTGTATACCAAGTAGCTCGATCTGTCTCCACTTTTGCAGAAACCATCTTTGTTTTCCGTTGGAACATAAACCGTTTCAAACACCTGCTTACAAAATGTTGGAGTGCCTCCAGCAGGACAAGTGCATGTTGCACTTATAACCTTAAGTTTAAAAAAAAAGTATTAAATATTAAAAAGAAATAAATTCTAAAATTAGATTGTAAATTTATATGAGTTTTCGGTATTTATATACATATTAGTCTACTGGTTAATAAATGTTGAAAGATTTGTGCCAAAGTTAATTTTCAGCTTATTTTATATATTCAATTATTTTATCTAAAAACCAAAATTTAAATAAATAAATTATATGAATAAAAATTTTAAATAAGTGAAAATTAACAGTTTTTTTTATATAAAAACACATCATAAAGTGCTTGATTTAAAAATACTATGCCTTTTTAGAAAAATTAGTAACAATTTGAGAGAATCTTAATGTAAACACAACATTTCTCCATATTGAATTTAAGTTTTAAATGAAAAAATTTACATTGCTTTATCAAAATGGTTTGGCATTTCTTGCCTTTACTTTTATTGTGTTGGAATCAAATTAGAATTTACTCATAAATAGCAATAACTATGTAATGACTAAAGCATAATAATGAATATTCATTAAAATAGAAAACAATGCAATTGATATTCAATGCTAATCTAAAATATAAGAATCAAATTATAAACTTATCATTGATAATATAGCTATTCAAAAAATTTAAATTTGTCCATTCACATTTCTTTTACAGAAGTTTAAAAAGCTGCTAAATTTGAATAGTTGCCATTACTTTTAATCTTTTAGAATCAACTTTTATAATTCAATGATAAATAACAATATTAATGTTATTAAAAACTATTTTGTTTTTTATAACAATGAGTTAAACTAAAGCATAAATGAGTAAATAGCAATGCATTCATAATAGTTTCAGAAAGTATCTAAATTAGAACACAAAATAATTTATAACTTACCTCAGAAGTTGTTCTGATCTGAACAGATGACTTGTACTTTACTCTCTTCGTTTCTGCTTTTACAACGCTTTTGATAAAAAAAATTAATAATTCACTGCTCACAAATTTGTCATCGAATATAAAAAAAAAGAACTACAAAATTTTGAGAACTAAAATAACTGAGAGCTATATCTAAGTGAATCAAGAGCTATAAACAAATACACCAGCTAACACTAGTCGAAGCAGACGAATACCTAATTAGATAAATAAATTACAATAAAACAAAAATTATGTTTAAAAGTTGTTAAGATTATTTCCTAACAAATATATACACTAGAATAATGCAAGAAATACAATGATATCACATACTTTAATTAGATAAAATTAAAGCTAAAGAATGTCAACAATTTGCTTATACGGTTCTACCACGGTAATGCAAAACACGTGCAATTGTTGCCCAATTTGTCACGTGATTCCCCGCTTGGCGTCTGCCTGGTGTGAATTTCGTCCATTCAATGTTTTTTTAGTACAAACGAAAGCTTAATGCTAGAACTTATGAATTAATAATTTAAATACAATATGTAGCCATTCAGCATCATGAAATATTCAACAAAGGGAGTGGGTGTCGTCTAATACAGAAGTATTATTCTAGTCAATGGTGCAGCGTACATTCCCGCATCTGGGGAGGGGGGGGGGGGTGCAAAACCTAGGTTATGCCATGGTTTTGCAATCTTTTGTAAGATCCAGCTTGGGGCCCAAAACGACTAGGCAGGGGGCCTCTAACATTCTTAGTTATTCTACTGTAATTGATACAGCTCTCCTTACAACCAAAGAAAAGAATAATAATATTAGTCCCACAGAATGCAGATGTACTCCACGTAAATGCGTATTAATTCTTATTTTTCATTTTATGAAATTCAGATTATTCATTTGTTCCTAAAACGTCAAGAGCTCCAGTTGAAAGCATAGACATTATTATTCTTTTTTTCTACTTTTACTTACGTATAACCCCCTACTGCGAAAATTATAAGTTTCAGTTTGGATTACTATTACAAGAGATCATTTTCAAGCTCTCTTATGAACAAGATTTGCAGTATGTTCAACAATTTATAACATGCAGGAGATTTAGGGGGGGGAAACAAATTACCAGAAAAAATATCTGTTAAGTCTATTTACGAAAGGCCCAAGGGTACTGAGCGCATCCAAAACTTTTAAAGCTACAAACCAGTCCATCGAAAAACAAGCGTAAGCAGGTCCGCTTTTCCGCTTAGGCACGTGCCTAAGGAGTAAAGGATCTGGGAGTGCAAAAAATTGGAGGGAGAAAAAAAGAGAAAAAATTAAAATTACAGACAACGTACAACCATCTAGTGTTTATTAAAGAGCCAATTACTCTAATTCATTTTTATATCGAAATTATCAAATCTTCGTTTCGCTGTCGGCGAAATAATTACACTGCTGTTCACCGTAAATGCAACACCCTGAAGGAAGCACGAAAATAAGATGAAATTTACAACATGCATTAGCGGAGGTGAGATATGCAAATGATTAGAATTTCAGCGCAGACACACATCACGCACGCCTGTGGCGCCCCCTCAAAGCACTATTTCAGGCTTGGAGATTTCATCGATTTCAAGTCCGGCAATTGTGTTTTTCTTCTGGATTTTTCAAAAGACGATCAGTTATGTCTCGTAGAAAACATCGATCAGCTTTTGATCAAGTATCCGAGTTCGACAGAGGAAGAACAGTGGCCTGCCGAGATTGTGGATCATCTTTCAGGGAAATAGGTAGTCGTGTTGGACGAAAACAAACAACTGTAATGCGGTTATGTGACCGTTGAATGCAGGAGGGTACGGCAGACCGACTTGGTAGATTGCATCCACCCCAGTGCACCACTTCACGTGAGGACAGGCAAATTGTGCGCATGGCAGTAACGGATCACTCAGTGACATCACGAACCATAGCACAGCACATTGAGTGTGTAACGCATCATTCAGTGTCTGCGCGTACCATTCGATGCCGTTTACAGCAGAGTGGTCTGTACGCAAAACGTCCATTGCTTGGTTTACCCTTGACGCAGAACCACAGACGTCTCCGCCGCCAATGGTGCGATGAAAAAAGGATGTGGGAGGCAGAATGGAATGAAGTTGTCTTTTCTGACGAGTCATACATCTGTCCGCAACACCACGATGGTCGGATTCAAGTCTGGAGACACCGTGGAGAGAGGATGCTGAACAGCTGCATTATGCACCACCACACTGGCCCTGCACGGGCTATTATGGTATGCGGCACGGTATTGGATATCACTCTCGCACTCCTCTAGTACACATTGCCGGTACTTTAAACAGCCAGTGCTACATCTCTGAGGTGTTGGAGCCAGTTGTCCTTCCTTACCTTCAGGGCTTAGCCACAGCCATATTTCAACAGGATAATGCGCGACCATAAGTGGCACGCATTTTCCAAAGGTTCTTCATCAATCACCAGATTGAATTACTTCCCTGGCTGACTCGCTCTCCGGATCTTTCACCGATAGAAAACATGTGGTCCATGGTTGCTCAACGATTGACCCAGATTACACCCCAGCTGCCACACTAGATAAACTTTGGCAACGTGTGGAAGCTGCTTGGTCTGCTGTACCCCAAGAACACATCCAAAGTCTCTTTGAATCAATGCCGAGGCGTGTGGCAGTGGTGATCTCCAACAATTGCGGCTACTCTGGCTACTGATTCTGGCAGGAACCACACTTCACAGAAGTTTATAAATTTAATCATTTGATACTCGGTCAACATGTTATCTACAAAATTAATTTTGTTGTGCTATCTCTTGTCTTTCAGAGTGTTGCATTTACGGTGGCCAGCAGTGTATGTAAATCTCTTGTCTTTTCTTCCCCAAATCATATTTTGTTTCATGTATACTGGTATGAAATTGTTCTCAAAACTCGAAATAAAATCGTTATCGTAGCGTTTCTGAAAATGTGGGGCGCGCCTCTTTAGGAGGGTGTAATAACCCTACTTACTTGTTGGGTGGCGAGCGTATGACGAAAAATCGATAATAAAATATTTTTAATAATTATCTATTTAATAATATAATTTACAATTCAAAATAATTACAAAGTAAAATACATTCTTATGTAATAAAAAATGAAATACACACATTCACACGCGGATATAATGTACACTAATTATAAACGCATCAGTACCGCACAAAGTATTTGATAATTTATCAATATTCAATTAAAAACAAGTTTAGTAATTACTAGTGACTCCCTTGGGCTTATCATATACAAAATTTATGAACAAAACTGAATATATATTTAATTAGTACGTTTTATAATTAAAGTCGTTTTGTATCGTAGTTTTACCATCAAAGTAGATTATAACTGCATTCAATACATTGTTATAAGAAGGGGGTACGATGAAAATTATGACTGAAAATTGGTTCGCAAAAGTTGAAAGCTTGAGAAGCACTGCTTTATCGCAATCTACAACACTCTTTTTAATATCATGAATTCCTTTAGATTCTAAGCAGAATATCTATACACAAGGTCGAAGGGTTAAATCCCCAACCCCTTTTCATGGACCAGCGGATTTTTAATCTTTAGCTTAAAGATTACGCCTCAACACTTTTTATCTTTTTTTTTAAATTACCCATAAAAATTATGTGTGCACCCTGCTTCAGTTTACTAGTTTTATTATTAAAGTATCGTGTCAATAAAATTCATAAATCCAAGCTGCTAAATATTGTGTTCAGGTTTGCTTTTTTTACTCTGTGCCTTAAGAGACGCTAGCAGCTCACCAGACTTCTCCCTTTCTGTATCATTAAAAATTAAATATATTTAGTAGAAAAAATTTTTCCGTTTATAAATATGTATTGAAAACTTTCTCTGAGTACTCTTTTTTTCAAGAGTATTGAAACTAGCTAACGTGCCTAAGCCCAACTATGAAGAAATCAGAAAAAGGAATTTTTTTTGTCAGATATGAGAAAAGATACCCAGATTTTGAAAAAATGTCACCAGTATAAAGATTTCACGCGCGCGAGCTGGAGTTTTCTTCGCAATTATTGACAATCTTGTAGCACAGTTAAGCAAAAGAAGGGATTGCTACGAAATTCTCAACACAAGATTTGAGACATTTAGAAATCTTCATGAAAAGAAGCTAGAAGAAGTTACAAAACAGGCGAAATACTTGGCTCACAGCTACCTCAAAGATAAGATCAAGAACAATTTATGCAAGAATGTCAACAATGCAAAATGTATATGAAGGTGGAAAAAAACAACCACAAGAGTAATCTTTCTCTACATCAGGAAAACAAGTTGGGAAGTACCTTTCCAACATGCCGGCTTATCTATTGGGCGCTTGAAGCAGGCCCTCCAGGGCCCGAGGCCCATAGAGGCGTGAAAGGGCCTGGATAATCTGGATTTACCAGGTTTTCTGGTAATAAATTTCGAGCCACCAGTGCGAAAGAAACACGTAGATTTTCTGCACTTGTGGCCCGAAATGAGCTTAAATCGGCACTGCTTTCCAAATTTAGATGTCGCAATGACTATATACTTGACTCTTCCTATGACAAACTGTACAGCAGAGAGAAGCTTTTCTTCCCTAAAGAGAATTAAGATGGACATGAGAACTACTATGGAAAGTGAAAAGCTTAATAGTTTAATGTTGCAATGCAAACACACTGATATAACCATAAAAATTGATTATAATGATATTATTAATGATTTTGCAATGATGAAAGCTCGAAGAAAACCTTTGTTGTGAACAAGTACAATGAGTGCGACTCAATTGTCAGGGTGTCTAAAAGTAAAAGATTGTAAGATAATTAACAAGTTGAATGATAAGCAAGTTAAACAATTGATATTTATAATAAGTTCATACAATAATGTATACTCTATACAGTAATACCATATGATTTTATTAATTTACTGTACTTATTTACAAAATGAGGAGGAAGGGGAGGGAGAGGGGAGGTTCTGTGATGCCAAAAGATAAGAAATGAACAGGAGGGACCAAACCATGTCACTCTCTTTCCTTACGGATTTGCCAGTCCGGGATGGCTTTGTTAAGGCCTGAAACCCAATGAATAAAGCTCAGCTTTTACAGCTGTTAGCGAAATAGGAGAAAAGGCCTGATTTAACTATACCTATGGTTCGAGATTTGATGTGCGTATGCATTTACTAGGATGTGTGTGTGTGTCTTTTAGTCTCTCAGGAGTGGCTCCAAATTTTCAGAAAGCTATTGAGATTATCCTTAAGCCAGTAATAGGGAAGTTTGTTAGTGTCTATATGGATGATGTGATTATAGCATCACAATCATTTAAAAAGCATGTCAAACATTTGAGAGAAGTGTTTTGGTTATGACAGGATGTTGATTTGGCACTTTATAAAGATAAGTGTCGGTTTGCGTGGGAGAAACTCAAATACAGCCGACTCTCGATAATTCGTAGTTTAAGGGACCAATGAAAAACTTCAAATTATCAAGAGGGTAGGAAAAAACTCCCAAAATACACGAAGAAAAAATTTTTTCTAACACATTTAAATCTGAAACTATGTATTAAAACAAAAATTGCACATGTGTATAAAATTATCTTAAAGTATTTTTAAAAAGTATGCATTATATATACAGTTAAAATATTATACAGAAGCTAAAAGTTCTGTATTAAAAGAATATATTCAATACATGCATACATAATCCTACGCATCTCTTCTTCACAATAGTGGACCATCCTTTCTGAACACATGTATAGCAAAGCCGTGTGGTAAACGAAAGATATGCACGGCTGACAATAAGGGCGTTTGGTCTATTGTCCATTTGAAGAAGGAAAGCAATAAAAGTGTCTTTTCGCCTGAGAAACTGGAAAACACAAAGAAGAGGTAGCAGACAGGGGGTCATCAAAGTGGCTACGTTTCAGGAGAGACACGCAGAGACAATACAACACAAAACTTGTAAGCTCCAACCTGTTGCCTACAGGATTGTACATGATGTGAGAGCTCGAATTCCCGAGTGTTTTATAAGATAACTTCTAACTATCGCGTGTTGTATTCTGGCCAGTCACAGATTTTACTTCGAAATACAGAGTGTACCAAAATAAGGTATTGTTTTAGTTCGAAATATCAAGAGTTTTTCTAGGGACTAAGCATATATTTCGAATTATCGAGAGGTTCGTATTATCGAAGGTTTGAATGATCGAGAGTCGACTTTGTTTAGGTCTCATTATTAGTCATGAAGATGTTCGTACGGACGAATCAAAAATACAAAGTATATTAGAGATGAAACCTTCGAAGAACATACACGAAGTAGCAAGATTTCTTGGTATGACGGGGAAGAGAATCAGAAATTTATTAAAGATTATACTGAGATTTGTAAACCTTTACATCTCAATTGTGAAAAGAAAAAGAGTAAATTTTGAATAGTCAAAGGAGGCACAGAAAGCATTTAAGGATACAAAGGAAGCGGTCACTTCTGCTCCAGTGTTGAAGTTGCTAAATTTTAAGAGTCCATTTGAGTTACATACGGATGCGAGTGCAGTGGGTGTTGGTGCGGTATTGACGCAGCAAGGTACGCCCATTGCATACGCGTCTAGAACAATGAACAGGGCAGAAAGGGATTATTCCATAATTGAAAGAGAATGCTTAGTGGTCATCTGGGTGTTGAAAAAAATTCGTACCTATTTCGCGCGGGCAATTACTGGTAAAGATGATAGCGGACGTAGTTAGGGAAACTAACCGTAACACTAACCGCTCAGTGCGAAAGTTGGGGAAGTTATTTTTTAAAAATTAAATCGTTTATATAATACTGAAATATACATTTATGTAGGATTAGTATTAGTTATGAAGCTCAGAGGCTGAGTGGTAGTGCATCGTGCTTCCCCACCACGAGTCCGAGGTTCAAACACCGGACTGGTCAAGGTCGACTCAGCCTTTCATCCCTTCAGTGGGTCAGTAAATGAGTACCAAACTTGTTTGGGAACTTAGCTGAGGTGGATTTCGTATCAGACTGACCACTTGACCGGAACATTTGCTCATGCACCTCAGGGCTGAAGGCTACGTATACTGAGATGGGTACAGTAGGCCTTGGTCCTCACGGGCTGTTGCGCCACTGAGTTGAGAAAAGTATTAATTATATACAGTGGCGCACACAAGGGGGTCCCCGGGTCTGGACCCCCATAGCCCTTGATTTTTTTCGATTGATTATAATTATATGCATATAGTACGTAAAATTTAATGAAGTGTTTATTATTAATAATAATTTTATTAATTAATGCTTATTATTTATTCAATAATTAATTTTTTACTGTTTTTTGTTTCCGAAAATTGACAAAATCGATAGAATATGTAGGATGGCGTATTGGATCATGATACGAGAGTGGTGGAGTTGTCAACTGATTTACTAGCGGATTAAGAGATAAGTTATTTTGAATAATCTTATAAGTTAGATTAATAACTTAGATTAAGATTGCTCCCTAGGTTATTGAATTAGTTGTAAATTTCTCATATAAAGTGATAAACTCTAAATAAAAGTATTTATTTTTAAAACTATGTCTGCTTCTTTCGCGAACCCTCTTACATCTGCAACCTCCGGGTTGCAACAGAGCTACTCTCACAATTTTCACAAATATACATAAAAAAATTATTAATCCCTCAGAGCAAACATCTGGTACACAAAAAGTTATTAACAAATATTTAGCGTGTAGTATAAATACTGTTAAACCAGCGGTCTAGTTATCTGGATATAGTTACCATATACTAAAGAATCTCAGAATCAACAGTCTTCACTATCATTGATATTGACTTCACGGGCCCAGTTATGGAAATCATACGTAGCCTTATTTACGTGAGCAGTTTCATAAGCAATTCATATAGAATTAGTGTCTAGATGATCCGCACAAGGAAATTCATTTGAGCTTTAAGTGTTTTAATTCAAGAAGATCAAATTATAAAACTAACTATTCAGA
Source organism: Trichonephila clavata (assembly GCA_019973975.1). NCBI lineage: Eukaryota > Metazoa > Arthropoda > Arachnida > Araneae > Nephilidae > Trichonephila > Trichonephila clavata. The sequence goes on along the minus strand of BMAO01020686.1, from coordinate 169,738 downwards.
TAATGTATCTACTTTTATAAACGCACTAGTAAGGAGAAATTTAACATTTCTTCAGTACTATCAAATATGAAGACTTCAAAATTTTTATTTCATCAGAAAATAATGCATGGAACCTTTTTGTGAAACTTGCTCCATGGTGGAAAGGCTTTTAAAAGCGTCTAATGAGGTCAATAAAAATATTTTAAGAAAGATACTCCGTAGGGCTCAAGTAACTTTGAAAGCTTTTTAAATAAATGACCTCTCACTTACGATGCTGAAAATGAGTCTAAACTAGAACCTTTTACCACCGTGAACTTTTTTTTAGTTGATCATAAAAATGAATATTCTTATAAATTATTTGAGTTATTGTGTTTTTCTATAACTAGAGAAAACTTGTTAAAATGTAAATAATATCAAACCAATATTTTGTGACAATTTTGAAAGAAATTAAAGAATATCTACTCATTTTGGAAATTTAATTGTTTTGCAAATTTAAGTGCCAGAGAAAAATTAAACGTTGGTGATGTTAATGATTCTACAAAACAGCATTAAATCTAAATTTTTGCGGGATTTGGAGAGTATAGTTGAAATTATGCAAAGACATGTAGAATTATTCCGATCTTCTATGATAAACTAAAATAAAGAAATTTAAAAACCCTGTCCAATTGATTTATCTCCTTGAACATTATAAAACTTGAACTGAGAGCTCTAAGAACTATATCTTTATTGCTGTTCTTTGAATTCTTTTCATTCCTTTTATTTTCTTTTGTGATATCATTTTAATTTGCAATATTTGATTATTTTTAATATTTATATTGAATTATTTCATTATTTATTTGTGTATAATTTTCTGTTTCTGTTTGAGAAGTGTACTAATTTTAGATTACAATCAAGTGGAAAGGGCTTAGAGTTCTTTAACTGTAACAACTAGAAGGAGCTGCATATCATGTAAGTAAAAATGGTACTTAAGTTTTATACCAACAATAACTTTCTCAAATGAAAAGATGCCGTCAAATTCAGTGATACGCAGCCAATAGTGGAAAACTGTTCTGGTGTATGGCTGTACGGCGTATAATCCTGTTCCTGCTTACTATGACAGCATTTAGCGGTATTTTCTTATTTGCCAAAATTGGTCTATGGCATAATACGTAAGTCAGCAAAAATCTTACTCCTCTGAATAACCGAATGCAACGATCTCTGTTCTGTTGTGAAGTCTACAGGTCTCATAATGCCGGAAATAAATGCTTTCTTTTCGTCAATGTCTTATTCATTTATGTTATTTGCTTATAAAACATTCATTATGAGTAGGAAGGCCGCGGTGGCCGAGTGGTCTAGGCATCGGATCATGGCTAGCGTGTCATGAGTTCGATCCTAGTACCACTAAAGATCCGCCGTGTAGGGGAGGGATGCACGTTAAATCTGTCGAGAGCTCAAACGTCCTCCCGTTGGTGTGGTGTGGTAGTTAGGAGAGAGGGGTGCCAGCTCAGGTGTCGTCCGCGTCACTTGACCATGGTTCAAAATTACGTGGACCGTTGCCAAAAGCCCTCGTGTTGCTAATCAGTGCGACGTTAATATTTACTCACTCACTATGAGTAGGACGATTAACTTCTGCAGATAATAAGTTTAAAGTTTAAAAATTGCATAATATGGCATTAATTGCAGCGGTCGAGTGGTTAGTGAATGTGACTTACACCAAATAGAGCTGGGTTCTATTCACTGATGTTTACATTTTGACCTACAAATCAATTCGCCGAAACAATGTCTCCTAGGAGCCACCCTATTGGTCCCTTCCTCCAGAAGCCACACTTCCTTCCCACCAAACTAAGAAAGCAACAACAGCCAAAGTTACTACCAGATAAGGAGCGGAGGGATGTGTTATCGTCTCCTTTCAAAATCTCAAGCTCCTTTAATCTGCTCAGTGTCAGCCTAAAAAATAGAAATAAATGATGAAAGACTTTTCTCTAATTCAAAAACCCATACGCTTCATTATGCGTATCAAATAGTTTAAAGAATCAGCTATTCTATTTAAATATCACTGATTCCTTATTTAAACCAATATCAGCTGATCTTTAGGAAGATCCTGACATTTTTGGCCCCAGTACTTCGAAACAGCAAAAATTTAAAGATTCATTTCAGTTCAGAAGCTTTTCAACTACATATTTTTTCATAACTTCGGTGAAGATAACTGCAAAAATATATGAACACAGTAACTAAAGAATTTGCTGCATTCATAACAGCGATAGGCACAATATTTTTGTACTCGTTATTTATTTATTTTTGGCAACTTGTATTTTATTAAATACATAATGAAGTAACACCAACTGGTAAAATTAAGAGAATCATCATTTGTTGAACTACTAATACTTGTATAATGAAGTTTTTTTTATATAGCTCTATAAAATATAAAAAATATTAATACACTGCTGGCCACCGTAAATGCAACACCAAGAAAGACAAGAGATGGCACAACAAAATTTATTTTGTAGATAACATGTTGCCCAAGTATCAAATGATTAAATTTATAGACTTCTGTGAAGTGTGGTTCCTGCCAGAATCAGTTTGTATATTGTTTATTAAAGAGCAAATGGATTTGGTCAAGTTTAAAAGTTGTGCGTGCTTTTTATGGTATTATTATGAAAGAAATTAAAACTTCAAAACGGATTCTCCCAAAGCACAAGTACTAAATCTCATTTTGATAACTCAGATAATTAAAAATCTATTTCGCAAGAATAGCAAAACTCTCCCATTTTTATATATTTGTTTTTAGTGAGATATATATATATATATCCTATGTGTGTGAAATTCCACACTATTATTAAAATATTTTAAGATATTTATCTAAGCAAATGCCCAGACGTAGTTCTTAGATTTTGATATACTTTACCTATAAAATGTTATTTGATTTTGCTTTCATTCGTGTACAATATTTTACATGCGAAGGATTTTAAAATCATGGTAATAAAAAATAAAGGCATAAACATCTTTTGTACATGTTGTACATTATTTGAGTTGTCGAACTGAGCATGGAATTAGCTTTGTAGTGTGTTTATTTATTTTTTTAAAAATTATTAAGATAAAGTTTTATGAAATATTGATCTTTCATTCGTTTTCTTCTATATATTCATTATGACAGTATACTATTTAATTGTTCTACATTTCTGCAATTTCTTATGGTAAGCAGTTTTAAATAAGTTAATTAACATTTCATAAAAGTTTCAGGCAATTCGATGAATATTATATCATGCTATTCATGGAATGAAAACTTCAAACTCATTTTCTCCATGTTGAATTTTTGTACATATATTATTATTCAGAACACTAAGGCTTTTTTGATAATTGAATCATGGATTTAAAATTTCTTACACATGTTCTAAAATGTATGTTTTGTAAGACTGTGCATTAGCTCTAACATGTTTAGTACTTTTTCTAAAAAATTTCAAAATCAAAATTAATGTTTTTTTGAGAATTTTTGGAAGTCCAACTATAAAAAAATTAATAAAAAATTAAAGATCATCTGTAGAAAAAAAACCCATGCACAGTTTTATGTAGTATATTATAAGGTACATCGAAAAATTTTTTTGAATGAAAAGCATATTTAAAAAATTCTTAGAAATTTAAAAAATGCTTAAAAAAGTTCAAAAAATTTAAATTTTACAAACATTTTCCAACAAATTAAAAAAAATTTTGTATGGAATTATTATTAAATATTAAGCTTTATAAAATACAATTAAAACCAAGTATCAAATATTAAAAATAAAAAAATTGTGAAGATAGTACCATATTGCCTTAAAGTAAAAATTAAGCAAGCCACATCATGCTATGTGACTAGTCAAAAACTAAGCAATATATTGAGGGAGTAAGGATTATTGTTTATGTTAGAGAATTAATGAATTTTTTATTCGAATCAACAGATGACAAGTTTTACAAAATTAGATGAATTTTGTTTAATTTCATTTAAAAATGAAGGATTATTTTCTAAATAAGAGGAAAGTGCTAAATAAAAAAATATGTAGGATACAAACTGTCGGTTTTTTATGAATATATTTTTGTGAACTTCCCATCGTAGAAATCGGCAGCAGAAATCTCCGTCTCGATACAGCAATATAATGGTATAAATTAAGAATAGGAAAATTATTAACAAAAAATTCTTCTTGTAGGACAGTGGTTTTCAAACTGTGTTCCATGGAATCCTGGGGTTCCACGAGTCACAATAAAAAAAATCGAAAACTTGTAAATGTGTATGCAAAATGGATTCACGTTCTCTAAAATGTTTGTATATCCACAATAAATGCTTATCCCTGTCATTAAGAAACTGAAAATTTTATTTATACATAATAACTTTATTTTGCAATTCTTTTTAAACTTTTATTATAATATAAAAATATTAAAACGTTTTACCTTTATATGTATATATATCATTTACTAGATTGTGAATAGTTTATTGTTTACTATCCTGAGTTCCAGGAGATAATTTTATACTTGTTAGTACAATATCTTGCAAAACTAAATAGTTTTCTAATGGGAAAAGGACACCTTTTTATATTTGTGGAGAAACACCTACAACATATCAACAGATTTGATGTTAAAAATCTAAATTGAAGCAAGAACAGGTCCTAAATTTTTTGTTGTAACTTGTTATGAAAAATACACAATATTTCTCACACAGCTATAAGCATTTTAAGCCATTCAGAACAATGTATGTAAGGGAAAAATATTTCTCAATGTGAGTAGCTACAAAAACAAAGTATAGAAACAAATGAAACTCTAAATATTTACGCGATTGCAGTTATTCTCAACAGACCTAGACTTCGTCAGTTCGTGTGAAAAAAATGCAAGCACATATCCCAGTTACTAAACATAATGCATGGGTAGGTGACGCTTGTGGATCACAGATTAATATTATTAATGAGTAAATTATATTAAAAGTAGATCAAACTTTTTTAATAATGCAAATCTTTTTAATTGCCTTTACATTTATCTATTGTTGATCTAATTTGAATATCATTTTAAGATATATTCTTCTAAGTGTGTGTGTGGAATAGGGTTTTACAAAAATACTTTCTAGTTCTAGGGGCTCCACGAAAGCACCTTCTAGTTCTAGGGGTTCCGTGAGTGAGTTTGAAGACCTCTGGTGTAGGAAATGCCCACAGTATTCCCTGTAAGACCCAACCCGTACGATCATGTGGGTAGGATATTCTTATACATTTTTGCTTCTGGAATAGTCGTATGTAAGAAAAGCCCGAATCAAACGATTGAGCGTGTTTGCAGAAAGTATAAAGTATCAATTTTTATGAAGAAATGATGGTTGTAGTCCATGTTTTACTTTTTTTTCTCTCAGCTGGCAAATCTAGCTTTGTTTACAAATACAACGAAAACACGCCTTCTTTTTATTTGTCATAAAAAGGTAATTATCGATATATTTGTAATTGCTTAGATACAGATTTTTGTCTTAATGTTTAAACAATTGTAAAATAGTGAAAATATTAACTATACTGTATTAATGTTGCTAGTAAAACTCAAGATTTCGTAACCTGCACGATCGTGAGGGTTGGGCATTACTTGAGTCACTGCAGCTGTAAAGGTAAGTACTTTCCATGTGAGTTTTCTTTTCTGTTTCAATAATTTTGATGGAAGCCTAAATAAAAAAGAAATATATAGTCATATAATTAATAACAAATTTTCTTGAGGGTCGCCATGGACGAGACCCTTTTTTCTTTCTCTCGCTCTTTTTACAATTCATGTTCTTTTTCATAAATTTATTGAGGGGTATGACATTTTTATCCTCTACACAGATATCTGTATCCATATCCCCCCCCCTCCTTTAAAAAATTGGACTTTTCTGGCGGGAGTAGGTAAGGTATCTTTTTAATATATATTTTTTAAAATAATAAACTTTTCTGATAGATTTTATTATTTTCCATGGAATACTGTGCTAACCTTTAACCAAAAGTTTTTCAGGTGTCTAAAATGAAACGAATTCTTATACAGAAGAAATTTTGCAATTAATGAATAGATCAGATTATGAACTTAGTTATCTTTTGGATGATAACTATACTGCGGGCGAAGCATATGAACGACGCACTCTGGAAGGAGAATCAAGTCCAGATCAGAGCGATGAAAAAAATATGGACATATTTGTTATATAAAGACAACTTTGGATCATTCTTTACCATCAAAGTCTCTTAAACCCATTAATTTCATTGTTACAACTGAAACAAATTCTTGGTTTCGGAACGAACAAGATGTAATATCAAATGGAATTCCTCCAAAAACTCAAAATGGATCTCTTAAAATTTAAGTTAGAGATCGCGTTAGTAGCATCTACACCTACTAAAAAAAGAGTTTTAACTCATGATGATGACAGTGTTGTGTAATTCCTTCTGCAATAAGATCGAAGTATCATAATCCGCCTGCTAAAAGGCCATGCCAGGATAAAAAGCATGACATGTACAGCCATTTTCGATGTGTTGATGACATTTCAAGGTCTCCCAAGTGCATATTTGAAAACACGTTGTGAAAAATGCAGAGTTTATTCATACTTATAAAAAACAAACAGGATGCTTTAAAGATTTAGGATTAGAATTATAATTTTTAAGATTAGAATTATTTTTTATTTTTCCCAATGTCATTGGGGTCCATAGAGTATTAATAACCAGTAGAATATAATATTGAGAGAGAAAAATATTTCGGGTTACAAAGGGGTATACTCAAGGCCGGATCTACGTAAGGGCTAAATGGGCTGCAGCCCAGGGCCCCCGGATTCTAGGGGGCCCCATTCCCCGTTGAAGATAACAAGCAGAAAAAATGCTTACAATCAAAAGAGTAATAAAATAATAAACCAGTTAAAAATACACACAAATCGAAAATAAAATACCATATAAAATTTATTTTCGAGAGCAAGAGCAATTTACTTTTGTTCTTCCGCCCTACCACCGAATACATGGAAATTAATGATCATTAATTTCGAAAATCGTCTATATATTTTATGTAAGTACCTTAATACAAACAAATTAAAATAGTATGCTGCTGATTTTCTTTTAGAAATTACACTATAATTCGATGTAAAATGTTTAAACCTCAAGAGAATCTCTTGTTTTTCTCATGATCAGAGACAGCCTGTGAGGTCTAGAAACAATGATTTTCATCTAATTGCTAGTGGCCAAGGTACCGGACTCATGGCAGGCATGTCATGAGTTCGAGACTAGTACTGCTGAAGACCCTCCGTGTAGGGAAGCGATGCATGTTAAATCTGTCGAGAGCTCAAACGTTCTCCTGTATATGTGGTGTGATAGTTAGCAGAGGGGGTGCCAGCTCAGGTATCGTCCTCGTCACTTGACCATGGTTCCAAATTACGAGGTCCATCGCCAAAATCTCTCGTGTAGATGAATAGTGCGACGTTAATATTCACTCATTCACACACTTTTCATCTAATGCTGAGAAATTGATTTGCCTCATCAAGAACCAATATTTACATAGATTTAACTGGATAAAAACCACTGTTGCCAAATTGAACAGGCTAAATTGTTCGAAAGAATTCCTTTTTAAATAATGTTTTAGCAAAAAATGTCGATTTTACAAAAAATCCTGATGTGATGGGAAAAAATGTAGGTCATTTTCGAAATCAGCACACTAAATAATATAAAAACCACTGAAAGCCTCTTTTGTACTTCTTCAAAACTTTAATTTTGTTGCTCGGTGTAATTAAAAGAGTGTCTATTAAGTACACTATTAATTGCAGTCCATTAATACAGTCTATTACACTCTATTATTAATGCAGTTTATTAATTACACACTTTTCAACTCGGCGCTGCTCTATGATAGAGTCTCTATCATAGAGCGGCCCCGATGAGCATAGAGCATTTATACAAATGTAGTGGCACTATTTCGGTAGCCATTTATTTTTGTGAAATAAGAATTCTAAGTTACAATATTATACTATTCTACACAATATTATACTATACTATACTTAGGTACCTGTTTATTGGTTTCAAGTAAAAAGTAAGTACAAATACACATTTCTAAATTATTTAAGAATAAAGACACGGAGTAGGAAGATTAGGATTATGTATGTAGGTTCGTGACCTAAATCGCTGAGTAATAATTTTATTGATTATACCTCTCCACATGAAATGAGTTGTTTTCAAAATAAAGATCCAAACAATATATATATTCTGTTTCGCTAAGAGAATACAAAGAACAAAAGAGATACTTTTCTAATAATCATTTCACTAAAGAACGTAAAAATGGCCTGGTGCTGGAAAGATCTTTTGGCTTTGTTGTTCAACTAGTATTGGTAGTGTTTTTTGTTTCACTTGCAAACTTTTTTCTGAAACAAATTCTTAATACACAATTAGCGTTTCTGATTGGAAACACGTAAGAAGTTGTTTAGAAAATCATGAAAATTCTATTGAACATATAAATTCAATGTTAGTTAGGTTGACACGAAAAGAAAATAAGTCTTTTTTAGATAAACAATTACAGGAGCAGCTAAGAAAAGATACAAAATGTTACCACAATTTCCTCAAACGTGCTATTGCGGTAGTAAAGTATTTGGCTACAAGATGTTTAGAGCATTTTAGAGCTAGGGTACTCAACCTTTTTTTACGCCGAGCCACATACATCTGACATGTATTTTACGAGGGCCACAACGTGAGGATTAATAGAGAGGGGGAAGCTATAAGATCGAGGACATTTAAAATGTAAAAAATTGGTCAAAATATAGAATATCATAATTTTGGATCTTATTTTAAAACTATACCAAACTCTATCAAACAAACCTCACAAAATATAGGTTTCATTCACTTTTTACCCAGTTACGGGGGGAATTTTTCAATTTCCGTTTATCAATGATCCCAAGCCCTTTTTCTGCATTCTACTGTCATAAAAACAAAGCTGCCAAGTACTTGGATAATTTGATTTTTTTCTTTTGACAAAGCGTTACATATTTTTATTTCAGATATTAATTTGTCCATCGCAGGATGTGGTAGCAAAGAGTTTTTATTGAACTACAGACTGAAATCAGTATTATCTGTATAAACTGTCTGTTTTTATTGCGTAATTTCGTTTCAAATTTATTCAAATATTTTTTGATTTTATAAAAAACAATATCTGAACAAATAACTGAATTCATCAAAGAGTACATCGGAAGCATTTAAGAAACACTCTAACAATTACTGCAATAATTCTTAAGTTTATCATTAACAATTTCATATGTTTGTCAATTTATATAATGTATTAAATTTTATGGGATGTTTTTGTTACCTCTGCATTTTGTTACATTACCACCTGCAAAATATTTATTGCTGTTTCAAAGTTTTTTTTTTTTAAGAAAATCAATTTATCTCGTCTTTTTAAATGGATCCTTAAGAATAAGAGCCATTGAAAGATTTGTGTTTAGTAGTACAGTGACGAGATCAAAATTATATTTTTTATTTATAACATTTTCACGACAAATCAAACAAGTTGGTGATCCATGTTTGTTTTTCTACGAAATAGTCAAGATCCCAATAGTCTCGAAACAGCAAATATTTTTTAGACGTGAGGGTTAGTTAAAAATTAGTTACATCTATAAAATGATCGCTACTGCATTGTTATTTGTTATCACTAACCATTACAATAACAAAAAGAAAAAGAATTATTTCACAATTTGTACCAGAACGACATCGATAGCAAAATAGATAGATTTGATTGCTTGATTGATAGAGCTCGCTAAATTTTTAATACATTATTCCTATATAATTGAATTTGTTATTTCAACGGACCTAGACCGGGCCACTCAGAATGGTCCAGTGGGCTACATGCGGCCCATGGGCCACAGGTTGAGTATCGCTGATTTAGGAGTATCGAGGAAGTTTTTGGTTCTCCTCATAATGGTAATTTTATGGGTACCCTGAAACTGCTAGCAGAGTTCGACTCATTCATTCGTGAATATAATTGAACTGCGAGAATTACGACAAAAATCGTTAATATCGTACTTATCAAAAACAATATATGAGCAAATAGTTGAGACCATGAGCAAGCAAATCATTAAACAATTATATAACTCAAATAAATAACAATGACACAAAGTACTATACAATAGTGATAGATTCAACAGCAGATTTGTTCCATAATGACTAACTTGCTATTATACTACTATAATGTTTTCGGGGAAAAGTGTATGAAAGATGTGTCTCATTAATTAAGATTAGTAGTCACACACAGGTTTCTATTAAATTATCTTCAAGAATTTTTTGAAACAAATCGACTGCTTTTGGATAATTGTAGGGGGCAGTCATATGACAAAAGTTTTTTTTTGTTTTTTGTAAATTATGTTATTGTTTATAACGTATTTAAATTGTTTGGGGGGGGGAACTATAAGTTTCGTATATTTTAAATTTTTCTGCACGATAATTTTTTAGGAAAAAGGCAAAATTTTTAATTATTTAGGGGGCCCCCAGATATCGTTAGCCCAGGGCCCCCAAAAGTCACGGTCCGGCCCTGGGTATACTGAATCTTAGAACAGATCCTACATCCGGGGGTACACACCTTTATAAATTGTTCAAACTCTATATAACCACCTTTTTATAAAACTAAAATTTATGATGTGTGTGTGTTTGTGTGTGTGAAAAAAAAAATGTGGTGAGAATTCCGTTTAGCAAAAATACTGGTTGACGCTATAAGAATTTATATTTTATTTTATTGTTGAACTATATATATATATATATGTATAGCTTTCAACAGAATGAAGTCGTATAAAGACCTTCAATTCAACTAGTTAAGAGTAGCAGGTTATAAATACAAGCAATTTGCAATCATGGCACATGCGTTCTATTATTAAAAAAATATAAAATATTTTTCAAAGAACTTTTTAAAACTATATTGTTATTTCTCTATTCCGTTCTATTAAGAACAAAACAGTATTTTTTGAAGAAGAGGGGGGGGGGGAGGGTAGAGATCTTTCATTAGAAATTTAGTATAACATCCGTATTAGAGTTAGAAAAAAAAGTATTTCTTAAAAACATATGTTTATGAAACATCCTCTATTTTTAAAAATATTATGAAATGCTTTACACCATCCAAAATGCCGTGAAAAGTTTTCTGCATTGTTAGATATGTTTTTGCTTTGAAAAGCCAGAATTTTTGTACTGTTGGCAAACTTTTCAAGAGTAGTTTTTAACACTTGAAATGAGTGGATCTTATCTCTCTCGGGCTGACATTTTTCTATTTTAGAGCTCTCTTGAAATAAATAACGCTCCATTATGTACTATAAAAAGAATTTTCGAGGGCAATCTATTCTCCTTCATTATTGAGTATAATTTTGCAGGATGTTTATATCTATCCCATGAGAATAGTTTAATTTTCTGACGTCCAACTGTTCTTCAATTTTCACACTTATATATATTTGTTTTGCTTATATAATAGTAAAGCATACTTTCAGAAAATGTTATCTACGGTTCAAATAAAGTTGATGCTCTCTTGCTATAGATCCCTATCTTAACCCAGAGTGTACTCAAACTTCCATTTATGTGTTCAATTCAAACTTTCAATTTCAAATGTTTGCAAGAAATATCTGAAATACTATAGGAAATAATACACACTCCTATAACAAAAAAAACAAAAAAACCCAACACACACCCAGAAGGAGTTGCCCGATAGTAATGAAATTTCGTATACAAAGACATTTGTACCGAACATGCAGATGATTAAAATTTGGTGTCCAATGAATGAATAACGGGAGCTACAGTGCATCGGAACTGCGGACTCAGAAGGTGTCTATAAGAAGCGATTCTCAATCTGATGGTCAAAATTTCTGTTGCATTACGGTTTAGGATACCTTTCAACGATTAAAAAATGCCTTGCCATAGGATTTGAGCTCATTACGAGCAACTGTCAGAATTTGAAAGAGGTTGTATCATTGGAATGAAAAAAACAGGTTGGACAAATCGGAGAATCACTCGTCATATGGGTTGAAGAGATGCGGCTATTAGAAGATGGTGGCAAGAATGGATGGTCGGTGGTAGATATCAGAGTCCTGATGGTAGCGATCAATCTAGGGCCACAGCAAATCGAGAGGTCAGATTGATAGTCGAATTAGCAGTCACAGTGCTTGATTCATCATTATCAACCATCAGACGTGGGACCCGCACACAAGTATCCTCCAAGACCATTCACAGACGACTGATGGAGCGAAACTTACGCTCGTACCGTCCACTACGTCACCTGCCACTCATACCTGCACACTATCGAGTCAGATTACTATGGTAATTGGCTTAATCAGGTTGAAATCATTCTAACTGGGGACGTACAGAGTTTTGCGACGAATCCCGCTTCGTCCTAAGATGTCCTGACGATCATCGAAGATGTGTCTGGAGACGCCCAAGGCCTCGTGCCGATCCTGCTTTCACTATTGCACGCCACACAGGCCTTCAACCAGGAGTTATGGTCTGAGGAGCCATTTCTTTTGACAACCGGGGGGGGACCTCTTTGATCGTCATTAAAGGCACACTTACAGCACAGCGGTATGTGGACGACAATCTGAGAACTGTTTTACTACCGTTCTTTTTGCATTACCCTTGCCTTATTTTTTCAGCAAGATAATGCCAGACCACACACGGCACGTGCGGCTATGAACTGTCTTACAGCTTCTCAAACACTTCCTTCGCCAGCCAGATCGCCAGATTTCTTTCCAATCTAGCATGTGTGGGATATGATGGGAATGGGACAGCATCTTTCAGGGAATGTTGATGATCTGGCCCGTCAATTGGAACAAATTTGGCAAGGAATACTCCAGGAGACCCTCAGGGTGCTTTTTCAATCTTTGCCACGCTGTGTGGCAGCTTGCATTCTCGCTAGAGGTAGGTCAACACCTTATTGAGCTCTTTACTGTATAACTATGTAGCTCTGAAATAAATCATTCAATTTTTGTGAAATTTTAATCATTTTCTATTCTGTACATAATCTTTCTACCCACCGATTTTGACCCTTTCAAACAACTCATTTTTGGTAAGTCGTTTTTTTTTATTTATTTATATAGAGCAGGGATGGCAAACCTTTTTGAGACGCGGGTCAAATTTTGTTCATAATTTCTTTATATAGTACTAGTTTGTGGTTCACTAATGCCCATTTGCACCAGAGTTAAGCTTGAAAATTTTTAACTAGGTATTTTTAAAGCTAAACATCCTTAAAAATTCACTTGGCTTAACGGTTAAAATTGGGCGTGGTTTGATAATTTGAAAATTTTTAGAGGGGTTAAAAATTTTTTAGTGTTTTGAGCGGGGGTCGGCAACCTTTCAGGTGTGGAGAGCCAAACCAACCTGCCAACATGATTCAGCGTGCCAAACAATAGCAAATATTTGAAACAATTTGATTCCCACGACAATACATGCAGAATTAGGAAAAATAGAGTTTAAAAATACTAATTTAATTATATGTTAATTATGCATCATTTTAAGATATTTATTGACATAAAAATAAACATAAAATACAACTATTACTTCAATTCAATACAAATATTTAATGTGCACATAAATATGTATCTTTTTAGAATTTTTAAGGGAAAACTTTAAGTATGACTGTCCTTCAATATAAATCAAAAATTAAAATTGTATATATATTATGCATTCTTAAAAATATTTATGAAACACGAAATAAACAACATAAAGTCTAAGTGTTCATGCAGCAAAGTTAAATAAAAAAAATTAAAATTTTAATGCGAACCTTGTTCCTGCAGAGCTCTACTTAATGTCGCAATATCAGGGGTATAGTTCGTTACTTTCAATTTGACACAGAATTCAGAATGTTCAGCAGTTAAACAATTTCTTAGTGGACTCAAAATATATTTCATATGAGGAAAAATTTGTTCACATAGATATGTGGAACTCAAAGCAGAAAGAAGGGCACATGCTATTTTTTACAAACAATTAAATCTTTCTGGCAATGACATCCAGGAATTTAAAATAGCTGCCGATTTACTGCTAGAGTTATCTTCCAAATTTTTCCGTAACTCCTTAAATTTTGTTTCCCATAAATCTGAAGATGTTAATTCAATAAGTTCCATTTCAAAATTATCAGTTTCCATCCACTCAAAAATTGACAAATCGAATGGAATTATTAATGGGTCTATTAAATCAGGTTTGATTAGAAAAGAAAATATAGGCATACAAGCTTCAAAGTCTTTGCATCTTTTAGAAAACTCCTCCTTAAATGTTTCAACGTAAGTTTGAAGTTCATCTTTGTCTACGGTTGATGTATTTGCAAGCGCTTTAACATTTGGAAAATATTTGTAGGTACTAGTATTAATATCACGGGAAAATAGATTTAATTTTGTAGCAAAGCCCTTCTAATATTCAAAGAGTTCAAGTACTGTTTGACTTTTTCCTTGCAATCCTAAGTTTAGTTCATTGAGATGTTTAGTTATATTTGTCAGAAACATCAATTTACATAACCATTCCTTGTCTAATTCGGGAAAATGTTCTCCCTTCTCATTAAGAAAAAATTTAAAGTGCTCCATGCATGACAAAAACTAATTCACGACATTACCACGAATAAGCCAACGGACACGACTGTACAAGGGAAGATCCCCATATTCACTTTCCATTTCTTCTAAAAGAGATTTAAATTGCCTGTGTACTAATGAAGATCGAGACACTATAAAATTAACTATTTTAACAACAGTATTCATTACAGAAATTAAGAGCTAAGACGAAATTTTGGCAACTAAACTTTCCTAATGTATTATGCAATGGAAGTTCAATATTTTATGTCCAATATGATTTTCAAGAAGTTTGACAAATCCCCTTTCCTTGCCAACCATTGCAGGAGCGCCATCAGTAGTTAAACAAAATATTTTATTTATATTAATATTTTTCTTTCAAAATGATTTATAAATGAAAAAAGAATATCCTGCCCTTTAGTTGTACCAGACAGAGGAATCATACTGCATAATTCTTCATAAATTCGATTTTTATCACAATATCGTGCAATTACTGCAAGGCGTGCATCATTATTCAGGTCTTTACTTACATCAAGAACAATGCTAAATGCAACAGTTTCTTGTAAACCTGAATTTTGCTTCGCAGTTACATTTTCTGCCATTTATGTTATTCTTCTTTCAACAGTTCGCACAGAAGCAGGTATTTCTTGAATTCGGGATAATATTGTTTGCAAGTTAGGTGAATCGCTGAACAATATTTCAGCACTTTTTAAAAATGTGTCCTTTATATGTTCGCCATCTGTAAAAGGTTTTCCTTTGGCTGCTAAACCATGAGTAATGACGAAACTACATTCTGTCGCTTTTGGTTTGACTCCAATTGTTTGACACAAAAATGTAATTTCCTTTTTATATCCAGAAACAGCTAATTCTAAAAAACTTCACATTTCTCATCATAATTCTTAAATGTGGTCTGGTGTTTAGTTTGAAAATGTCTTTGTATATACTTGACGTACGACATACGACACTTTCGCGACATAGCACACATACAGCGCGATCTTTTTGTTGTATGAATCCAAATTCGTTAGTCCAAGAATCTTGGAAATCGCGAACATCAAGCTTTCTTTTTTTAGTCGCCATTTGATCCAATATGTAATTATTAATTGTCACAATAATGAAACAAACAATACACAAATTTTCACAATAAAACGAACACAACGCGACAAAGTTAAAAGTAACCAAAAAATCTCGTCGTGCATCAAACTATATTTAACTTTCGACTGAATTCATACTCAGTATTCGTATATCGGTATGACTAATAGAAAACATTTAAAAAATGTGCTCTAATATCTATTTCTATTAGCTTAATTCACTCCAAAAGTAAAACATAAAATAATTATGACTTATTTGGCACAACACTCAAAAAATTACATTTGCTCTTAATATTTAGTTAAAAAGGACTATTGTTATGAAGTCTGATTCACTTGCCTAATTAACCCACAGCATTTTTTTTCACCGAATTTATTTCCAATCCAAATTAAATATGTTGATAGAATAACTATTTTTGTTTAATATATTTCCGATGGAAAACGTCTGTTAAGCAAAATTTTGATTTATACCTAAGACATTTGTTTTTTCTTTTTCCGTCGATGCCCAAACTTTTGGTGGGTGAAAGACGCACTACTTACTTTTTTATTCACAGAGCCGTGATGAATGATTCTTAATTTTACAAGTATTGCTCAATATTTTTTATTTGTGTTGAATATTTAATGCTAATATAAGTCACATTTAAACAGAAGATGTTTTCTTTTACATAAAGCACACAAACTACAAGCAAGCTGATTCAGCAGAATCGTTTTATGGCAGAGAATCCAAAGTGAAAAATAACCTTTATATAAAAATGTACGAGGGGATGAAAGGAGAGACAGAACGATGTAGCTTTATATATAGTATATATCTTATAATTTTGTAGAGTGGTGGCGTGCCACTGGAAATTGCTCCGCGTGCCACATCTGGCACGCGTGCCATAGGTTGCCGACCCCTGGTTTAGAGCAATGAACAGGGAGTATCGAAAATTACATACAATATATTTTATAAATCAGTTATTATTATTATATATAATATATATATATGTGTGTGTGTGTGTGTGTATATAACAAAATTGATTATGAAGTATATAATGAAATATTTTTTGATGTTTAATTTCAGACAGTTTTTTAATATTAGGTTCATATTTCGTGTTCATTAGTTAAACGCAATTTTCAGTTAATTAATTCCCTACCAAGTCCAATTCTATTAGAAGATTTTACAAAGTTTATTCACGAAAACAATTTTTCACACGAATATGCACACCCAAACATTGTTAAAAGAGCACACATTAACTAGTGCTTTCATTGATATAAAATTATTTGGTAAGGAATCCCATACGTTTAATATAATATTTTCAACTTTTACTGTGGGATCAATATTCACACAGTTCTCCTTCTACTTCAGAAATCAAGTCTTCAAATTTTGTTTCCCTCAACACACTGCTTCGAAATTAAACTAATTCCATTTCTAAGTCATTGATACCTAGCCACATAAATTCGGTTTTCTCCATTGTTTCAAATTCTATTTTGTATGGATATAAAATAAAATGAAATGCATTTTCCAAACTTTTAAATTGATTGAATCTAACCTCAAAAGCTTGTTTTATTTCCTGAATAATCATCAAATATTTTTTAATGGGAACGGAGCTTTCAAAGTTATTGTGTTTTGAAAATGTTTTTGTAATTGAGGAAAATACTTCGTGATTTTCATTTCCAAATCCTTAGTAAAGATGTAAAGTTTCGTCATAAATATTTTAATGTTTTCAAACATGACTAAAACAATTGGTCCGTGCCCTTGAAGTTTTTATTCAGTTCACATTAAAATGCTGAGTGATGTCGCATAAAAACATTAAATCATTTAGCCAATGTATATTGGGTAATTCATCGAAACTATTGTCTTTTTTAATTAAAAAAAAAGCTTAAATTCTTTTAATAACGTTACAAAGCGATCAAGGACTTTACGAAACTAGGCCGTTACACCATTGTTGTATGTGAAATTCCCTGAATATTGGCATTCTATTTCCTCTTAAGAATTGTGCTAATTGCCGTTTATAAAGAGCTCTTGCGTTTATAAAGTTGATTATTTTTTTTGTTACAACTGCATTAAACTGGAAAATGTTTTTAAACCATGCTTCGCTCATAAGACTTGCTGGTGTACTTTACAATGTATTCAATCAGAGAATGTGAAATATTTTGCTTAAGATACTGAATAAATCCAATGTTTTTCAATACCATACTAGATGCACGGTCTGTTGTAAAAGAAACTATTTTCTGAGAAGGTCAATATCCATTTCTTTAAATGCAATATCAATTTCTTTAAAAATATCAAGCACTGGAACACTTCCCTTTCAATGTCATTAGTTTTATTAACTCTTCATTCATTATATATTTCTATACTTATACCGAGCAAAAACTGCTAATTGTGCATAAACATTTACATCATTACTCTCATCTAAAGAAATTGAATACATTTCTGCATAATTGAAGTCGTTATATAATAGCGAAGAAATATTTTTTCTTATTCTATTATTCTATCTTTAATTATATTGCGCCTTATAGCAAACTCATTTATACGCTTTATAATCAAGTGTTATTCTTTAAACTCAACACACAATGTAGGACAACATTCTAAAAACGATTTTTTTTACAAATTCTCTTTCTGAAAAAGGTTTCTCGTGGCGAGTAATGAAATGGGTAACTTGGAAACTAGCACAGCTGTAATGTTATTTTTTTGCAACCAAAAACGTTTTAAGACACTGCTTTGAGAAAAATTATCTTTTTTCTTTTGTAAATTTCTTTCTTCATCTGTTGACATGCCGGGATTGAAATACAACGTTTCATAATGTCTTTAAACATTATACATGGTATAGCACACAAAAAAACGAGACTAAGTGTGTAGGTTAAAAAAAGAGTGGAGTTTTCAACTGTTTTGGTGACTCATCTTAAGGCTCCTTCTCTATCCACGTGACCAGAGTAGTCTTAATCGATCACGACAGTTAGGATGAGTGAGTGAGTGAATATTAACGTCCTACTGTTCAGCTACACGAGGGCTTTTGGGGACGGTCCGCGTAATTTACGACAGTTAGGAGTACTGCGTCATTGAGTGAACACGTGCCATTGCATTCTGTCTGGAAATTGTCGAATCAACATCAAGTTTCTTGAGAAACTTCAGAAATTATATCCACGAAAACATTTCAAATATTAACCGAGGATTATGGAGATGAAACTTTGTCGCGTGTAAGTGTTTGAATGGCATAAGCTGTTTTCAGGGGGATGGGTCAGTGTGGGGGATAAACCTGCTGGGCGCCCAAGATCAGCAATTACAGATCAAAACGTTGCCAAAATTCATGATATGAGTGAGTTCCCCACTCACATCAGTGGTCAGATTGTTAATCAACACTGCTACACTGAAGTAAAACGACTTCGTGAAAAAATTAAAGAAAAAAAGGCCAGAACTGGGGAGTGTTGAAGGGCTGTTGCACCAAAACAAATCATCCGCTCACACGGATCTACCTGTCAAGCAGTTTCTGACAAGCAAAAACATTACTATGATTGGACATCCTCTTTATTCACCTGATATGGCCCCATGCGACTTTTTTTAATTTTCTACAGTTAAATATTGCTTAAAAGAATCCATTTTACCTCAGTTCAAGAGGTTCAGGCAAAAACGGAGAATTTCCTGAAGGCTCTTCTAAAAACCTCTTTCCAGAACTGTTACCAGCAATGGTAGCACCAAATGCAGAAGTGTGTGAATACTGAGGGGATTCTGTAAGTATACAATAATTTACTGGACCAGTCTCGTTTTTTTTGTGTCCCTCTTCGTATATATGTGAAGTTACTTTTTCATTCCAAATTACGCATATAACTATTTTATTCCTTTCAATCACACCGTATTTATTAAACCATTTAGCTTGATATGGCCTGGAACTTCTATGGCTTGTTTTTAATTTTTTAACCACTGTCATAGTACAGGGCTAAAATTAAGAATATTTATATTTAGAATACTATAACTAGAGAAGAAGTTTTGTATATTAACGTACCTAATATATACATACACGTTACTTTTAAATTCGTTCGAAATGGACGCCACTAAGTTCAACACTGGTACAGGCGCGCCTTAAGGCGAAGACTTGCGATTAATTTAACCCTTACATGACATCTAGATGACGTTGGCTACTGCGAAATTTCTGGCACAAATATTTGTCTAAAGATTCCCAAGAGGGGCAATAAATTTCTCTCTCGGGTACTTTCTTCAATAAAATTCTCCTCTTTCAGCCGAAGGGGACTTAGGGAGGGTGATAATCGTAAAACTGGTAAGAGAAGTGTTTGGTTTTTTTCTTTTCTTTTCGGGGGGGGGGGGTTGAAACAGCATTGAATCTTGACCATGTAAGAGTTCTCATTTCTGGACATAGGTCAGTCATCAAACTTTTTCGACTCCTGGAATCCTTAGAACTGTAAGATGTTTTGGAGGAATCCCATTTCACATTTATAAAGATTATGTCTTAAAATAATATTTAAAGGGGATCAACATATTTTTGATTTTTGTAAAGACAATTTTAAAAAAATATCTTATTTTGTATTAAAAATTTTATGATGTAATTTTAATGTTATTTATTCATTGATAATATTAATTTGTGATCCAAATGTAATTTACGCATGCATTATATTTAGTAACTGGGATATATATGTGTTTGCAATTTTTTACAAACTGTTGAAGTTCGGGTCTCCGCGTTTAATTAGTTTTTATATTTTCTTTTTGTAGCCACTCGCGTTGAGAAATTGATTGGTACAGGAGTTCCTTAAATTGCGAGTCAAAAGTTGCCGGTATCGAGAATAACAGACATGCGCATGCAGAGGCGGATTAAGTGGCTGGTGAACCTGGCGGCTGCCAGAGGCCTCCAGCTCCAGTAGGGGCCACGGGCTTGATGGATTCTTGTTATTTACTCAACGTGCAACAAAAAGATATTGAACTGATATTGTAACCCCAATGATTTCTACGCATTTGAGTCGTGTAGCAGCCCTAATAATCTTTCTTCCGTATATATATGTATTATTGCGATCTGCACAGAAAATTTTTGCATGCGTTTTTTTGCACAAATTTTATTTCGAACAAACGAATACTATCCAAGTCAAGCAAGTTCGTTTTTAGTTCACAGCCGTTCTTAGTTACTCTCGGATACACCTTATACTGATGGGGGAAAAGTCCCAAGAAAAAATTATTGTAGATTAATGCTTCGGCAATGCCTTTGTTTTGGTAACATATTTAATTGATTAAACTTCAAAGAGCACAGATTAATGTAGGCACTAAAAGAGCCATTTTAAATGTGAAGTGATGGTACATTTAATACCGGTGTAATCGCCAGAATTTTTAATGAAAGCATGCAAACAACGTGTCTTACAAGTACCGTATTTCAGTTTGTGGGATTTAATTGCATGCCTGTCTATCTTGGGTCGATCAATATAAGGTTGTTTTATTCCGGTTGTGGTTGACACTGTTGTTGCCGTCCAATGATGTCCCATTCTCTCTTGATTGGAGAAATATTTGGTGATCTAGCAGGCCAACGCGTCGACACTCTATAAAGTATACTGGGTAACAACAGAGTGTGAGGGAGCACGTTATCTTTTTGAAAAACACCCCTTGAATGATGTTTATAAATGTCAGTGCAACAGTTTGTATCATCAGACTGACGTCCAAGTTTGCAGTAAGGGTGTGTGAATTTACCTCGAGAGTGTTCCTGCAATCGAAAATTGACTCCCCCCCAGACCATAATTCTAGGTGTCGGTCCAGTGTTTAAGCCGCAGAAAGATTTTTTATAAGCGCTGACCTGGACTTTTTCTAATCAATATACACCCATCACTGTAGTGGTGTAACGTACACCCTGCCACCCCTCTCCCCAATGAGGGGTAGGATTCTAGGGGGCCCATAGGGGCTGACATCAAGCACGGCTTGGGGCCCAAAACCTGACTTTGTAGGAGAGGGGTCTAATATTCCTCATTAAGCCATTGCGTCACTGGCACCAAGAAAGAAACAGCTTTGATCGGAGAACAACACATCACCTCTCCATCTTCCAATTATCTCTAGTATGACATCACTGAAGTCGCAGGTATTGTGATTTGGAGCTAATTGTATGAATACCATAGAGAGTCTAGCTGGGAGCTATTTCTGATTGATTTGTTGATTCATTGATTTGTTACAGTTAGTTCACTGTGTCAGTTTGATGCCATAAAAAATTGTAATTTCTGCTGTAGATGAACTATGATGTTTCCCAAACTTGTGGTGAACATGGTGGTCTTTTCTGTCAGTGGTGACCCGTGCATGGTTGAACTATAGTCTTCTTGAGGTAGTGTGCCTTTTCGAGACCTTTACTGCCGAAAATCATGCACAATGGATTAATTCGTACCAAGTCTCTGCAATATCGTGGAAAGAAAATCCACCTTTCTTATACTACCTTTATTATACTACTGTATAATACTAGTGAGATGTTGATAATAACTTTTTCGTCTTTTTAAAGTTATGTTGGAGTGACAACAACTCACTACGTCAAATCTCAACGATAAATATCTCTTACAAACTTTATAGCGCGTATTTAAGGTACACTTGATTCGCATCCTCAAAGTGGTACAACTAGTGCTATACTTATTCGCCATCTTTTGGATGTGTAAATAAGCTTACCAAATTTCTTTCATATAGCACAACTCCTTCTTGGTGATGGGATTTTTATTTCCATCAGTGTATATTACTAATGAAGATAAATGAAGCAAAAAATGAAATTATGTGATAAAAGATTTGTCTCTTGGTAGGACATGGAGATGAGCAACCAACAGATATGTTTAGTTCAAAGCAAAATATTTCATGCTAGTTGAATTTAGGCCTTAATAGTAAGGTAAAGATTAATAAAAGCAGCCCTGGATGAAATCCGTGATATGATTGAGGGGAAAAAAGACCAGAATGTGCTGAAGGCAACTCTTCTTTTGAAACAGGTGGACAAATATGAAACTTCCCTAATGAACATGATTGGGAATACCACACTCCAAAGAATAAATGCTACTAGCAAATCATTATAAGTTGAGTGTGAATTATTAAAAAGATCAAGTCTGCCAAAATCTCTAGAAAATTATATCCAAAATTTCAGAAATGAATTTGGAAAAATGGAATTAGGAGCAAATGATTTATCAGGGCTCTCGTTTGAAGATGAAGCTGGACAAGCTCGTAGGTAGCAAAAGAGAAAAAGTTTTTTCAGTGAAAGTAAAGAAGTTCGTTAAGAAATTTTAAAACAAGAAAACATTTCGTGTGAAATTCCATCATTTCCATTTTATGTTATATGCGATAGAGCAGTGTTTCGCAAACTTTCAATACTTGCGACCCAATTTTCAGTCATAATTAATTTTCTTAGCACCTCTCTCCCCCATCCAAACAATAACAATGTATTGAATTCAATAATAATGTACTTTGACGTAAATCTACTATACGACTTTAATTACAAACCGTACAAATTATCAAGATAAGTATTAATTGTTTTACATATTTTTATATATAATAGCCCATGAGGTCATTGGTAATTGTTCAACTTGTTCTTAACTTGGCATTGTTAAATTAATTATCAAATACAGTGTGCAGTACTGATAGATTTTAATTTATTATATCAGTGTAAATGTGTATTTTATTTTTATCATGTCAGAATGTATTTTGTTTTGCTTCCTTTAAGTAAATTAACAATATTTTTATATAAATAATGTTTTATTTTTGACTTTTCGATATGCTCGCGTCCCTTTCGTTGGGTTATCACGCCCCCTAGGGGGAGCACCCCACAGTTTGAGAAACGCTGCAATAGAGCAAGAACAGAGCTATCCCGAAGACCTGAGATAAATGAAACTGTTAAGAACACTTCACTGTATTTTTTTATGAGGTATTATTACGTGAAAGCTATTCAAAAACTAAAGGAAACTTAAAAAGACATCGAATCTTTTAATTTTGACGATATTAATTTAATTAGTTTTTACTATTTTTAAACAAAACAGAGATGCAGTGAAGATTCCTTCTAGAAATTTATCGAGTTGCAAGAGGTCTCGAGTAGACCGACATCTAACGATATCGAATGCATCAGATGAGAGATTTATTTCAATTTCAAAGCGTGTTAAAAATTATTTAATAAGCACTTTGGGAGAGATGACAAACAACATGGTTATTATATATATATAATAAGATGTTTTAGACAAAATAGATACATCAAAAATAATTGATGAATTTGCCAAATAGAAATTAAGAAGTAAAGTTATACCACGAAATTGTAAGTTAATTTTTTTTCAATACATTTAAGAATTTTCTTTATCCGTTGAGATTTATTATTAACAATACATTTTATTATTTTGAGAACTTAAGGTTAGTGTATATTTCACTATTTTAGATTTTCGACCCTTGTGAGCCCATGGACCTCAAACCTTTTACCGCCAGGAGCCCCAACTATCTTAATCCACCTCTGTGCGCATGGCGCCCTCAAGAGATGAAAATGAGAGGGGACGATACAAGTGCTATGGAGAAGTCTCTTTCTACAAACATAACTAAAAATAACAAAAGTGCATTTTATCCGACGAAAGTGCTTTAAATATGGTCATTTGCTTTGGTTTTTCGATATATTTTTTAAAAAAAATTGTGAGTAAAATTTTATACACACACTCTCTCTTTTTATTTGGTATTTTGTAAACACTCTTGTTTTATTTCAAATACAACATACTTTCATATACCAGGTGATCAAAAAGTCAAGACGAATTTTAAAAATGAATAATTCGAAAATGAATCAAGATACAAAGATACGGTTTGCACCAAACGGATGGAAAAGAAACCGGGTTTTGTGCGACAACGAAAAAAAATAGTTCTGTTGGCGACCAACAAATAGCGCTGTAATTCTGATGTAGGATTATGCAAAGAAACAAAACGATATAAAAAGGAGAAACTGCAGCAGGTAATGGTCGAAGTTTGTATGCATCGAAAAGCTGTCCATAGTTGAGAAATCCCTCTTAGTTAAAGAGTATTATAAGAATTTGGAAAGTGCCATTGTGCAGCATTGCGAGCATATCGCTATATCAAGGGTATGCGAGATAGCAAAGGACCAATAACGTTTTCTGCATTGAACAAAATGCTGAAGAAATTTTGAGCTACAGGCTCATTGGCGTCACGTGAAAGAAGTAAGCGTCCCTCAACAGCCGCTGCTGTTGCCACGACAGTGGAGCAGACGGTGTAATCCATGTCGGCGGTTGCTGCACATAGGAAGTGCAGTGCTCTCGATAAGTTTCGAAGCAGACAGGAGAGTCGTACGGAAATGTTTGGAGAGCACTGTGAATAACTTTGTGACGGTATCCCTATAAGTTGCAACATAACCAAGAACTAAAACCTTCTGACTTTCGCAGAGATTTTGCGGATTTGGTATTCAGTAAGATGGAAGAGCAGCACGACTGACTTCACACTGTGCTTTGGACAGATGAAATGCATTTCACACTCTCTGGAGCTGTTAACACCCACAATTGTCGAGTGTGGACCACAGAAAATTCACATGCATTTGTTGAGGTACCCTGGCAACAACCTGAAGTGACAGTCTAGTGTGGCTCCACTGCTGATTTCATAATTGGTCCATTTTTTCGAGGAAGTCAAACAGATGGGCTTAAAATCAGTTTCTTTCACTGGTCAGCGATATGTAGTACTGTTACAGAACAACATTATTCCTGAATTGCGGCACTCCAAACAGTCACTTTTATGCAAGATGGACCACCACCTCATATTGCTCTGCCTGTGAAATGCCTGCTGTGCTCAATATTTGCGAAGGATCACATTATCAGTCCCTACTTTAATCACACATTGCCTCCAAGATCTCTCGATCTGACACCCTGTGACTTTTGGCTGTGGGGATTTTTGAAGTCAAAAGTGTACCGTGACCAACCGGCATCACTAGCAGTACTGAAAGATGTCATCCACCAAAATGTGTCTGCCATAACGTAAGAAATGATACTAAATGCTGTGAACGAGGTGGTGACTCGTCTCACAGCTGTACTTCTGAATGGGACAGCACATTGAACCTTTACTGTAGTACTAATTAGCTGTAACTAAGCTGATTTGTAAGTTGTCGACATTTTTTCATTTGTAAATCATCTTTTGGTGCAATAAAATACTATAGCGCGATCTGTTGGTCGCCAACAGAACTATTTGTTTCGTTGCCACAGAAAACCCGGTTTCTTTTCCAGCCATTTGGTGCAAACAGTATCTTTTTATCTTGATTCGCTTCCGAATTATTCAATTTTAAAGTTCGTCCAGACTTTTGGATCACCCAATACATTTGTTGTAATTTACGTTATTTTGGAACTGTAATGATCATTCTGAGGTTATAGACAGCATTTAAATTGCTTTTGTGTGAATTCAGTGCTTGAAAAAAATACAAATATAGATTATAAATAATCCACACAAATTAGAAAATATAAATAAACCCACGTAAATAAACAAGTTGTTGCCTAGCAATCAGGGTCAGTTAAAAAGCTTGCGTGGCCAGACACTGATCCACGGGTCATAGGTTCGCCATCATTGTTATAGAGTGTACAATGCTTCAGTTGAATTTCAAAGAATGATGTGTTACACATACATTTCTAAAGGAAAAACGGACAACATCTACTTAAAATTTTATGTCTATATTGTTTAATCTATTTGAAAAATTCGAAACTTTTTATAGGCTAATGAAATGCATCACTCTCTAATTTATTGTTTTCACCGTATATTTTGAAGGATATTAAGGAATTAACATGTTATCATAATAAGCAGTGATATAACTTTTTTTGGAATATTTACACTCAAGTGAAGTTCTTTGATTTATTTAATAAATATTTCCAGTTTAAATTTTTAATTACGCCTTTCCCATACTTTCCTCTAACATTTTAATTTCACTTATTAAGTTTTGTTGTTGCATTTAATATAAAACATACATCAAAGAACTAGGGGGAAAAAAGGATCTACTTTTGCACATATTTATTTAAAAAAAATTAAAGTATCTTGTATTCTAGAAGTAAAATACAAATATATCAATCAGTGAAATAATGAAGTACCAATACTGGTTGTTTTGAAGCTCCACATCCATTAAAAAAAATTCTCCGTTCGTAAAAAAAATATTTTATTTTTGTATTTTATAATCTGTGTGGGGAGTAATGCTTCAAATTATGAAGTAATGAAGAAGTGTTGAAATAATTTTATCTGTGCATACATATATACATATGATCATGAAACGTGTTAATAAATATATGTCAACGAAAATATGCAAGGAAAATGTTTATATTTGAAAATAACACTTGCCTCAGATAATACTTTATCAGGGACATAAAAGCTAGCGATAAAGAATAAGGTATTCAAGTTAAATAATAAATAAATAAAAAGAATGATATATTTTTCAATTAATCATCCTTTTTATTTATGTATCGCGGGAGAAAAACTAACACTAATAAATCTGTTTGTTTTGTGAGACATTTATATACATGTTTTTCTCACCTGTAAGCTAAGCCAAAAAAGAAAAATAGGAATTGCTGTAAGGAAAAATATTGCATAAGCAGACAATTGTTTTACCACCAAGATTATTTCTACATCAATATGAATATATCTGAATTGTGAAAAATGATGCTGCAATAAATGAAATCCTTTCTTCACGATATGCTTGTATAAACAAATTTCTTCAAAAATAATTGATTTCACAGGAAATATGTATTTCATATAGAAATGGGGTTTTCCTGTTTTTATTTTAAAACTTTTCAAATTCTTTTTTCTCTCTGTTATTGTACTTTAAAAATATTATGCACAACTGATTTTTCTTGATCTAACATATTTTATTTAGTGTATATATAAGTCAATTCTTACCCCCTTTATATTCAATAGTTATTTTTTTGATTTAAGTTAGCTTAAATTCAAAAGTATGTGCTCTCAATTCAGGTATGAGTTTCATTACTTTCATGATCAAAAATTGAAAAGGAAGATCAAAAATTTTTTTATCATTCTAAAAAGAACAAAAAAATTATACACGTATTTTAAGAGATGCATTATTTTCTTATAATAACATTATTAATGAGAACAGGGAAAGTATTTTAAAAATAAAAATCATTATAAATTCTTTCAGTAGATGGCAGCACAATTTAAAGCAGGTATAGTGGGAAACTGATTTACAGATAAATAATGAGTATTAATTTTACGGGATTATAGCTATTGTTGTTCCCTATCCCACAAAATTTGTAACTGTAACTGTATATTTTAGCATATCGTTTAATGTATATCGATCAATTTTTTTATGTTTCTTAGTTTTTACATTTTTTTTATTTTTCTATCATTTTATGCATTTTGTTATTTAAAAAGTTAAAGTTTATAACTACAAATGAATAATAACTATCATAATGTCAAAAATGCCAAAAAAATATGAAACAACTGAAAACTACTTTTGCTAGTTTCGGAAAACATTTGAAAAAAGAATATTATTTTCAAGTTTTCTCCCCTCCTTCTTCATTGAAAATTCACGCGTTACTCTCTTGGAGAACTGATGAAACTTTCAGTTTTTCGTAAGACAATAAATTCGAACTTCTTCGTTACCATTATTATCCCTGAGACTTAAAATTCATTAATTCAGTTCATGAAATATTTTAAATTGCTAAAACATTTATACATCATATAATCGCCTTATGTGCAAATAAAAAAAAAAAAAAAATGTGATGTCATCTCATTATATGCAAATAAAGTGAAATGACATTTTGTAAATTTGTGCAAAGTAGTATAAAATAAACCATTCAGTTAAAATTGTTTATCAGTTCTAAAAGCGACTCGCTACCAAAACTATTTAAAATAAATAAAAATTTAAAAATGAAAGTAGTAGATGCTTGCTTTTTGGTATGTAGTAATATTTTATTTTATTTCGCTAAAATATTTTTTATTTATTCAAAAAAATCATGTAATCAGGATATATGTATTCTAATTTCCCTTCTCAAGCATTATCTATGGCTAATTTTTAATATATGATAAAGATATTCATTATTATTATAATAAAATTTTCAAGATTTTTTACTATACTGAGCACATTTTTATTGTTCTTATATATACATTTTTTCAAAATTTGTTGTGAATTGAAGGCAATATTTTATTATTCTACAGATTTTTCAAAGCTTTATTACATTTAAAGCACATTTTTTTTGTTCTTATTTTCTTTTAAAATGTTGTAAAGTAAAAAAGTTTCTTTTCTGCTATTGGTGTAATATTTTTTTTAAATGTATGGGCCACATGAAATCTTTATGGATGATAAATAAAAGTCTGGAATCATTACCAGTATTGTTAAAAAAAAGTGTAATCTATCATGCAATTGATCCCATTTTTATGGTAATGTAAACTGTCTTTGACAGACAAAATTCCATTTTTCATGCTGTTGATTATAGTCAATAGATATAGCAATGTCTACTCGGAAGGGGGGGGGGGAGTACCATGACACTTCTAAACATTTTTGAAAAAGCAGATTTTTCTTTTTGTTCTATCCTACACACATACAGCCATAGTTGATACTACAAAGAAAGAGAGAAATTATTACCTCGTAAAATTATCCCACCGTTTTGATCCCATCACAAAAACCAAACTAAGTGATTGATGACTGGATTGTGTTCAAATTTGCCATGGATATTTCAGGTCACCACATCTGAGTGCGAATAGACACTTGAGAATCACTGACTAAATTCCTCACTATATCTTGTTTTTAATTCCTAAAAGTCAACATTTTTTGAATGCGTTTTTCAATATAGAGAGTAAAAGATTAAAGAACTTTTTTATTTGTTCTTTTTTAATACTGTTAAAATATTCGTAACAAAGATAACTTATTTAGTAAATTAGCTACTATTAAAATTAAATGTGTGCTTATTACCATTCTTAATAAGTTAACAGTTGTCGGCTGGGTGGCGTAATTGGTTAGGCATTGACCCCGTCCGCCCAAGTTTACGGGTTCGACCTCGGTTCAAGTCAGTGGATTTTCATGATGCAGGATATCGATAGCGACCATGTCGTATAGCTTTGTGGTGTGTTAAAGATTCCTAGAGTGTCTGCTTGGTTTAGGTGATCTCGGCAAAAAAAAAAAATCTTCATCCGATTTTGCATTGTTAGAGCTCAGGCGCCTCCCTCTGGGAGGGTAACAGAGCGTCTAATTTTCATTGCGGCAATTGGCATATACTTATACGGTGCCGCACTAAAAGGGATACCAGCTTCCGAAAAATGCAATAGCAAATACCAGCCTTGCCCCATTTGAAATAAGGAAATGTTGACAGCTTCAGGCATTTCATACGTTGATTCCTTAACTTGATAAAGGCATTCCCGTTTAACTGAGCACTCGGTTTGGACAGAGAAAACAATTAGTATTAGTAAATAATGCCATAAAATTAATATAGCTAACGCTGTGTAAAACTTTCCTTTTAGAGTAAAAGGATCACGTATATGTAGTTATTTTTTTACATATACATCACAGGTGTAACTAGTTCTGTGTGGGCCCTGCATCAAAACTCCTTCGGGCCCCTTTTTTAGATACGAGAGCCCTGTTATTGGGAATATAGTTACACCAGTTGGGGCCCTTGTAGCTTGGAGGTCCCGTATCATTGATACGGCGGTAGCTACGCCCCTGATATATATGGTACCCCCCAATAGTCGAATGGTCAGTGCTGTAGAAACCGTGGTTGGCGTTGTATTTGTTAAGTCGGGGTTTTAAGTCCTGAAGCCACTCAAGACACCATGTAGAGAGTCTGGTGGATGTTAAATTTGTCGAGCCTTGAAGTCTTCATATTGGCGTGGTGTGGAAGTTATGAGCGCGGTCTATTTGGCACCCCTCCTTCCCCGTCTTGCCTACCTAAGGGTGGGGGGGGGGACAAATCATTAATCACAACTGAAACTACAAAAGGAGACCGTAGGAGTGATATATAAAGAGAACAATCTATTCTAAATGAACAACACTACGTAAACAAGTCTAAGCGAACAACTCTAAGTAAACACGTCTAAGCGAACAAGACTAAGTAAACATGTCTAAGCGAACAAGACTAAGTGAACAAGTATGAGTGATCTAATTAACTAAATCTGATTCAATCTATCTTAGATCCTTAATCCACTAATTTATTACCTTAGCAACTCCTTTCTTAACTCGCGCTGTATTTATGAAATACTCAATGAAATATTCTCCCCTACGAATCATCGCAACAGCTCTCCTGCTCCTTCTATCTTGCATCTACAAGAGCTAGACCTTATATAGTCAAATTAATTTAAATATCAAGGTTTCTTCTTGAGAGGCTGTGAATTAACGCGAATTCTGGCCCCGAAGTTTCCCCAAGAGGATTAATATTTAAGGTCGCGTATAGATCCGTCACTAAGTTTGTAGTGTGTTGCCAGATCTTTGTTACTGTTCTCGCCACTTGACCGTGATTCAAAATTAAGAGCCCCTGGCATGGTTTCATAGTGGGACGTAAACAAACAATCAATTCAAATACGTATATAAGCAAATGAGCTACGAAAGTTGAAAATATGTAGTTGAAAATCTCAAAATATAATTGAAAGGGGAAACGAAAAATTCTTGAAATAATCAATTGTATGAAAGGAAACAGGAAGAATATAATTATGGAACTAAATTTCACAAAATAACATCTACCGATGTTTGCTTGTATCAAAAATGTTTCGCTCCAATTGTTGGAACAGTTCCGGTCACTTGCTTGAAGAATTCATTCATGATAAAAACTACCGTCTCAATTACAGAGGAAAAAATCATTGTGGTATTCATGCGTGACATATAATCACTTATCTTTTTAAACAATACACTAATTAATACTTAAAGAGCTCTGTGTACTTTACCCTGCCTATTGTTCGTTTTGCTTGATTCTAATTCCGTCAACTAAAAATGTAATGGTTCGTGAAATCTCAAAAGAAAAAGAATTCGTTTCTCTCAATGTTCTTTAGTATATCTCTTCATTTACAAATATTTCTTTTCGTTCCAAAACGTTTTTTCAGATTTTATTACTATAAAATAATAAATTATAGTTTAAAAAAACTTAAAAACACCCTTTTATAGTTAATCGAACTTATTTGTAACTTAATCTTTTAGTCGCCAAATCTGGAAATGGAATCTGAAATGAGTCGCCAGATGCAGGATGAGATCTGACAATGGGAAATTGTTAATCCTGATCACCCTGATCAAGGACAATGGAACAAAGTTATTAAATTATTGTATTGTCATCGGTCCTGGACAAGTGAGCAAAATTTCGATTTAATCTGACCTTCTAAAGTGGGTAAGAAAATTGAGTGCAAAAGTGCAATGCATTCATTTTCTCATTGCACTAATGGATGAACTAATTATAGTACAAATTATTGTATTTTAAATAATATTCAAGAAATTTCTGATTTTTATTTCAAATGGAAAGATAATTTACAGTAGTTCTCTCGTTGGAAAAAACACCATATACCACATTGATACTTTCCATGCAATTTTTTTCAGAAGCATTTGAAACTTTTAACAGTTACATTAACAGAAATTTTAAATGCGTGCTATTCTTCACATATTTAAGTTTTGCCTAGCTTTTAATTGCCAATGAATTTTCTACAGTTTACATTTCTAAAATGTTTCAAAAATTTGATTTTGTAATCTACATAAATCAGTCTACATAACCAGTAACATCTACATAAACCAGTAACAGCCTCTGGACGGGAGTGATCACTTTTGTTCAGTGGTATGTTACGTGCTTACGATTCCATAGGTAACGGGTTCTATTCTTCCGCATTGGTGACTTTTGCTGCAAAGAAAAATTCTCACCATCTGATCTATCGTGGCGCGATCTACCCGCAAAAAGAGCAGCAATCAAAGCCGTCAGACTCAGTTGACGCAGCAACCAAAGTTGTCAATCTCACTTGACGCAACCGAAACAACTGACACACTCACCATGACAAGTATTGCTTTCTTTCGCCTATCCACCGACTCACTGGTGGGGGTGTACTGAAGCGGTATCATCTACATAAGCCAGTAACAGTCTCCGGACGAGAGTGATCACTTTTGTCCATTGGTATGCTACGTGCTTACGAATCCATAGGTCGCGGGTTCTATTCTTCCGCACGTGTCCCCTAAGGGGCTGTGATAATTTGGTTGGGCGCGAGCATGTCGAAAAGAAAAGATTAATTTAAAAAGTCATTAATTTACTGAAAGAAAGCAAAACAAAATAAATTCTGACAAAATAAAAAAATAAAATACACATTTACACTGAAAAATACACTTATAACTTTATCAGTACTGTACATTGTATTTGATAATTAACTTAACAATCCTAAGTAAAGAACATTAATAATTACCAGTGATCCCATGGGCTTGTCATATATAAATTTAATACTTATCTTTATAATTTGTATAATTTAAAATTAAAGTATTGTAGCTTTAATGTCAAAGTATATAGTGTTGAAGTTAATACATTATTATTGTATGGAAGGGGGCACGTTGAAAATTATGATTGAAAATTGGATCGACTATTAAAGTATTGAAAGTTTTGAGAAGCACTAATCTAAAGTCATTAGAATTAAATTTATTCTTTTTCCTCCAAACACATGTGTAGAATATTAAATCAAATTTGATGTTGTGCAAACATATCGAAGTACACATTTTGTTTACTATCTTATTATAGATAATAGTAAGCACAATACATTATTTCAGCTAAATTATTAATAAATAATAAACATTACAAAATCCACTCTGATTTTTTAAAACATTTCTTTGTTTTCTCTTTTATTTTATGTTTTAAAAAAATCGTAAGAGTGTAATGTTCTCGCCTAAACGCTTAATGGTGTGGGAGGATTGGAAGGAACACTAGCCATATTTCAACAAAACAATCTAATTTATTCACAATAATAATCACAACTCAAATGCTATCGATCAAGGCTAAGAGATGCACCCAATTAATAACTATGCAGACAATTAACGAGGTACGTGAGATATGAGAACACTTTAATACTAAACACACTTACTCAAGGCGATAACTCTGACTTCTTAGCCATTTAATCTGGATTCAACCTCCAGTGACCATTCGTCACCTTAAGTAATTCAATTATCAAATATTAAGTATCCTCGATTCACATTCAATTTGATTAATCTCTGCTCCGATAGCACAGTCCTATCCTATCTCTCTCTCTCTAACCTGAAAACCTACACTATATATAGTAGACTTAATTAACATAATCACGTCTTCCTCGAAGAGGAGTTTTATAATAAAAGAAGACCTGAAATATATATATTTCCATTTTTAAAGACCAGAAATTCCCCAAAAGGACTATTAGTAGAAGGAGCCCGAATAGAACCGTCACAAGAGGTTTTAAAAGAAATTTACATTAACGTTTCAACAGAGCTTTTGAAAAATATCAAGACCAAAGCGTGCTTATATTTAAGTAAAAGAAAAAACACGTTTTAATTCATCTCTTCGAATACTTTCTCATTGTTTTTCTTATCATCAATAATTTTTCGCATTATATTTGTAAAACCTGCACATAAATTCTAAAATTAAAACATAGTCTTTTGTGTGTTTCTTAACTGATAATCGACCAAATCTGTTTTCTGTTCATCAAAACTTGTTTACTAAAATTTTCCGAACTGATTACTGAAATTTAAAACGAAGTAAAAATTTGGGCATTCCATTTAGAAGTTTTTGTGGCTCAAATCAAAGACACGTCTGTTGAATTTCTAGCTAGATAATTAAAAAGACCCATTTTTTTGAAATTTTTAATTAAGGATTTCACTCTGACAACTAACTTTGATATCATGATAGGAAGAGTTCCACAGGGATACCTTACAGTTTTTTAAATATTTCATTTAATTTTTTCCTCTTTTTTTTCTTGGGAACTTAATTAAAATTTCCTCAAATACTTGAAAGATGAGTTTTTAATTTCAAATTGATTCCCAACTTTAAAAATTCTATTTTGAGATCAATAAAGGATCAATATACTTAAAAAAAAGTATTCGCAATTTTTTCTAAAATTTAAAATCTTGCTTCATGACTAATGCTTTTATATACCTTTTAATATTGACTTACTCAAAAAGGCTTCTTATATTTTTACTATAGTACTGATGAAAAAACGCAAAAATAAAAGTTTTGGTTTAAAAATTAAAATAATGAATAAAAAAGAATCCATACCTAATTTAGCAAAGAACAGTTTTAGGTTTTAATCATTGCAAGCTTTGCTTTGATTTATATATAATAAAAAATACTATTAAATTTTGAAGTATTACCAAATATCTCTATTACTGTTATAATTCATAGAACCTGTTTTATACAAAATATAAGTAATCTCAAAGTTAAAAGCTTGCTAAAAATTCTAAGAGAGAGAAACACCTAATTAATTATTTAAAGTTATGCTACAGGCATAGAGGTATGATGTTGAAGATCGACTTAATTTAATAAAAATTAATCAAATAAAATACATAAAGGTTTTAAAATTTTTAACAAATATGACTTTATATTATTTGTTTATTGCAATTATGGCTTATAACAATTATGAAGTAAATATTGTTATGAAGTTTCAAAATGAGCATATTCCTTAATTTAGATCCTATAGAAAAGTTTATTGATTATGATGATAATGTAGTGTATACAGGACTAACATTATAAAGGCTTATACCACAAGGAGAGCTTACTTACAATAATTAAGCAAATTTAATAGTACATTCATAATAACGATTTTTATCTAATTAATATATTGACTGCCTAATTAGTCGTAGAAAAAATAGTATGTTTATGTCTAAGTTTATTTTTTATCCTACATAAACCGTGTTAAAGATCTAACAATAACTAACTTACAAAAACCTTGAATATAAGTTTACATACCATAAACCATAAATTAAACAACAATATTCTTGATAAAAGAGATACCTTTATAAATAACATTATTTCAGTTTCTTTCTGGAAAAGTAATATTCATATATCAGTATATAAAAATATAGTTCTTAGTTATTCGCAGCGTAATTATTGTTTGCTTAATAAAGATAATGTTCATATATAAAACCAATATAATTATAAAATATATACAACCTCTGACAATAAAGTTCGGTGAAAAGTCCTGTAACATTAATGTAGATGAAAACGAAAGTTATCTTACTGTCCTTCGAAATAATCACCTCCCATAACTATGCACCACTGAGATCTGCTATACATGTCCTGGAAACTTCGCAGGAAGTCTTTTGGGATGGAGTTCTAAAGCTTCGTCACATTTCGTTGGATCCCAGGAATATCGTCAAATCTCTTTCCTTTCAAAGCGAGTTTGAGTTGTGGGAACAAGAAGTCTGGAGGATTGAGATCTGGCGAGTATGGTGTATGTACAATTTGTACTCCACCCCTCTTTTTTTGGCAGAAACTGTGTGATGATATTGGCTGTGTGAGAGAGTATTGCCGTGAACCAAAAACCATAAACCTTGTTGTGCGTAATGGTTAACGATTTGTCACACGGATTCACGGTAAATCTGCAGTTCATCAGCTATCATGCGCACATTTAATCGGCAATCTTTGGTGGTTAATTTATTTTCTCAATGTTTTCGTCACTGACGGAGGTCGCCGGTCTTCCATTACGGTTTTTGTCAGAAATACTTTCCCGGCTTTCTCGAAAACGGGCGAACCACTCGTGCACATACTTCATGAAAAGTGCTTGACCTTCATGAACACGTACCAGCATCGTATAGTTTCTTTCGGTGTTTAGCCAAGTTTGAAACAAAACTTTAAATTGATCTTTTGTTTCTTCATTTTCCTGTTCTCAATTAAAAACCAACACACTGAGCAAGAACTACGTAAAACAAGTCTTACACGGAACACAAACGACGCTGAACTGAGCAACGGTGGGGCAGATGATCAACACCTGCCACTACGCATGTGCAGGGTTTTGTTTCGTCAGTGTTGCCAGATCGGTCATTCTGACTTCATTCACCGAACTTTATTCTCAGAGGTTGTATTAAATACTGTTTAGAACATGATTTCCTAACAAAAATTTGATTTCACAATCATATGTTTGTAAAAAGTTTAACTATAGTTTTTATTTCATTTATACCTTAATATTTATTATTGACTTCACATTACTATAAATATAGCTACCAGTTAACTTGTTTTGATTACTTTTGAATTTGTTACAGATTATTAATTCTAATTTTACATATTTTCTTCGTTTAAGTCATATATATGTATATATATATATATATACACTGATGTGCAAAAATTAAGGACGAAGTCGAAAAATTAGCATATCAGCTGAACGAAGAG
Source organism: Trichonephila clavata (assembly GCA_019973975.1). Lineage (NCBI taxonomy): Eukaryota > Metazoa > Arthropoda > Arachnida > Araneae > Nephilidae > Trichonephila > Trichonephila clavata. Next base: position 132,973 of record BMAO01020686.1, on the reverse strand, counting down.
GCAGATCGGACAGAAAGACTAATCAGGAGATTAAGTGAGGTGATGTACGGTAGCACATGCGCAGATATGCAGGTAGACGTAATGGGGGAGTGTCTGAGTAGTAAAGCATGTTGTCGGTGTAAGATTAGTATTTCTGGCAAAGAGATTGCACACCGTATAGCAGTTAAAATCACACCGAGTTGCTGCCTCAGCGAGAAATGGCGAATAATCAATCTGTTAGACGACATCTGGATGCTTTTACCCGAGGTCGAATCATTGGGAAGTTGGAGGAAGGTCGCAGTGTGACAAGTGTGGCTGCAGAGTTCGGAATTGCTCACAGCATCGTTTCACGACTTTGAAGACAATTTCAAACTACAGGAACAGCTATCCGGGGGTTCAGTAGTGGTCGTCCACGAGGAACCACACCCGCAGATGACCGGTATATTGCCTTACAGGCTAGAAGAAACAGGCGGCAGAAATCGCTAGACACACGACACAGGCGACTGGACGACCGATATCGCGTTTTACCGTGGCCAGAAGACTGCACGGTGGTGGTCTGTTTGCATGACGCCCTGTACGGTGTGTACCTCTAACGCCTGCCCATCGGAGAAGGCGTTCTCTGTGGTGCCGGGAATACCGGAATTGGAGAGACAATGAATGGGGACGAGTACTCTTTACAGATGAGAGCAGATTCAGTCTGAGTAGCGATTCTCATGCATACTCATCTGGAGAGAGCGGGGAAGCCGCAATCATCCCTCGAACATCATTGAAAGGGACAGGTATGGAGGTGGCGGTGTTCTCGTTTGGGGAGGCATCATGCTTGGTAGTCGTACAGACCTTCACATCTTCGACGTGTACACCAGTGTATGTATATTTAAATATATATATATATATATATATATATATATATTTAAATTTAACATATTGTTTTCATATTTCTATTACTGTGGTTATATATTGCTTTGTTCTGTACCGTCTTGCTATATTCGTGCTTACGTATATACATACACTGCTGTTTGTTAAAAAGGCAACACCATGAAGGAATCATCAGAATTAAATGCTTTGTAGCAAATATCACTTATAGGATTTTACATAAAATAGTAAAGTTTCAGAGCCACTGCGCATGCGTGGTGTGAGCAGCGCCCTCTGAACTGATGTTGAAACCGTATAAATAAACAGCTGTAGCAGGATGTTGAAAATAGTTAATGATTATTTGTTAGTGGCGAACTTTTAGTGAGACCTAAGTATGCCACTACGACGAAATAAGGTGAAATTCCAACAACTTACGGAATTTGAACGGAGGAGGATTATCGGTCTTCGAGAGGGAGGATTGTTCTATTGCACAGTAGGAGCTCATGTGCAGTGGAACAGTTCCACAGTGATGCGAGTTTGAAAGCAGTCGACCGACGAGCACCGAACAATTTTAAGAACTGGCAGTGAATGACGGAAGCTGACGTCAGTGTGCGACGATCTACACCTACACCACATGTCGGTGAATGACCGTACAGCTTCCTCCAGGCAGTTGGTAGCACGTTGGTCTACTGCTACAGGTGTACTTATGTAGGCTTAGTCAATTTGTCGACGTCTGCTGCACTGTGGATTGCGTGCCAGGGTGCCTTTATACAGGATCCCCCTCACGGAAAACAATCGATCGCAGCGACTGCAATGGGCTCATGAGCACAGAGCCTGGGGAGCTGATTGGCACCAAGTTGTTTTTTCAGATGAACCACGCTTCAATTTGTGGGACCATGATGGCCGCATTCCTGTTCCGCCAGTGAATGCTGCCTTCCAGAGTGCGTTACGCGAACGACAGAGTGGCCAACACCCGGAGTTATGGTTTGGGGTGTGATTTCGTATCATGGACGATCCAATTTGCTACGAATTGAGCGTAATCTCAATAGCAACAGGTACGTATGTGAAGTTCTACCGCTCGAAGTCGTTCCCTTCCTTCAATACATCCATGGAACTATCTTTCAGCAGGATAATGCACACCCACATGTTGCAAAGAACTGTTCTAGACTTCTGTTCAGCCCAACACATGCAACTTCTCCTTGGCCTGCTTATTCGCTGGATATGCCACCTATTGAGCACGTGTGGGATTTGGATGGTCGGCGTCTCGCTCGTGATCCGCGTCCTGAACCTTCAAAAGACTAACTTTTGCTGCGCATACAAGCAATATGGAATTCTCTTCCAGAAGCCGATATTTAAAATCTGTTTGCCTCCATGCCACGTCGTATAGCAACACTTATTGCAGCACGGGGGGGGGGGGGCTACACCAAATACTGATTTCGGACATTTATTATTGCTTTTTTGCTTTGAAAATATCGTCATTTATTTTTACTAATACAAGTCGATTGTGCAATAAATTTCATTTAATTCTGATGATTCCTTCATGGTGTTGCATTTTTTACAAACAGCAGTTTACAAAATATTATGTTACATATAATTAGATATTATTAACAATATATTATCATTTCTATTATATATTTATATAATAAATGTATGGTATTGAACAGAGTAATTGTACTGAACAGAAATAAATGTTTACACAGTCATTACGAGCATCATTATGATCATTTTTCAAATTAAATTATACTCATGTCCATAAATTAAGGATATTCAGAATCACACAGAAATTGAACTCTAAAATAAAAATTTCACCTGTAGAATTATCACATACATCTTGAAGAAGAATATGTAAATTACAGGAAACCACCAGATGGCGCGGATAGTTCGTCACAATGACGAGAGTGTAAGAAAGGGGTATATAAGGAATGGTGGCAAAAAAGTAAAATTGTTCACAAGTGCTTTAAAAGCCTTTCAGTGCAATAAACGTATAGTTATGGCACAAAGGAAGAATTTGGATGATTTTTTACGTGGTAGAAATATCAGACGACTGGAATGTGGACGTACCCAGCTGGAAGTATCCGAGGAACTTGGAATCTCCCAGAGTGTCATCTCCAGGCTTTCGCAATGATTCCAGGATGATGGTAATGTGAGTAGATGTTACAGCACAGGTCGCCCCCGAGTTACAATGCCCAATGAGGACCGGTATTTGGCAGTTACTGCCAAAAGAAACAGACGGAGCACAGCATCAGACCTCTCTCGTCAGCTCTCTTTAGCTACCGGTACGACAGTTTCAAGGCAGACCGTGTACAGACGCTTAGGGCACATTGGTCTATATGCTCGTAGGCCTGTCTGATGTGTTCCCCTTACAGCAACTCACTGTCGCCTGCGATTAACCTGGAGTAGAGAGCATGCATTGTGAACACAGCAACAGTGGTCTTGTGTGATGTTTTCCGACGAGTCCAGGTTTAGTTTGCAGTCTGATTCTCGCCGGACTTTCCTATGGAGAGCGCCAGGTACCCGTTACCACCAAGAGAACACCATTAAACGACACCGTTACGGTGGTGCAGGATGGCTCGTTTGGGGAGAAATTATTCTTGGTACCAGAACTGACCTGCATGTTCAGTGTAACGATGACAGGCCACATCTATCGGGATGTTATTATGGAACAACATGTACGTTTGTTTCAGGATGCCATGGGTGCTGAATTTCTGTTTATGGATGACAACGCCCGTCCTCACCGTGCGAACATTTTAGACGAATGCTTTCAATCGGAGGATATCACCCGTATGGATTGGCCAGCATACTCACCGGACTTGAATCCAATAGAGCATGTGTGTGATATGCTTGGCCGACGAATTGCAGCCCGTCAACCCCCTCCCACCTGTCTACCGGAACTTCGGAGGGCATTGCTTGATGAGTGGTGTAATATTCCCCAAGATCAGATTGATAATTTGATACTCAGCATGCGTAGGCGTTGTTAGGCCTGTATTGCATCGTCCGGGAGACATATTCCGTATTAACCATCATACTAACCATTTTATACTGTTTTTTGTAAATAAGTTCTTTTTTGAAATTTGCTCCAGGGAGTAAAAATCGCAATTTTTATTAATTATGTCAAACATATAGCATCTTTTTTGCTCTTTACCTTTAATTTAATAAATAGACTTTACAAATAAGTCAAATTTGTTTTGCTTCTGTCTCTTTCTTTGCCTGAACTCCATTATCCTTAATTTATGGACGAGTGTATTATAACAAACGTTATACTACTTCAATTTGAAAAATGATTCGGTAGAAATAATTAATGGTAAAAGAGAGTGCTTTACTTTTAAGAGGATGCAAACGTAAGTTTTTTGTTGAATGTTAAGATATAGATCCGTATTAAAGTCAGTTGGTAGTAATATTTTAATGATGATCTAATCACATTTATAATAATTTTTTGTGAAAAAATCTATATACAAGGATAATATCTATCAGTTTTTTTTTCTTCCTAAATGTACAATAACACTCCATCATTAAGATTTCATTAAAACGTACTTCTAATCACAAGTGTATCAGGAATATTCATCACTTTATTGTTTATTGTAGGAAACTCTAGATCAGGGTCAACAACCTCTTAGCTGTGACGTGCCAAACCAATCTTCCTAAATGATTCAGCGTGCCACGCAATAAGACTTTTTTGAAACAATTCGATTCCCGTAATAATGCATGCGGATTTAGAGAATAAAGGTCAATAATATAGATATTTATAGTTTTATTAGGAATTAATTTTGCATCATGTTAAAATATTTCTTAATATAAAAATAAACAGAATAAATATAACTAATTCTTTAATAAAAATTTTTTAAAAATTAAAATTTTAGATGTATTATGTATTTTTAAACATATTTACTAAAATAAGAAATATACAACATAAAATATAATTATTTCCCTTCATTATAGTTAAATAAAAAGAGAAATAAAAATTTTAATGCGAATAAATAAAAATTTAATAATTACTCTCACCTCTCTAATTTCATATCGCAAAATCAGGGGTATAATTTGTGACTTTCATTTTGACACGATTTTAAGCATTCAGTTGTTAAACAATTTCTTTGCGAACACTAGAAATATTTTTCACATGAGGAAAGAATTTTTACTTAGATATGTATAACCAAATACGGAAAGCAAAGTACATGCAATTTTCTCTTTTCAAACAATTAAATCTAAACAGCAATGACATTTAATAATTTATAAAAAAGCTGTACATTTATCTTTAGACTTATCTTTCAGATTCTTCCGTAATTTTGTAAATCTGCATAATCCTGAAGATGTTTTTTTAAGTAAGGTCCTTTACACACAAATTTATCAATTTCCATTCACTCAAAAATTGACAAATTTGTAGAGTAGTGCAGAGTTCCACTAAAAATTGTACAGCGTGCTACATATGGCACGTGTGCCATAGGTTGCCGACCTCTGATCTAGATAGTCAGTAGCTCCATTTTAGAAAGGCAAAATAAATACTGAGTTAAAGGATTACTTTTCAGTGATACCTTTATTTTGTTTTGCTTCTTTTTGCAAAATTTTGTATGTGTGAAAATACTTTTCTCGAGAATTCAGTATTATTCTGTTGTTTTTAAAATTTGTTGCTCTTCCTTTCTCCTCACAACTAATAAAACAGCCGCAATAGATTTAAAAGAATTATATTAATATAAATTTGTATCTGTTATTTCACCGTAAAAAAGTATAGATTTGAAATTAGTTGCATTCATTTTTGAAAAATAACCGACTTAGAAATTTTTGTAATTACAAGAAACCATCAGATCTGGTGCATAAATGTAAACTTCCTTCTATGTGAATCAGTTGTAAGCTTTTCAAAAAGTCATTGTTTGTACTTTTGATCGCTTTCTGATTACATCCTTGTATTATCACATTTATGCTTTCGACTGATAAGATCACGAGAGCTCAATAAAAAAACTTACCATTTGAGATGATAAAAATAACGCACTGAAGGAATATCAAAAACGATGGGAAAAAAAAATGCTAAAAGAACGTCAACATAAAAAATTTGAAAAAGTTTTTTTTGTCTACTCAGGATCAAAATTCCTTTTCTACTCTTTTATATGGGAAACATTGGGAAGAATTGATAATTCTCGACCGTAAAAAAGTTTAGAGCGAGCAAAAGGAAACACATTTATTACATGAGGCAAAATACATTTCACTTTGTCTTAGAATGATTTAGAAATGCATTATTCTATGAGAAGAGAAAACTAAAACGCGTATTCTGTTCAATTTGCATCGATATACATTCAATTATGTAAAGCTTTGTGGACTTCTAAACCTTGAACTCTGACCAGTTCTTAGTGTACGATTTCCTTGAAACTTCATTTATTTCTTTTTTGAAACTAAGTAATGGAAGATAAAGGCAAATTCCTAAGCAAATTATTCGTAATAATTCGAACACAAAATTTGGCCTTCGGATATGAAGAATCTTAAACTAGATGGATAGTAAATTATAGTTAAAAAAACTAAAAAAACCCGTTTTTATAGTTAATTGAACTAAAAAGTAAAAATCTAATTCTTAATATAAGAATAAAATGATTAACGAGAATATTAATATCATTGACACAAAAGCGGGGGTGCTTTATATCAATTGTTATAATTTCTTACTAGTTCTATTCCGAAGTTAGTGTAAAAATGTAGTACAAAGCTCCCCTTGCCTTCACCACAATGACAATAATTTTCTGGTTAATCATTTTATTCTTATATTAAGAATTATTTTTTTACTTTTTAGTTCGATTAACCATAAAATCGTGTTATTTAGCTTTTTTAAACTATAATTTATTTTTCATTTTTTATTTCGATCTACAATAAAAACATGTGTTTTTACTTTTTTAAACTTTCATTTATTCATTGATGAATTAATATTAAATGCTTTATTTTCTTAGAATTTGGAATACCCATTAGCATCCTATCAGTGTGCCGTATACTGTTTGCAAAATGTAGGACCAGACAACTGAAGGAAATCTGGAAGAGCTAAGTTTGAAATATTTCATGCGAAAGAAGGTGTTTAAGTCAATGATATATTTCACTAAAAAGAGCTCAATATTCTCTCTGTAACATTAATTCAGTGACCTCTGAATCAGTTCTCAGCCGTTTGGGTAAATGAAGCAATGAATGATGTTTCATTCCCCAGATCCGACAAAAAAATTTAGGAAAACAGACTTCTTTTCTGAATTTAGCTGTTAGAACATAAATTATTTTTTTTCACATGCACGAGTCTTTTTTTTATTTGCATTTTCAGAAAAACTAGACAATTGGTTTTTTTTGTAAGAAATTGCTGACGCACTTTTTCTCGCTTAATTAACTTAATCTTTTAGTCTCCAAATCTGGAAATGGGATCTGGAATTAGCCTCCAAATGTGGAAATGGTTTATGGAATTAGTCGCCAAATCTAGAAATCGTTATTCCTGATGATACAGATCAAGACACTGGAACAAAATTATGAAATTATTGTATTGTCATCGGTCCTTGACAAGTGTACAAAATTTCGAATTATTTTGACCTTTTAAAGTGGGTAAAAATCGTGTTCAAAGATTCCGTTACATATAATTGAAGCTTATAAAAGCGTGTTAAAAACGATAATGCCAAACAACATTGTGTTAGACTTTTTTTCATGTGTTTTCATACTGTTCTTGAAATAAGGACACAAACTCCAAACTAATCAGCGAGGTAGTGCTATTAGCAGATTTGTGTGTAGCGCAGGGCAACTTAAATAGACCTAGACCCCACTTTTATTATTTTAGCTCTTGTCGTTCATAAATGATCGGGGTGACAACGGACTTTAACGGGTACACTGTATATACATAAAATATGACACATTGTGAAAAGGCTGTTCTGGGCTTGTTTCTGCCTTTGTTAAAATTTATATTTGTATGGGATTAATTACTGCATAAAAATATGAATTCTTCCTTTCATTACAGATATTTCTATAACAGATATTCTATAAATCAAGCGTATCGGATTAAGAAAATACGAAGTAGCTAAAACAAATTATTTGAGATCACCAAAAAAAAACAACAACTAAGGGATGCGTAAAAGTAACACGAAGTAAACCATGTATTGAAACACTAAGAAAAGTGGTTTCTTTCTGTAACTTGTGCGATGGTTAAAATGGTACGAAAAATAAGACGGGTCAAATGGATTATTCTCGGCAAGTGTAAAGAATGCCATAAAAATGATGCTACACAAAGCAGTTGACCACAAATTGAACATCTTCCAACTGTGAAAGAAACGGCATGGAAGAGGTTAATCTAGCATGTTATCTTTAGTTTTAAAATAAAATAGAAGGAAAACAAAAGAGAAGGATTAAACTGGAGCTCAGATTGTATGTGAGGAAACAACATAATCCTTCCCAAAACTTCCTTCATGACAGCTGTCAGAATGCAGTTCCCACTCACAAAATTAAAGAAAATAGAAAAAAAATGAATGTTTATTTTGAAACGAAATAAATAAATGATAAAAAGTTAAGAGAAAGAATGCATATATATATAATTTATCTATATAAGGGAACTTTTTGCTTCTATTTATTTGAGATAACTATTTACTTCAAATCATTCTAGTATGAGTACTTCACTATTCCTATAGATACGCCCATTAGTGGGAGCTTTCGTCGTTTTGCAATTTTGGTTTGTATAGACAGGGCCTTTAATTTAAGATCCGAAATCTTATTAGTACTTCATTTGCATGGAATTGTTAATAAAAACCATGATATTCATTCAGAAAGGCAACATTACAAATTATAAACGAAAATAAATATGTCTGTGTTTATCACATGTATTTTACACAAAATTATTGAGTGAAGATGTTTGAAGCATCAAATTACAATTTCTGCACTTTTCAAAAAGAAAAAGATTATACAACGCTGGTATGTAACACAACCCTTAAATGGACTAAGTAATATTTAATCAAAAAATCAACCTACATTTTTTTTAAGGCGATATGGTACCATCTTCACAATTTTTTTATTTTTAATATTTGATATTTGGTTTTAATTGTATTTCATAAAGGTTAATATTTAATAATAATTCCACACAAAATTTTTTTAATTTGTTGCAAAATGTTTGTAAAACTTAAATTTTTTTAGCCTTTTTAAGCATTTTTTAAATCCCTAAGACTTTTTAAATATGTCTGTTTTCTTTCAAAATTTTTTTTCCAAGTACCTTATAATATACTACATAAAACTGTATATGGGTTTTTTTCTGTTGCTGCTCTTTAATTTTTTATTAATTTTTTTATAGTTAAACTCCTAAAAATTCCCAAAAAAGCATTAATTTTGATTTTGAAATTTTTTAGAAAAAGTACTAAACATGTTAGAGCTAATTCCATGCACAGTTTTACAAAACATACAATTCAGAACATGTATAAAAAATTTCAAACCCATACTTCAATTATCAAAAAAGCCTTAGGGTTTTGAATAACAGTATATGTACAAAAATTCAACATGGAGAAATATGAGTTTGAAGTTTTCATTCCATGAATAGCATGATATAATATTCATAGAATAGTCTGAAACTTTTATGAAATGTTAATTAGCTTATTTAAAACTACTTACCATAAAAAATTGCACAAATGTTGAACAATTAAACAGTATACTGCCATAATGAATATATAGAAAAAAACAAATGAAGGATCAATATTTCATAAAACTTTATCTTAATAATTATAAAAAAAAATAAACACACACACCTCAGAGCTAATTTCATTCTCAGAGCTAATGCACAACATGTACAAAAGATGTTTATGCCTTTATTTTTTATTTCCATGATTTTAAAAGCCTTCGCATGTTAAATATTATACACGATTAAAAGCAAAAGCAAATAACCATTTATAGGAAAAATACATCAAAATCTAAGAACTGTATATATGCATTTGTTTAAATAAATATCTTAAAATATTTTAGTAATAAAAGTGTTGCATATCGCACACAGGGGATATATATATATCACCAAAAACAAATATATAAAAATGGGAGAGTTTTTCTATTCTTGCGAATTAGATTTTTAATTGTCTGAGTTATCAAAATGAGATTTAGTATTTGTGCTTTGGGAGAATCCGTTTTGAAGTTTTAATTTGATTCATAATAATATCATAAAAAGCACGCACAACTTTTAAATCTTGACCAAATCCATTTGATCTTCCCCAGTAAATAATTCACAAACTAGAATTTTTGCATGAATTGCACAATTCTTTCTTAAAATGATTTATTACTGCATATATAATGTCAATCTCATTGATGTGCATTAGAAAAATAATTAATTCATTTTTTATCAGGCTCTTTTCCAGCAGATAATCTGAAATGTAGGCGTGGTAGTTGCTGATTAGCATCAAACATTACTCCATTACTTAATGAAAAATTCAGCCAAAGCTTTGAAATTTTGCAGACATGTTTATAAAAATTTGAGGTATCAAATAAACCAATAAAATTTTTTTCGACAGTTTAATGCTTTTTAGGGTACCATATCGCCTTAAGTTTGAAATATTATTTATTCTCCCTAAGTTGGATGATGCTTAAATTCGGTCCATCAGTCATATAAACATTTTAACTAATAAAAGATAATTGATTTCGCATATTTGTTTTTAATTTTTTCGAACTTTTGTTTTATTTTATGCAGATATTTCTGTTAAACGTTTTACTTACAATAAATTAGCTATTAATTATTTTACGAAATTATCTCTGAATATTTTACAATTCAGGAAAATAATTTCGCATATTAGTGTAAAATAAAAGTATTCTCTAATGTCTAAGATTCTTACACCTAAAGGAGATTATTTTAAAGGACACAAGATATTGAAAATTTTCTTGTTTTATTTAAAAATGAACGTATACAAAAACAAAAACATACTGGAAATATGTATAAGTATAACTAATGATTCTTTTTATAAAACAACATAAAGATTATGTATTTGATATGGCATTTTACAGTTATTGATGTTGTACATTGTAAATTTGTTAACATTCTTTGAGTAGTCCAATTCCTTTAATTTGGAAAGTTTTAAGGGAATCTGACAAATTTTGGGAGAAATTGGTAGATTTTTTTTGAATCATTTCAATTCTCTAATTATCTTTCAGAATGATTGTTTTAGTTATAATTTTCTGAATTTATTAAATTTTTATCAGGGATGTTACGGTTGCTAAGAGTATAGGAATAAAAATCGTTATAGCCCAGCTTGAAACGAATCCTGGCCAAGATATAAAAAATGGCATCATTAATAAACTGAAGAAGTATTTCTTGTAGAATCCCTTCCAAGACATAAAGTATGGAACGATCAATGTTGTTAGGTAACATTTTACAGAAGTTTCTCGCTGTGTAAACCAAAACATCATAAGTAAAATTATTATTATGTATTTCAAATATGGTCTTAAAGACAAAGACCTCTTTGTACTTTTCTTATATTCTCCCGATAAAGGATGGCGTACTCTTTCATGAGCTGTAAGAATTGCATTCCTCGCACCATCCCATTTATGGGGGCCTTCGAGTCTGTACTGGTATGGTAATGAAGGCCCAAAGGCTAGTGCCCAGAATAACTTAGTATCTGTGAATAGCAATTTCCACAAATTGGGCTTACAACCTATTTCAGTAGCTATTTCATCCAAATATTGAATATAATCCACTCTGACTGTCAATTTATTAGAAGGAGCGTATCTTTTAAGATTTTCTTCGTGACGTTTTTTAATATCTTCCATCATTGCTTCCTGACTTGGAAGTTTGTGATTGCCACTAAGTAGCTGAGCAGCCCATCGGCATTGCATTTCTCCAAGAGGAAAGCCAGGTCCAAAAGGTAAAATAAATCCAATAATAGCTAAAGTTGGATGCTTTAAATGTGGTGGAAATACGCATTTGTAGAGATTGATGCGACCATTTTCGGTAGAAACTGTTCCTTCTTCAAGAAATGGAAACTGCCACTGGTAACCAGTGGCCATCACAACAGCATCCACTTCAGTAACTTGTGTCTCATTTTCAAATATAACTCCTTTTTCTGTAAAACATTTTACGTCTTTACGAATGACAACTGATCCTGTGATTAATTTAGCAGGCAGTAAATCGTTTATTGCTGGATCTTTGGATAAAGCATGATAAGCTGGCCGCAGATTGTACAAATTATGATTAAATTTTTTATTTATCTGAAACGTTTCGAGATACCAGCTAGCAAATTTGACTCCCATTACAGCTTGCATAACAGTAACAAATCTTCTGAGCATTGCGTAATCAAACGGCAAGCCATATGGCCCAACTCTTGGAAGAACCCATGCTCCATTTCTTGTACTGAGGTATACCTGAAAAAAATATTTTTGTTATTAAAAAATTATTCTGAAAGGAATAAATCTCTACAATAAGGCTTTGACGTTAATGTTTTTCATCTGATTTATTTTGTTAGTATTTAATATATAATTTATTTTTCTAGAATTATTTGAAAAAATTTGAATTTTCAAAATAAAAAAGTTATGTTAAATAAAATTTAAAGTCATTTAAATAATTATTTTTTACAAATAAACGTATTGCTGGAAGAGAAATAAGAATTTTTTTCTCTCAAAATGTTTGATCGCGTTGGATTATTATATATTATGTATATTATGCATATATATATATATATATGGTTGAATTATCATTTGGGGAATGTATAATATCAATAATGCTTATAAATACCACCAGGATCTTTAACTGAAATAAATCTGAATTATAAAACTTGGATGCAATAATTTATAAATATGAAACTAAATGGATGCAATTGTAATCTCTCTCTCTCTCTATATATATATAGGGATGATTGTTCATTCGCAAATTTTGTGATGTATTTTAATAACCATTCTTGTATCAAAAATATATTATTTCACGACAAAAAAAGGTCTTATGTTTCCATTTTTACAAAATAAATGAATATAAGACAGAACAAAATTTTGCACCATGAAAACAATATTTCGGACTCCCTATTTTAAAGAACAACAACAATTTTTGAATTTTTGGTAACATTAAATAAGTGTTCAGAATCAATCTAAAACACTTTGTTTCGGAATTAATCTATATATTTAACAGAACTAACAATTTGAAATGGACCAATGCGTTTTTTTTCACAATTTTTTTTGTTTTGTTTTACTTACACAGATCACATATCTTAACCAATAGTATGAGAAATATTTTTATTATATTTATATTGGTATATAATAAAACGACATAGTTTTTGCATTTATATTGTTTTGACATTCATTTTTCATACAACTGAACTTCAAAATACACATGTAAAGATATGACAAATTATTGTCTTAGGATGTTTGATAAATATAACCAATATACAAGTTAATTAACCATCAAACTACATGATTTATAACTATTTCTCCAAATATGTGTAATTTTTTTATTTCTGAGAAATTTATTGGTGGCTTTGCAAGTTTAAGCCACGCATCACAGAAAAAGAAAAACATTTCTCTAAGGGCAAGAAAGATTGCTAACATTAAAGTTTTAATATTTTATTATTAATGTTGTATAAACTTTCCGAGAAGTCTTTCTAAATAATTAAATAACTTTTGTTATGTTAGTGAAGAGTAGAAAGGATTGTGGTTTATTTTAAAGTATTTTTTAATTAAGATCTAAATAAAGCAAATTAAAAACTTATAAATCAAGATAAAACTTAAATAACAATTCAAGATAAGTTTCAATGAGGTCAAATTATTATTTTCTTCATTCTTAACTTATTTCAATTATAATGAGCTCATTGATTGAAATTCATGATTGTTTGAAAAGAATGAATAGTAAGTTTTTTTTAATGATAATAACAAACAATTTTTTATAATAAAACAATTCATAATATTTTTTTTGTTGAAAACAATTATAAAATCCCCGTGCATCACAAAGTATCAAACGGGGCTCACAGAAGTAAGTATTAATCACACATTACAAAGGAATGAAGGGTAAAAAATCCATTGAGGTTATGAAGGATTATAAATATTTACAACAAATTCACAGATCTTTTTAAAAGTACTTCTGGTGGTAAGAAGTTGCTGAAGATTCGGAGGCCAATTTATACTAAGTCCCTTGAAAGCCAGTCTTTGGAGGTTTCGTTCTCTTTCAAACTTGGAACACAGAAGAAGCACATGTTCTACATTTCCTCACCACCAATATCACATTCACAGGATGATGACGAAACTAAATTTAATTTGTTCAAGTAGCTTTTAAAGTTGCCATAACCAGCCAGAAATTGGTTTATTTTGCAATTAGTCTAAAAATGATGGCAGGACAGTATAAGATAATATGTAATAATAAGTATAATAAGTATGAGATAATCTTGGTTCCAAGACTTCACCATTCTTTCTTTCATAATCTTCTTGTAAAATGATTTAGGAATATTGATGGCAATGTCAATTTTGTGCTTGGTTGCAGCCTTTTCAAGACAATCGGCCCGATCATTTCCAAGAACACCCGCGTGTCCGAGAGCAAATGCAAAATCTACTAAGATGCATAATATTAATGCATAAAATATGCTCTAAATATTAAATGCTTTTCTTAAAAAATATAAAAGTAAAAGAATATAAATATTTTTTTGAAATCTAAAAATATTTTTGATATTCTTATTTATTATAATAAGCAACGGAACAATAGATTTTGTATTACAAGTAGTATACTTCAACTAAATCCTTGATTTTCCTAAATAGATTTGGTTCTGTATGAGTGCCATTTCTGCACATTAAGTTGATGATAGTAAGGGATCGTTTCCATGGGAAAAATGGGAAAGCATACTACCTTTATTTGGATAAAAATTTTCCACGGGTGACTGATTTTTTTGACCGAAAATTACTGTTGTTTTTTAAATTAGGTGAAGACATAATATTTCATATATTATACATTGAAGCACAAATTCATCTCAAACTTTATATGTTTTTCAGACTGAACTCTAAATTATTCGTCATTTTTGAATTAACCATTGTCGAAGAAAATAACTTCCGAATACTCTCTTTCTAAAATTACTTTTTAAGCAAAGACCTTTAGAACAATTGTTTCTAAATCCCTTATTCATTGTTACAAGAATAATCCATAAATAAAGTGTCATTTTTTAGATGCTATTAATATGCGATTAAAATGAACATCAAATAAAATTGGATAATTATTTACAGAATTTGGCAGACATGCGAGTGTTGTTTTCTGATGAAGATAGAGTACCACATATATTACAATTCACTTGTTATACTTATCGTGAGAAGTTACTTAAAATTGTTTGGTTAGGCTTAATCAAATAAATTTGTTTCAATTCAAAAAGTTAAGATAACGGGGTATTTTAGCATCAGATCTCGTAGCTCTGAGCCTCTGTGAAAGGAGAAAAGTCGCATCTGAAAAAAGCAAAAGTCTTCTATTTTCTAACTTTCCATAATACACTATGATAGGTGACTGTATGGCTCAATTTTATTTATCTTAAATAGTTTATATAAATGTTTATCCAACGACTTGAGATTATAAGAATCTCAAATTTGTAACTTTCTCACTACTGCGTTGCGAACGAACGAATCAAAATGCCCCAGCTCTGAAATATAATAGTCATAAATAATATGAGAAAAGTATTAAAATTTTTATCTTAATTACTTGTAATAATTAAGAACATTATTAAAAAATCCATCATCTTTTATAATTTAGTCAACAAAAATGTGTGTGTAGCGCAGGTTTATAAAATAATTTATATATATATATATATATATATATATATAATATATATATATATATATATATATAAGAGTGACTTTACCATAAAAAATTTATTAGAAAAATTTTACATTAATGATAATTTTTTTCTGTTGAATAAAACAACACGTTTTATTGACATTGAAAGAAAAAAATAGAGACTTTAGCTATTGAAAGACCTGAAAGATTTTTTGTTTTACTTTGAAAATGAATTTCGACTCTGTAAAATCTAGCAAAAAATAAAGAGGAATAAAAATATCAAAGGTAGTGTTGAAAAATATTTGCATTTTTTATATATTTGAATAATTCTTCATATATATTACAATCTGTAAGATCATATTGTACGTTATAATGTATATTTGAGTACAGTTATGTATATACATATATGTATATATATATATATATATATATACATGGGTAATCTAGCATGCATATATATTATATATATATATATACATAGGTAATCTAGCATGTATATATATATATATATTTATTTATATAACCATGGATAATCTAGCATGACATAACATAACATTATACTAGCAAAATATTGGTTAAAAATGAATACACAGAACGAAAGCAGCGTAGAAAAGTGAAGTACGAAAATATGAAAAAAACATAGAGAGAGAGAGAGATAAAAATATATAAACTCAGCAATAGAGACACTACATATTCGTGTTTACGTTAAACTGTTATGCAGATAATATAATACCGATATAAATAGAAAAAAGTAAAATGTACAAAAATAGTCGTGATAATATTTATGGAAAAGGTATAAATATACGGATAAAAAGTTAAGAAAAGGAAAAAATAAAACTATACACATAGAAGATTGCGGAGAATAAACTATATACAAAATTTTGACGAGGAAAAAGAATTCAGAAAGTGAGAAAGAAAAACTAAAAATATAACTGTAATTTAACAATTTCAGTGAGTTTTTTATGGTGGTTTTTAATTTTAGTTTAAAGTTGCTGAAAATTTTCTTTTTACGATCTCATAATTGGGGACTGAATAACTTGAATCACATATTGTTTCTGTTTGTTTTTCTAAAGAAGCAGCTTTGGAACGGATAGTGCGTGAAACTTTTTCACATCGCATGAAAAGCTTTCTCTCCCCCTCCTCCCTCTCAGCTTTACGCAACTGTGAAAATAGTATTAGTAAATTCCTACTTGAATCTAAAGCTTTTACAAAAAGAAGAAAAATATCCGTGATTACGAGTGAGTATGTATTTATTTCTTATTGTTTTTTTATGTTAATACTTGAAGGATACTATATGCGGAAACTTTCCTTTTTAATATGAGTTAATCTAATTTTTCTATTTTTCAATCGATGTTTGGGTAATACATATGCATTGTTATACGTATTTTGAGAAAAATCGTATCATGTGGTTTATTTGTAGTATACAGAGACAAATAAATGCATATAATGTACGTAACTCCTGGGCTTCTCGTGAATTTCTTATCTCAACTGGAAACTTTTATGTATTTATTTGACCTAACTATTATTCTAATTGTCACTTAATTAATACCTTCATTAAAATAAAATATATTCAATGGATACAAGTTACGCTCAAAAACTATTGAGGAAGTTGTTATAAAATATAAATAAAATTAATTTACTTGAAAATACATTTTTATTATAAAAAGATTCCCCTTTAATCAAAATTATTTATAAGGGTTTTTCATCTTTTTCATACCCTCCAGGAAAGTGGCTTCTGAATATTGTTCTTCTCCTATATTAAGGGATTAGAATTTATTTCACTGATAAAAAATGTTTTTTTCTAAATTACATTTAAACTTTGAATGGGAATTTTAATTCCAAATGGTTTTAAAAAAATATCAGGTAAAAATGATGGCAAACTTGTAAGGTTCTGTTCGCTAAAAAACGTCTCATTCTACATGACCAAGGCGTGCAAAACAAATTCTATGCAAAAATTTTTTTAAGGAAGTAATCAAAATAATCAAGTTATCATTCTGTATTTGGATATACTGCGATGCTTTTCCTTCAACAGATGAATAACAGATTTCACATTTTAGCCTACTCTAATAAATGAGGAATATTTCTGGCATTAATTTCTTCCAACTTATCAATAATGAAAACAAGCATATAGTCCCACACATTGATATAATTCTTAAAAAAATTTCCATAAATCTCTTATCAATCAAGTTAGTTATTTTCTCATAATTTCCCTCAGAAATTTTTGGGCTGTTTTTACAGCGTTAATACAAAAGTTTTGTGGCAACTCTTTAAAAACAGTCTCTCTAAAACACATAAAGATGTTTGATACTAATTAACAAACTCATTAAGAAAGTATATATTTATTTTACAGAAGAATTATATGTGTGTCACAATTAGTATCATATATTTTTCGAGAACTTATTTTTTTTATTGGAATTTAAAGTATGGTACATAATTGTTTCTTACAGTTATCTCAATACCTTCCATCGCTGCATCAAAAAGAATACAAAATCAATATTAAATTAATTGCATGAAGTCTAAAAATCATCAGTGTAATGTAAATTATTTTTTAACATTTTCAATTTTCAAGCTAAAAGTTAGATGCTGAAAAAAACAATCAAGTTTATCTTGTTTCATTTGCATCTCAACAGATTTTAATGAATATTAAATTTTAACTATAAATTGCTTAGTGATTTCAAAAAAGAAGAAAGGAAGCAACAAGAGAGAGTAAGTCGTTTTATTAGATAAAAAAAATGAATTAGTAAATAATGCATGTATGTACACATATATTTTAGATATAAGTTCTTATTTTTATATTGAATAATATGTATAATTACCTGAGAAGAAACATTACTAATTTCTGCTGCAGCGTCTAATCCGGAACATCCAATTCCTATGACCAGAACTTTCTTATCTCTGAACTTATCCACTCTCTTTAAGCTGTGAGTGTGCATAATTGTACCTTGGTACTTATCCATTCCGGGATATTCAGCCATTTTAGGGTAAGTTATATGACCAACTCCAACCCAAACTGCATCAAAAACATCCTCTGTAATTTCTCCAGTTTCAGTATTTTTTACAGTGACGCTCCACCGTCCTGTTTCTTCATAATCAGCCGTGCGTTTTACTCCAATAACTTCTCTATTATAAATAATGTGTTTGAAACAGTCATATTTCTCTGCAACGTCTGTGAGTAGATTCAATAATTCATGATGCCTCATATAGTTAGGATATTTCTTATCGGGTACAAAATTTGTAAGAGCTCCCATTTCTTTACTGTGGTTTATAACCGTCGTCGGCATAATGGATGGAATGCCCATGGGAGTTTCTTCTCTGTAGTACCATGTTCCTCCAAAATGAGAAGTTTTTTCGTAACATATTGGATCGTAGCCTTCTTCTTTTAAGCACTTTATAGATCCAATGCCACTAAAACCGCCTCCTATGACAAGTACTTTCTTTTTGGACGCCATTTTTGTTTACCTGTAAAAGGAAAAAAAATAAATTTGCATTTCTCTAGTATAATATCTAGTAATTACTCTTTAATTATCTTTTGCTCTGAAATTCCACAAAAAATTCTTAGCCATTTGATAAATAACAACTAAAATAGTCGTAAAATTTTAGTTTCCTGTGTATTTGTCGAAATTAAATGTTTCATTAAGGAATTGGATTCGTGATGGCATCTATAAAATAATGCAAGCGAAGCGTGAGTTAATTTTAAATTCTGGTTGGCTAAGGGGAAAAAAGATCATTGGATTAAAATGACAAATGAAAAATGGCGAAAGGATTTAATTAATTCGTTTCTGACTAAAAAATAAAGAAGCGGACACTGTATAATTGAAGACGGAATAAAAAGGGGGTGCAGTTAAAAAGAAGCAGTTCAAACATTCGAAAATGTGAGCTTTTCCAAGTTGAAACAGGATTTGTCTTTTTCTCATTACGCCTGAAAAAAATAATACCACTACTTAATGGATATTTGGGGGGGGGGGTAGAATAAAGGAGAAGGC
Organism: Trichonephila clavata; assembly: GCA_019973975.1. NCBI lineage: Eukaryota > Metazoa > Arthropoda > Arachnida > Araneae > Nephilidae > Trichonephila > Trichonephila clavata. The sequence goes on along the minus strand of BMAO01020686.1, from coordinate 113,482 downwards.
ACTTGATCTGACAACATGCCTAAGAACCACCCCTCATCAACATGAAGACTTTGAGTCCAGACAGATTTAATGTATATCATCCTATACGATGGTCTTTGATAAGGAGGTTCCTGCTACTATGAGACCCGTACTCAACCAGCCCGTGTGCAACAAAAATGTGTTTTTTTTTAAATATTTTTTTTTCTTATTCCTGAAATAGCTTTGCAATTTTATATATTCTGAACTAAATTAGATTTCTATAAATAAACACTATAGTTATGAAGTTTCCTTTCTATGTCAAATTTAACATAGATTAAAAAAATTACAATAAACTTTCAAACAAAAAAAATTATTTATCAGTATTGTTATCGTATCTTTATTAAACAAATGCAATACGGAAGGGAAATAGTGGAAGCAGAAGCACAATTGCTTAATATTTCATTTAAGGTATTGGATACTACCACACAGAAGAAACTAACTTAAATTGAAGGCAAAAAAGTCTTTAAATATATATATGTATAGTGAGAGTAAGAGTTAGATTTTTACAGATAAGAGGCCCATGTCTTCCTATAAGATTAGCTCAAGGTTAGAAACGGGTCATTGCTCCTTGGGGAATACAAGGTCTGAAGCGGTCAAGGAAGACCCTAAAAGACGAAGTAAACCGGACCTATAAGCTGTTTATTTACAATGAAAACTGTGCTTCAATTCTAAGGTCATTGGATTCGTATTATCTTCCGCATAGTTTTAAGTAAAAGGTTTTTAAATCTTTAAATTTAATTTAAGATAATGAATCTGTTTCAGTTCGGTGAGTTAAGTAGTTATCATCATTTCTTGAATTTATGAAGCTTTCTCTATGGGGAAAAATTGTTCGCAAATAAAATTGTTTCACTTTTTTTCTCTCTAAGTTCTTTGTTTAAGTTGTGTGATTGTATCATTGTTGTGATGGTTGTTCGCTTACTGCTCAAATGTTATTTTTTTCAAAAAAACTTACGTTCTTTTAAAAAAGTGCGTATTTTTTTTTGTACTTTAATTACTTACAGTATTTTTTAAAGATAATTGATTAAACGGTTTTTATACCTTTGAAATTTTCAAAGGGAAAAAGAATAGAATGCTTTCCGAGTCTTAAGTGGTCTTCGTACTATGTATTTCATTCGTAGCACAAATAGCGCATAAGATTCTTACTAAGATAATAATACCAATAAAATAATAATTAAATATGTATTTAAGAAAGCGTATGAATCAATATGCACTACCGCATGGATGCTGTCTTGTATACTTTCTAAGACTGATCAGGTTTTTTCCCTAGAGTATGTACTTTTATTATCATACCTGATGTAATTTGGCGTTATTTTTTTTATTAATTTTGTGTTATGCTTTCCGTGCTACAAGCTCAAGTTTGTAATAAGATATTTGATTATTTATCTTCCACCAATATAACACTTTTATATATAAAATTTACAAAACATTTATTTTCAAAAACTTTAAAGTGTATATTTAAATTGTAATCAAATATCATTTGTATGTCTTGTGGCTTTAATTTGCCAAATGTGAGCAGCAATAAGAGAAAAAAAAGTAAATAATTCTAAATGATTACTGATTTCTAGTGTATAGATAATATTAATAAAGTTATCATTATACATTTATTTTGAGTAATTATGCATAAATTTTAATATTGTTAGTTTATAATAAAACTTAACTACGTGTTTTTTATAATGGTATTAAAGTTTAATTAATTATAGTTTAATTTTTCCATAATCAAAAGATACTTCTTACAATTTCCATTAGGTAAAAATTATCGATTTTTTTTTAAGATAAGATTTGTAATGCATACTTAAAATAAATAAATAAATACAATCTGAAAAAAATTCAAAGTTTCAGTTTTTATGTAACATATTTCTGGAAATTTTAATTCATACGAGCAACCTACCCATCCTTCATTCCTGGCGGAATATCCAACAGATAATAGAAAATAATAAAATAATTTCTATTAGTTCTCGTTTTGCGGTTCTTAAGGTATCCGGCTATCTTAAAATTGTGAATTTTGCTAAAAATTGACACATTTTTTATGATTTTCTTATAGACCATCTTATTAGCTTTATAAAAATACCAAGTTTATTATTTTCCATTTACTAGAACAAAAACTACACGTGTTTTAGTAAAAGCAGATGCCATTACTTTAAGCAAGATATGTCATACTTTAAAACGCGTTTTAATCGAAATGTGTTTTTTTGAAAATGCTGAAACACGGGGACAACGATTGCTAAAAAAGTTTTGAAAATAATTTACTGGAATTTTTGTGTGTGTTCTGAATAACATTAGAAGTGTTTTAACCTTCAGATTTACCAATCACTATTTTATTTCAAAATTTACGGTCCCTTATGTTAGTAAAATCACTGTTATTTTAAGCAATTTTGTATAGTAACTAAGACTCTAGTCTTTGTAAAAATTAAAATATCTCTTATCCTGAAGGTGATTTTATAAACGAATAACATAGCAACGCATCAGAATTGAAAAATTGAAAATTTGTTCATAAACTTTTGGTACAGAATGCGCTCCGTTTATGTTATTTATTTGTAAAATTTTACCCATCTTTTTCCATTTTAGTAATAATAGTTTCTTTTTATCTTCTCAATTTTAGCATATGTTTCTTAAAATGTACCAAACAAATCTAAAAACCACAAAAAAATCTCATATCTCCATTTTTTTTTTAAAAAATGTTGTCGCAAATAGTCGGATACCTTAAATAAACAAGTTCGTGAGAAATAAATGATATTCTTTAGAAATTGCTCAGATTGCTCTACAAAAATGTTTAAAAATATTTTTTTACTTTAGGAAACACATTATATATTTCTGTAAAATATTTTAAAGTAACTAAAATTTCACCTCTGAAATAAGAGGAAAAAAATCTCTCTATATGTTTGTTTCTTTTAAAGTTTTGTTTGGCAATAGTGCAAATTTTTAAGTTGCAATTTAAACTACATTTAATCATCTAAAATATATAAGAATTGTTTGTGAAAATATCTGCCTCTGTTAAAAGAGCTATAACTTTGATTATGTTTTTGAATAAGTCTTGCATTACCTCATAGCACATATGATATTACATTAAAGCTTAATAAAATGCAGAGAGTAAACATACATAAACTAAATAAGATAAAATACTTAATCACGCATCCGTCTTCACACACGCATGCACACAGGCAGGCATCTCTTAAATGATTTCTTCCGAATAACTAATTTTTACATTTGTGGAAAACAAATATTTCAGGCATGCATTGCCGGCACTATGATTGTTATTGTTTTGAAAAAAATGTCAAGATGTTACATAAAGTAGTAATAGTTTATTTTCAAATTGTTTTAGACGGTTCATAAGAATGAAACTCTTTTATTTTCAAATATAAATGTATCTTTCAAAAAAGGATTATCTAAAAAAAAATTACCAGAACACCTAATACAATAAATTTTGATACGATTTATACTTGGTAAAAAACAGCAAAAACTTACTGCTGATGAACTTTGACCCCGTTTTATTCCTTATAGCAAATCTTATCTATTCTTTATAACGAATTTTATAACAAATGAAATAAATTGATATAACATAAAATAAAACAAGATATCAATCATTGGCATGGCCAAGTAATTTTAGCGCGTTTTTCACATGTTGTATTTTACAATAATGCAACTAATGAACTTTTTACTAACAGAAAGTAGTGTGTGTGTGTGTACTATACTTAAAAAAAAAAATTAAATATGATTCGGCTCATCTAGGGCACAAATGCGACCAAATGCCGAAACCCGAGGTCAATCGGTTGCTTATAGGCTGAGAAAAAGGTACGACAAAATATGGAACGAAGACGAAGACGAAATTTGCGTCCTAATAGCGCTTTTTTTACACTACGTGAAAAACGCGCTAAAAAGAGAATCAGTTTTAAAATAGAACATTTGGGGATATATAGCTTATATTCCAATTTATATAAATAATTTCTTATTTAGGAATAAAGCTTCCCCATATTGGTTTTAGAAAATGATTAAAAAACTTTAAAGTTTCTTAAAGATTTTACATTGCATGTATTTCTTCGAGTATAATGCAGAATTAATTTACGCTGACAAATAAGTATTTTTTCAGAATTTTCCACACAACCCACACACGCAAAAATAGTTCATTTTGTAAAAAAATAAAGCCGATGTATGAGTATAAAATTTTCAACAACAATCTGAAAATTTGAAGAGTAATAAATATACAACATTTCCGTAAGTAAATTATAATGTTGAGGGAAGTGAGATAATTCTATAAATTTTTGTTACACATCATCCAGAAAAAACTATCAATACAAATAACCATAGCAATTAAATTAAAGTTTAAAAAACTGAGTTATTTATCTTTTATCAAATGTATAGTGAATATATCATTAAAAAAAGCTTATAATTTCCTTAAAATATAATTTAAGTGGCTTTTTAACTCTATATAAAGTACTTTTCAAACTTTTTGTTAATATTTATTAACAAAAGAAATTTCTAAGATTTTTCAAAAACAGCTTCCTTTAGAAAAAGTTAAAGTGTTTTATAATTTGTAAAACAATTTTTATTTTGCTTTGACTTAATAAGTTTAACGCTTATCTATTAATGATAAAAATAACTTTTATCAATATTTAGCCAGTTAATCACCAGTATAATTAACACCCCCCTGAATATCGTTCAAGATTAAAGAAAATGAGAAAAAAAAAATGCATAGAATACATACATAGCTCTTGAAGTTGTGAAAAAAATTATTGACTGCATCAAACGTTTCTAAAGTTTTAAATATTACATAAAAACTATTGAATTTTGATGCATAGTATAATACCCAAGGATAAAACAATACATGGAATGTTTATTTAATTTCAAAACTTTATCGAGAAGGGATAACGTTACAAGATTTTGTATCGTCAACTTATTTTTGTCATAAGTGACAAATTAAAATAAGGTATCTTAAATTCATTAAAATCACTCTATCTCCAAATATAAATTTTAGGGTAATTCTTTTTCTAATTGAAACAATAACAGGCACCGTTACACACAAAAAAGAAAAAAAAAATCCTTGTGCTACATTGTCTTTTATACGTACCATTGAGAAGAAACCGATTACTCAAATAGAATGGTTTTCCCACGTATGAAGACGATAATCCACCATCCAGTGCTGCTTAACTAGTGAATGACTCGAAGAGAACATCTAGAGAAGAGGTGTTTTCTTCTCCTAATAGAACATGCTCATTCATCTAAGGCAGCCTCGTGGCCGGCTGTAGGAAAAAAAAAGGCCAGAGAAACCCGTTTGTCAACTTGATTTTGAAAATAATTTTTACAACAAAGGTGTCAAAACTTGAAAGATTTCAAGTACGATAATAAAAGATATTTTGTTTGCTTTTCCACTTGAGCGGAACATCTATTAATATTTTATAAATCTACAAAAAATTTGAATTTACTTTTTTTAATTATATCTTCTTAAAAATTAAATACAAAATATATGAAGCATACTGTGTTATCATCTGAGGAGGGGATAAGTTTTCATCTCAGGTTTTGTATTTTTAATATTTTATTTAACACCGTATTACTTTCTTGGGCTGTAAATAAGTATTGTTTGAAAAATATCAAGGGTAAAGGGAAAAAAGTTAGAAATTATTTATTTGATTTAATCGAATGCTTTATTATTCGATACTTTCATATACATTATTATAAAGATGAATATCAACTCATTTTATGAAAAAATATGAAAGACTTTGACAAAAAATCTCCTTCTTAATCAAAAAGTGCTTTGAAGTATATTTCAGTATATAAATATGAACATTTATATGTTATTGTAAATGAAACAGTTTGTGTGTGTAAAGAAGTGCATGGCATAAAAATATTTAATGCTTTCTGATAATCCTTTTTTAAATGGAGTTTGCTTGCTCTTAAAATGTTAATTCCAAATTTTAGTATTAGTACTTTTATTTGCAAGTGAGACATGAACGGGAACTTACGAAAATCCGTCATGAGATTAATTTAGTGCTAGGTTAACAGCATAAATGCAGAAAGTGACACATAAAATAAATATTCTTAGATCAACCTTAATTGAATTATACACTCATGTCCATAAATTAAGTATAATGAAGTTCAGAAAATGAAAGAGACAGAAGCAAAACAAATTTGACTTATTTGTAAAGTCTATTTATTAAACAAAAGGTAAAGAGCAAAAAGGATGCTATATGTTTGACATAATTAATAAAAATTGTGATTTTTACTCCCTGGAGCAAATTTCAAAAAAGAACCTATTTACAAAAAACAGTTCTGGTTAGTATGATGGTTAATACGGAGTATGTCCCCCGGACGATGCAATACAGGCCTTACAACGCCTACGCATGCTGAGTATCAAATTATCAATCTGATCTTGGGGAATATTACACCACTCATCAAGCAATGCCCTCCGAAGTTCCGGTAGACAGGTGGGAGGGGGTTGACGGGCTGCAATTCATCGGCCAAGCATATCCCACACATGCTCTATTGGATTCAAGTCCGGTGAGTATGCTGGCCAATCCCTACGGGTGATATCCTCCGATTGAAGGTATTAGTCTACAATGTTTGCATGGTGAGGACGGACGTTGTCATCCATAAACAGAAATTCAGCACCCATGGCCCCCCGAAACAAACGTACATGTTGTTCTAGAATGACATCCCGATAGATGCGACTTGTCATCATTACACTCTGAACATGCAGGTCATTTCTGGAACCGAGAATAATTCCAACCCAAACGAGCCATCCTGCACCACCGTAACAGTGTCGTTTAATGGTGTTCTCTTGGTGGTAATGGGTACCTGGCACTCTCCACATGAAAGTCCGGCAAAAATGAGACTGCAAACTAAACCTGGACTCGTCGGAAAACATCACACAAGACCACTGTGGCGGTGTCCACAATGTATGCTCTCTACTCCAGGTTAATCGCAGGCGACAGTGAGTTGCGGTAAGGGGAACACTTCTGACAGGTCTACGAGCATATAGATCAATGTGCCCTAAGCGTCTGTACATGGTCTGCCTTGAAACTGTCGTACCGGTAGCTGAAGAGAGCTGACTAGATAGGTCTGATGCTGTGCTCCGTCTGTTTCTTTTGGCAGTAACTGCCAAATACCGGTCCTCATTCGGCGTTGTAACTCGTGGGCGACCTGTGCTGTAACATCTACTCACATTACCATCATCTTGGAATCGTCGCCAAAGTTTGGAGATGACACTCTGGGTGATTCCAAGTTCCTCGGATCCTTCCAGCTGGGTAGTCCACATTCCAGTCGTCTGATAATTCTACCACGTAAAAAATCATCCAAATGCTTCATTTGTGCCATAACTATGCGGTTATTGCACTGAAAGGCTTTTAAAGCGCTTGTGAATAATTTTACATCTTTGCCACCATTCCTTATATACCCCTCTCTTATACTCTCGTCATTGTGGCGTACTATCAGCGCCATCTGGTGGTTTCCTGTAATTTGCATATTCTTCTTCAAGATGTGTGTGATAATTCTACAGGTGAAATTTTTATTTTAGAGTTCAATTTCTGTTTGATTCTGAATTATCCTTAATTTATGGACATGAATGTGTATATACGTATATATATATTATAATAATTCCCACTCCCCGTCCATTTTGGCAAGATTATGTCATAAATATCTTGTTTAACAAAATACGAATATTCTGCGGTGAAGCTTATTATATATATTAAAAGCGATGGGCTAAAGAGAGCACATACTTGACGAAACAGTACAAAAGATCAATGTTAAGAAAGATTGAAATAAAGCTATTCTTACTCTACCACTATAGTTATTACTGACACGGTAAGTGCTATTGGGAAGGCATATGTTCAATAACATTTTTTCCAGAGCCACTGTATTAGTAAAGGGCCAAAACTTTCATGATTCATCTCGATTGTGAAGCAATTATACCATTTAGAGCAGCGATACTCAACCTGCGGTCCCCCGAACCTTTTTAAGTGGCCTGTTCAGGACCCATTACTCTGAGAAATTCTTTTTTTTAAAACAATGTACGAGGTCTGCTTTTTAAGTTAGGTCCACTTGTTTTTTTAAAAAAAATAACAACATTTTTTTTCAAAAAAACTTTAATTTTAGGATTGTACATACTTTTGACTATTTTTCTACATAATTGCCGACTTTATTATTGCATTTGTCATACCTCAAAACTAAGTTTTGAAAATCTTGTTCAAAGAAGTCTGGCACCTGGTCGGACAGCCAAGAGTTCACGGCCGCTTTCACTGCTTCGTTGTCACTGAAGCGCTTCCCACGAAGACTGTGTTTGAGGTACTGTAAAAGGTTGAAATCGTTAGAGAAGCAGGGTCGGGGCTGTAGGATGCATGGTCTAAAACCTCCCAGCTAAAAGATTCGATTACATCCCGAGTCGTTCGAGAAGTATGAGGCCTTGCGTTATCGTAGAGAAGCAAAACACCTTTTGACAGCATGTCATGCCATTAAGAAGTGAAAGTGGCCGTGAACTCTTGGCTGTCCGACCAGGCCTGAGGCGGATTAAGGTAGTTGGAGGCCCCTGGCGGTAAAAGGTTTGATGTCCATGGGCTTAAGAGTTGAAAAAGCAAAATAGTGAAAAGTGTCGCTTACTTTAAATTCAGAAAATAAAATATATTGCTAACAATAAAACTCATCGGCTAAAGAACTTATCGGCTTAACTATATGAAAGAAAATTAAAAATCTTGCTTAAGATCTTACAGTTTTGCTATACAGCTTGATTTCTCTTTGGCAAATTCGTCAATTATATTTACCATACCTATTTTGTTCAAAAGATTTTATACTGTATGTAATATGGCCATGTTGTCCAAATTGTCTTTTTTCCCATAGTACTTCTTAAATTATTTTTAACATGCTTTAAAGCTGAAAAAGATCATTCACCTGATGCATTCGATAACGATATTGTTAAAAATATTTTCAAAAGTTTTTCTACATTAGGATTTCTCTCGCATCTCGATAAATTTCTATATAGTGAGGGTTTCATTGTATCTTCATTTTCTTTTCATTTCTTGTTCCAAGATGGCGTGGTTTGTCGCTGGCCTTCTGCACTTAAGATTGCGGGTTTAACCCTGGCCCGAGTCAATGGATTTTCATGATGCAGAAAATCGACAGTGACCATGTCGTATGATTATACGACATGTAAACGATCCCTAGATTGTCCATTTAGCTTGAGAGCTCTCGGCAAAATTAAGTCCAAGTACACGTTCGCATCGTCAGAGCTCAGGGGCCTCCTTCTGGGGAATGTACTAGGTCTGCAATGGTAAAACACCATTAAACGCACCATAAAAATAAAAAAAAAATTAAAGATTCAATATCGTCTTTGTAAAATTCCTTTAATTTTTATGTAGCTTTATTTTTTTAATTTCACGATATAATCTCTCGTCAAAAATGCAATAAAGTATTCCAGTCCTATCGTATATGACATAAAATGAATTCATTATGAAATTTTCCCTTCCTTCAAAAATTCATAATAGATTTCTTTAATTTCACCAAAAGTAATTTTTCTTTCTTTTATGGCCTGTGAGCTTGTCCAGCATCCTCTTCAAACGAGATCCCTGATAAATCAGTTGCTCTTTGTTCCATTTTCCACATTCATTTATGAAATTTTGAATATAATTTTCTACAGGTTTTAGTAAGCTAGATCTTTTACTTATATTCACACTCAACTTATTGCAATGATTTGCTAGGTAGCATTTATTCTCCGGAGTATGTATGGTATTCACAGCCATGGTAATTAGGGAAGTTTGATATTTTTCCATCTGTGTGTTTCAAAAGGGAAGTAGCCTCCAGTATTGTGGTCTTTTTTTCCTCATTCGTATCACGGATTTCAGCCAGGGCCTTTATCTTGCTATTAAGGCTTAAATTCAACTAACTTGAAATAGTTTGCTTTAAACTAGAACTATTTTTTATCACGTAACTTTATTTTATTTCATTCAATTTCATTAGTAAAATTCACTGATGGAAATAAATATCCCATCACAAAGAAAGATTTATGCTACATCGATGAAATTTAGTAGGCATGTTTATACATCTGAAAAATCTTTGATTCACATTTCTCGTTAGGCGCATAAGTCTGGTGATGGTTGCTCCATGTGGAGGATGTGAGTCAAGTGTACGATGTAGTGAGTTGATGTTAGTCCAAAATGACTTTAAGATGACGAAGAAGCCATTATGAACAGTTCGCTGAGTTAAAACGAAGTAGTACAATAGAGCTAAAAAAATGTGGATTTTCTTTCCGCGATATTACAGAAGGAAGGAATTTATTCATTGTCCAAGATTTTTGGCCGCAGTGGACCCGGGAAAGCACTACCTCAAAAAAAACTATGACTCAATCACAAGAAGGTTGCAGTGTTCACCACATGGCTGGGTAATGTAGTGCATGTACAGCAGAAATTACAGTTTTTTCCGGCACCAGAGAGACACAGTGAACGGTAGAAAATCAAATGGTTTGAGAAATAGCTCCCAGTCAGACTACCTGTACTGTTCATGCCATTAGCTCTAAATCATTGACATCTGTGACTTCGGTGATGTCACGCTAGAGATCATTGGAGAGCAGAGTGGCAATGTGTTGTGTTCTCTGATCAAAGCTGTTTCTATAGGGGGGCTAGTAATGCAGTGGCATAACGGAGATTATTAGGGCCCCTACAAAGTCAGATTTTGGGCCCCAAGCTGTACTTGGAGTCATTCAGGCTATGGGCCCTAGAATCCTGGCAAACCCCTGCATCGTGGGGTTAAGGTGTGTATGTTACGTCGCTGCAATGATGGCTGTATATTGATTAGAAGAAGATAAGGTCAGCGCCTACAAACAATCTTTCTGCCACCTGGATACACTGGGCCTGCACCTACAGTTGTGGTCTGGCGCGACCAATTTTCTTTGATTGTGGGAGTACTCTCGAGGTTAATTCACACACCCCGACTGCAAACTTGTACGTCAGTCTGGCGATTCTAACTGTTGCACTGCGATTTATAAACGTCACTCAAGGGGTGTTTTCCAACAGGATGACGTGCCCTTTCATACCCTGTTGTAACCGAACATGCTCTATAGGATGTCAACGTGTTGCATTGACCTGCTAGATCACCAGAACTTTCTCCAATCATGCACGAATAGGACATCATTGGACGACGGAAATGATAGCTTCATCCACAACCTGAATTAAACAACCTTATATTACCAACTAAGAGCAACAAGCACGAAATTATCCAGTACCTGTACGACACATGGCATGCACGTTTGCATGCTTGCATTTAAAATCGGCATTTACCGGTTTTTAATGTATCCTCATTTCACTTTTGAAATGGATCTACTCACGCTTACTTCTTTAAAAATTATTCAATTAAATATGTTACTTATATGTATTGCCGAAGTTTCATTAGTCGACAATATTTTTTTCTTGGTGTTGGAATTTTTTTCCATGAGTGTAAAATGTACCCGAGAGTATTTAAGCGTGGCTGTGAACTAAGAGCTAACTTGATTGACTTGAATAGTATTCATTTGTTGAAAATAAAATTTGGGCAAAAAAAAAAAAAAAAACGCATGTGAAAAATTTGTTTAGACTGAAACAGCAAAGATATACGGAAAAAAGATGTCTAGAGATGCTACAAGACTCCAACACGGCAAAATCATCAGGGTTGCAATATCGGTTCAAGATCTTTTTGCTACGCGTGGAATTTATAAGTGGAATCCTGTGGCGCAACGTACACCCCCCGCATTGCAGGGGTCCCAGGGACTCTAGGGGGCTCAAAGCTTGACTGAACTATGTACATATTTGGGCTTGGGGCCCAAGACCTGAGTTTGCAGGGGGCCCTAATATTCTCCAATTCGCCACTGATGGAATCCGTCAAGCATGGGGCCCCTACCGGCGTTGGAGGCCCCTGGCTGCCGCCAGGTCCGACACCCACTTAATCCGCCTCTGGACCAGGCGGCAGACTTCTTTGAAGCGGATTTTCAAAACTGAGTTCTAAGGTATGACAAGTGCATTAATAAACTCGGTAACTATGTAGAAAAATAGGCAAAAGTATGTACAATCCTAAAATAAAGGTTTTTTGAAACAAAATATTGTTGTTATTTTTTAAAAAACAAACTGACCTTACTTAAAAAACAGCCCTCGTATTAAAAAATTTGGTGGGAAATTATTTAATAAGAGAAAACAAATATATATATTTTGCTTTTTTACTGTCGATGTCGAAAGGCTGCGAGTTGATATTCTTTTTCTATTTGTAACGGTTACGGTTAGTGCTAACAGACAACAGTGGAGTAGCGACAATTTATAAGTGGAACGAGTTTTGAACAATCTTTCATACCTTGCAAGCGAAAAATATTCGAACGATTTGGAGGTTCACTGTTTTGTAATAAAAAACGAACATGGATTAATACTTTTTGATTTATCATGCGAAGTGCTGTATTTAAAAAATCCCAATAAACATCAATCATTCAATGACACTTTTCCTCTTTCAAGAGATGATAAATAGGTTTTATTGAATATTCTTTGCAACAGCAACAAAGTGCTTTGTCAGTGGTAATGTCCCAGCAGTTACAAAGACATACAAAGAAGTTTGTTATATAATTGGTAATCTTATGAAACCGATTACTGATGCAAAAATTGTGAAGGAGTGTTTCTTAAAGTTATTTAATTTAGCGTTAGTGACAAAAATGAAGAATATAAAAAAAAAAATTAAAAAAAAGCAAAGCAGGAGTTATAATATTTTGATCAATCTTCCATATTTTAAATTTCCAATTTTATATGGGTTTTAAAGCATTTCTCCCCCCCCCCTCCCCGTTTAACCTCATGTCGCAGCCCGCGTGAAATGGCTGAAATATGTATGCGGCGCAGCAGAAAAAAAGGTTGTGTACCTCTGATTTAGAGCAGTAAATTTTTGTTTTATGTTTGTTCCGTGAAAGAAAAGAGAAACAAATAATAAAGAATTTTTTATTTTTAACATCCATGTTAGTGGCACCTTGGGTGCGTTTTTTTTAACAAAATTGACATCGAAATTTGATGAATATTTTACGATGTGCTTTTAATGAATATATCTTGAATGCAAGTCATTTATCAGTAAATTCAGTGTACTAGGAATGAGCATTTAATGTCTTTCAAATGGACAATAATTGCTACACAGATATATATCTTTATCAACAAATATCACTGGTGAACAAAAAAAAAAATATTTTCTTGAGAAGTTTTTAGCAAATTTCAGCAACCAAATTTTCTCTAATTTAGAAAACATTTATAAAAAATGAAGTTGGTTCTAATTTCAGAAATATCTATGTTCAAATATGTATGACATAATGTTATTTTATTGCCTTCTTTGCTTCTGTAAGGCTATGTGTGTGTGGCTGATTTCATGAGGTTCCAATTTAAAATAAATTAAGTTTACCTCACATCAAGTAAGAAAAATTACACTTATTAAAGGAGATACCATAATTTTATTGTTATTGAAATCTAAATTACCCCCAAGAGTCAAGGGAAAACTTATTTCAATAGAGGATACGCTTCAGATGAAAATAAAGCTATGATATCTTGAGGAAACTAATGCTTGTGTTGAAGTACGAAGATTTTAAATAAAAAAAATTGTGCTGACCGGGGGGAGAGTCATTTTTATTCTTCAAGAAATGAAACAAGTTGTACAAAATATTCATGCTTTTCATGCAAATGGGACAATCGTGTAAAGTGTTAACATTATCATGTACAAAAGTGTCCTTGAGTTCTAGGTGGGGGTGGGGGGAGTTCAATGATAAAAATGTAGTTAACCGATTTTTAGTAGTACCTATGAAAATAAGCTTTCCCACTTCACATCAAACTGGGATGGTAAAACATTTTCGTAAAAGCTCTCGATCGAGTTAGTAGGCATTTATTTTTGCGTGACAGTATATGTCCAGACATCTGAAAACTTGTGAAAAATGATCTGATTTAAATAGCTATTATAATTATAGAAAAACACGCATGACTTCTGTTAAGGGTCATTATGGAAATTTTTCTAGGGGATAACAGAGTTATGAACTATATAAAAGTATAACTTAAAATAAGGTGGACATTTTTTAAAAAATAGGCTGTTACATGTCATTTAAATTTATTTGTGCCACTTTTTAGCTGAATTTTTTTACTTGATATAATGGGAGAAAAGAGCTTGACGAACATTTTAATTACAGATATTTATGGATTTTCGTTATTGATTGCAAAAAAATACAACAGTCATTGCTGACTACTGTGGATATATCAAGAGAGAAGAAACCGAACAAAAATATAAATTCAAAAATAGGTATTAATACATTTAAATTAATGTAAAATGTGTGAAAGAATACAATAGGTAAATTTAATATTTTATTAATCTACTTCGTAAATTCTCTGTGATATTGTAATAATTCATAAATGCATATTCTCTATTTAACGATAATTGGAACCAACTGTATATTTATATTATCATTTTTATGTACTTAACTGTGCATCCAATTGAATTACTAGATTTAAATTTAAGAAGAAATAAAGAAGTCAATTTTTATTTATCAGTGTATTTACACAGACACAGGTTTTGCAGTACATTGTTATCACTTAAATTAGTGCTTCTCCACCTTTTCATCGCCCTGGAACAATAAACGTTTGATAATTTTACCACAGCCCGCTGAGGGAAGGGGACGTTGATTGTTTATATTTAAGATTATTTTCGGATTTTATTTAATATAAAGTGATTTATCATGGAATATGAAGATATTCACATAAAAAAGTCGCACAAATCTGAGAAAAATATACCCAGTTAATAAAATGGAAATTAATTAATGTTCCTTGTGCTGCCCGGTACTTTAAGATCCACAAACCGCTCCGCTGCTCGGGAGTTGGGGACCAGTGACTTAAATCATATATAAATCCTTCACCTCATGAATTGTTTATAGAAATTTATTAGTGAGCATCACACATTCTCTCTTTCTTTCTCTGTAAGTTGGCGTTAATCCTAGGACAGTTTAGAAGGAATATATTTTTTTCCTTCAAAGAAATGCTGCGCCATGAACATTTGTTATCCGCAGTAATCCCCTTTAATAGTACGGTGAAGGTTAGATGTCTTCAATCTCCTACATGAAACGATCTGTATAGTCTAAGTGAACGAGGAATTCAGTCACTCTCCAATCCGTTAAAAACAGTCAATAATATGAAGAATTTGTTAAATAAATTTTCAGATATTATAAATTGTTCCTTATTTAAGAAAAAAAGGGAGTTTATATATATATATATATATATATATATATATATATATATATATATAAATTTAAATTTTATGAAAAGGAAACCACTTTTTATATGTATATATGTAAAAAGTGGTTATACAGTGGATATATAGTGTACCCTCTATAAAGTCCGTTGACATCCCAATTATTTATTAATGGCAAGAGCTATAGTCAGAAAGGGGGGGGGGAATCTAGGTATAGAAAAGTTTCAATGCGCTACACCAAGGGTGGCCAACCTTTTTGGAAAGAGTACTACTATTTGATGGAAAAAATTATGCGTCCCACTATTTGATAATATATATATATATATATATTTCCAACAAACATACAAAACAAAAAGTGAAAAAAATGTTACTTATAGACTTATTATGGGATTTTTACGCAAATAGCCCTTATTCAATGCAGGTCCATGTAGTCGAAATTTAAAAATTGTATAATTAACAAGACAAAAGTACAAACGTAGGTTTTATTGTTAAGGAACTTTTTATATACGTTCACTCAGGTGACGTATTAACTAAAACTGAGTACCTTGAAGCATTTAATTCTAACTAATTGTTAAACAGTCAATACTTTCTTAATGTGGTTTTTGAATTCTTATCTTTTTTTACCAAGTCGTCTATATTAGGTTTAGCTCTTGAAGATGCTTACAAAATTACGTTATTTTAGGTGCATTTCAAATAGTTTTGAGTTATATCAATCCATACAGAAAAAATATATTCACAAGCATATTTGGACCCAAATTTTGAGGTTTTTGTCTAAGACAACCCTATTTCAATAAAAATAGAGGAAAAGGATTATTTATTATTTTCATTTCAATTTTTTAAATATTACAGTAAGTCTTGGCATGCCACTGTTACAACTCCCACGTGCCATTGTTGGCCACTCCTACACTACACAATAAAAATGCTTACAGCACCACCTGGCGGATAAATTTAGAACTAGCATTCGGATCTCAAAAACAGTAAGAGAACATAAAAACATTCAATTTCAAAATTATAGAAACTACTCTGGAAATTTCTCAAATGCTACCTAGGTGATCAAAAACATTTTTAGATGAAGAGTTTATAAAAATAGATGCATTAATGACTGCTAGAAATTTGTTTCAAGATTTCAAAAATACAGAAAATACACTGCTGGCGACCGTAAATGCAACACCCTGAAGGAAGCACGCAAATAACATGAAATTTACAACATGCATTAGCGGAGGTGAGATATGCAGATGTTTAGAATTTCAGCGCAGGCACACATCACGCACGCCTGTGACGCCACCTCAAAGCGCTATTTAAGGCTTGGAGATTTCGACGATTTCAAGTTCGGTAATTGTGTTTTTCTTTAGGTTTTTTCAAAAAACGATCAGTTATGTCTCGTAGAAAGCAGCGATCAGCTTTTGATCAAGTATCCGAGTTCGACAGAGGAAGTATAGTGGCCTACCGAGATTGTGGATTATCTTTCAGGGAAATTGGTAGTCGCGTGTTGGACGAAACCAAACAACTGTAATGTGGATATGTGACCGTTGGATGCAGGAGGGTACGACGAACCGATGTAGTCGATCGCATCCACCTCAGTGCACCACTTCAAGTGAGGACAGGCAAATTGTGCTCATGGCAGTGACGGATCGCTCAGTCACATCACGAACCATAGCACAGCACATTGAGACTGTAACGCATCATTCAGTGTCTGCGCGTACCATTCGACGCCGTTTACAGCAGAGTGGTCTGTCCGCATGACGTCCATTGCTTGGTCTACCCTTGACACAGATCCACAGACGTCTCCGCCACCAATGGTGAGATGAAAGAAGGATGTGGGCGGCAGAATGGAATGAAGTTGTCTTTACTGACGAATCACGCATCTGTCTGCAACACCACGATGGTCGGATTCGAGTCTGGAGACACCGTGGAGAGAGGATGCTGAACAGCTGCGTTATGCACCGCCACACTAGTCCTGCACCGGTTATTATGGTATGGGGCGGTATTGGATATCACTCTCACACTCCTCTAGTACACATTGCCGGTACTTTAAACAGCCAGTGCTACATCTCCGAGTTGTTGGAGCCAGTTGTCCTTCCTTATCTTCAGGGCTTGGTCACAGCCATATTTCAACAGGATAATGCGCGACCACACGTGGCATGCATTGTCCAAATGTTCTTCGTCAATCACCAAATTGAATTGCTTCCCTGGCCGGCTCGCTCTCCGGATCTTTCGCCGATAGAAAACATGTGGCCCATGGTTGCTCAACGATTGACTCAGATTACACCCCCAGCTGCCACACCAGATCAACTTTGGCAACGTGTGGAAGCTGCTTGTTCTGCTGTACCCCAAGAACACATCCAAAGTCTCCATGAAGAAAAGGCAGGAACCACACTTCACAGAAGTCTGTAAACTTAATCATTTGATACTTGGTCAACATGTTATCTACAAAATAAGTTTTTTTGTACTATCTCTTGTCTTTCTTGGTGTGGCATTTACGGTGGAAGGCAATGTATTATTCAAAGATTTCAAGAATTATAAGTAAGTAGAAAGTAGAAATACTATTAAAGATAAGTGTTTAAAAAACGAGAGCGAAAATTTCTAATAAACTTTGCAACGATGTTAATAACAGTGATCATTGTTGACCGTTTTCTGAAAAATAATGAAATGAACGAAAAACTTTTAAAATGAGTTTTAAATGAGAGAGAATGAGTGATATTGATGTTTGAACTGAAACTGAAATACTAAAAATAGAATTTTAAAGAATCTGTTAGGGTTTCTAATAAGATAGGCCAGAATATAAGTTGTTAAATTACTTCAAAACGAAGTTGGACATCAAATGATAAATTTTCATTACATTATTCACCAGTAAGTGCTAAGAGGGCCAAATTTGGAAACAGTGATTTTAAAGAAATATCCGGAATTGAAGTTTTTATAGTTATACGTGACATGTGTGTGTAAAAGCAATTCAAAAGGGGCTTTTAAACGAGCCGTTTAAAAAGCCATTTTCACGTCCACTTACTTCTAAAAGTCTGTTTTCGGTAATAAATTATATAGTGTCAAATGTTTCTGGCAGAGGATGATTCAGTGGCATGTATTATCTTACAATAGACAACATACCAGCCTGATATCAAAATACTTTAAGTAACACAGCATTTCTCAAACTGTGGGGTGCACTCCCTAGGGGGGATAACCCTACGGGGGGCAAGCATAATGATAAGTCGAAAAGAAAAGATTTAAAATTTTTTAATTTACTGAAAGGCAGCAAAACAAAATATATTTAACATAATAAAAAATAAAATATATATTCATACTGATATAAGATACTTATAAATGTTTCAGTACGGCAAAGAATGTTTGGTAATTAATTTATCAATACTAAATTAAAAAAAATATTTAATAATTGCTATTGACTTTCATGGGCTTGTCATATACAAAATTATATACAAAATATAATACTTATCTTGATAATTTGTGCAGTTTATAATTAAAGTCACAATGTAGCCTTAGCGCCGAATTACAGAAGGTCGTTCGCACACTTAATAGAAACGATTTTGTAATTCATTTTCTACTTTGTATTTCGAGATAAAACTTTGGCAACTTCAGAATAGTCGTCTACTAAGGTTTTCTTTTGGTTGAAATGTAAAAAGATTTATTTAAAAAACGGCTTCTAAAAACTATATATGGCTCGAAGGTTACGTAATTACGCTTTCCAAGAAGAAATATTCGTATCAACAAATTAAAAAGCGGTGTAAAAATCTCGGTTGCTACATTTCAATCAAAGGTATTTATAATATATTAAATTTGGGATTGGAAAAGTGTCTAGCAGAAAGTAAAAAAGAAAATATGACCACGAAACTCCATCCTAAGAATGTTCCAACGCAGGAAACTATCAAGAAAGTGAAGTCTGATGCTAAAAGAAAATGCACGACTCAAAGATTCATTGTATCGAAACTAGGAATGTCTTCCGGAACTGTTAATAAAATCATTCATAAGGATTTAGAGTTAAAACAGATATTTAAACGTAAAGTTCGATTCCTTTTTAAAAAAATATTGCTAAAAGAAATGCAAATTGTAGAAAATCATGCAAAAAAAAAAAAAAAAAAAAAAAAACCTGACTGCTGAAAAATGGAAATTTGTGGTAACATTCGATGAAGTATGGGTATATTTAAGTGACTATTTTCTATTGCTCAACTGACGGGAATGATTGCAAGAAATAGCTTCGTCAGTGCACAGTAAAATTCCTAAAGAGATCTATGATAGTTGCTGGATTTTCTGTAACAAAGGCAAATTAAAAATCAAAAAAGTCTCAATTAAAGCCAAAATTAATTCCCTTTACTATCAGAAGAATATTTTAGAACCAATTTTTTAAGAAGAAATTCCAACTTTACAGGAAATGGACATTGATAAAGTTGAGCTTCATATGAACAAAGCCTCTAGTCATACGTCTAAGACAACTGCCGCTTATTTAGCCAAGAAACAGAAACAGGAATAAAATGTATCCCATTTGATGAAATACATGTAAAATCATCCTACGCTTCTGCAATGACTTCTGCGCTTTTGGTTGGTTTATCAAAACATGTCTTAGGAAAGCGGCATCCAAAATCACTGAACGGACTTTGGAAAACTTTTCAAGAGGAATGAAATAAAACTGACATGAGACTACTAAGAAAGATTACTTTTATGAAAAATTCGAGCTACAGCTATTTTCAAGAATCATGGCTATCAGATAGAAGCAAATTTCTACATAAAATACGGTATTTATTGATAAAAATTAACCATCAAAATCGTTTCCATGAAGTGCGAATGACCTTCAGTACATTACTGTTGCATTCAATACATAGTTGTTGCATGAGGGGGACGCGATGAAAATTATGACCGAAAATTGGTTCGTAAATATTGAAAACTTGAGAAGCACTGAAGTAACACAAAACAAAACTTTTAACAAACCAATAAGAATAGTTTACTTCAATTATAAATATTGTTAAAATTTAACTATTTTTGTGACATTTTTTATTTAGAACAAATATTGCATTCTATCTCTATGTTTTTCTTATTACTTATTATAAATTATATATATAGGTTAAACATAATGTTTTGGCACTCGAAAAAATTGACTTTTCAATTTACTTTAATCCTGGCACTTTGATAAAATCCAGTTTGCCATCCCTGCAGTTGTAGTTTCTGGATATTCGGATCATCGAGATTAAATTTCTTTTCATTAAAAAATATAATTTGACATTTTTGCCCATTGAAGTCTTTTTTCTCAATCCTTTTTCAATAACGATAGTGTTTCCTTCACTTTCGAAAAATTAGTATTTGACTTACTCTTCCAAACTGTGACATTTGAAGTTTTTTTTTTTTTTTTGCTAAATAACTTTGTAATTTCACGGGTTGAAAAACCTTTGCCAGTTGATAGCCAACAAATTTGTCGCTCGTTCCGTGCCGTCAAAATCCATTTCCATTCTAGACGTTTTATTTTGTTAGAATCACACACACACATCTTTTTTATAATTGAGACATTGTGTGGATTGTTTTAGAACGCCTCATAAACCTAGCTATTTTTTTATATTTACCAGCACTCTTTTTAAAGTTAAATTTTCACACTTCGTACTCAACTCTTTTCCCCGCAGCACCTTCAAATAAATCGTGCAAAACATAATAAAAAAATTGCAAATTTTCTTCTCAAGTAATGACTTCACTTGATAATAACACATGTATTTTTATAACGATTTTGATGCGATGTATAATATGCTAGTTTTCTTAGGTGTTCCTATAATTTTAAAACACAAAGCATATTTATAATTTTTTTTATGAATTAGAAGATTTAAAAAATATGTTCTTTTTTAAATTTTAAATAAGTATAGAAAGTGTGCACGATTTATTTTAAATACGCAGACTAAAATTTCACATTGTCATATTTAGAAATGCATCCAATTGGTTAGTTGTCTTATAATTTCCTAGCGCACTGTATAGTTATTTTTAAAAGAAATTTCTCAAAAACGTATTCAAAGAAATCTAATCCCAGAATTCTATTTATTGAAGAAAATAATCTGATAGAAATTTTAAAATATTAAGTTAACATTTTAACAATGATGGTGAAAAAAATAGGCATTGATTTTGAATGAAGATGTCGAAGTAATTTTAAACGTTTTATGCAAATTTTGGTTAATTTTAAAATAGCGTTTTAACAGTCTAATTCATTAAAATGATTTTAAATATCATGAACATTAAAAAAAAATGTACCTTTAACTTTTCTTTGTGTACTCTCGTATATATTTACAACATTTCATTTAAAAAGTTTCGTATAAGTGAATTCCTTGAATAGTTAAGACTTTTCGAATTACTGATTTAATTATACTTGAAATATTACGATAGATGTCTAAGTATATATTTTTACTAACTTAGAACGCAACATATGTATTTATTTTAATTTATTTTAGCTTTGAAAAGTGAATGATGTTTGTTCGTATTGTTTTCCAATAAAAAATAACAAACCTTCTGCAAGAAATCTTGTAATGTGGAAGCTAATATTATGGTCTAAAAGCAGAAAGATTCTGAGCTTCTAGTCTATCGAGAAATTCCTTCTTAATTAACCCTAACTCTGCAGAAAAAATATTCTTTTATTCTGATTAAAAAATTCCAATGAATTAAATTAATGTTTGTGGTTCACTATTAAAAGGTAAAGTTACTAACTTTCTTTATAATTTAGCAATATCTATTCAAATATTGTCTACTTATAGAACCGTAATGGATATATCTACCTAACCTTTTTTTTACAACTCTAACAAGATTATATATTGTTACGTAGATCGGGGTTCGAGGATTTTATGCAAAATGAGTCGTAAATAACAAGGCAATTCTTCAAGAGCGATGAGTATTTATTGACGAAAACCAATCCTTGAAATACAGGATTCAGCAGCAAAATTCGCAGAATAAATAACAGAAGAATTTCACACCTTCAACAGCACTCAGACACAATAAGCAATGTCTAAAATTCACGTATGTAAATGACTATTCACAAGCACAGCCGAGCTGATAAGTTCAAGGCAAGTCTACTAATCGCTAATCAAAACAATGCTTACTACTCGCTGGTTGAAATCAGACTGATCACGTATCGCTCTATTTATAGCAGAGGCCGAAAATTCTGGAAAGATGCGCTCGCGCCACAGATCGTGAAGTTAGTGGATTTCTCTACTAATTTCTAGAAGAATCCAGAGGGTCCCGAACTCCCCAACATGGTCACCAATGTCACCAAATTGGTCGCCAAAGTCGCCAACTTGGTCGCCAAAAATGATGCCAACTTGGCTCTATCGCCAATATTTTGCCAAATTCCCAATGAATCGTCATTTTCACGTAAGGTACTACGTTGCTTGTGAATATTACAATTTTAACATGAAATAAATATGGCATAGAGTAATATAAAGACATTGCACATCCAAATACAAATTATTTACATTATGTTATACAAAATTCGTAACAATATGTACAGCCAAGTGATGCAAACACTTTAAATATTGGAAAGAAATGTGAAAAATTTTAAAAGTAGTATTTATTTTAAAACACTAAAATACTTGTAAATATAATATATCTTTTTAAGTACAAACAAAATAAGTTTTTAAGACATTTTTTAATGATAGGTTTAAGATAAGATTGCACAAAAATGTTGCACCACACCCAATCCTGATAATTCAGTCTTATCAGTGATGAAGCGATTTCACAGAATTGATTCAGTGATGGGATGCGTTTGTAGACGTGAAGTGCTATGAATTTGATCTTTTGTATATTATCCAGAAAAAAATGTTGCAGTTTAAATCTAACAGTAATTATTGCCAACATTGTGAGTTTTTTAAGAATTTGAAGAGTGAAATTCTGGATCACACATGTGTCGTTCTGATTACGAGATTATAGCTCAGGGCTACTTAGTAGTCATATACTATTCGAAATACTCATTTCACAGTTTGATTAATCTGGTGCCGGGAAACTAAAACTTCCTTCCCCTTTTCGTTTCAGCATCTTGCTTTAAAAGTCCCTACCAGGCAATCGTCAGTAAGGCAAAGTATGAAAACCAAACCGTTTATATACACATAAATACTTTTATATAAATTATTTTTATGTACTAAGATTTGTACTAAGCCATCAATGTTTATAACACTACAGCATCCTTATTTTTAAGTTCCAAAATCTGTTACACCAATATATATATATAAGTTTGTGTTTACGTGTGTGTAAGAAAATGGGTCAGAAATAAAATATTCTTTTCTTTTATTAAATTGTATAACATAAAAAGTGACGCATCAAGACAGTCCTCAGCGTTGTTGATTACCAGACATGTTTGCAGTGGTCCTAGATACTCTCTATCTAGTATCTCACGGATTGGATAGTAAATGTTTTCATTGAGGAGTCCTGCTTCAAGTTGTGCTCAAATGCTGCCGGACTTTTGATTTTCATCTTTGAAACCCTTATGAAACGACTATACCTTTCTCTGCTTGTATTCATGATTTGTAACCAATGTGATCATCAGACTTCTCATCAAAAGAGCCCGTTTTGGTTGTGATTAGGCGTTTCCGACAGATCTGAATTAATTAGAATATGAATGCAAGTAGTTCCATGGGCTAGTTCTACGGGTCAAAGCCCAGCCAGGGAACAGTTTGCATCAATACCAGAGGTAGCCAAAGCATTATTGATTTATCTTCTGCTATTGTAGCTGCGTTTTCTGAATAAAAATTTAATTCCTATGATATTGTTAGAATTTCGTTTTCAATACATGCAAATTACATCTACCGATTTTTGTCCTCTTCGGCATAATTCTTTGATGCTTCGTTTTTTGTGTTATAAAGCAGGGGTGGCGAACCTTTATGGATCAGCACGCCATTTTTTCTAAAGAAATGTTTATTGAGGTATAGACGGGCCATCAAATAAAGTTGACTTTTGATTATTGGGAAAAAAATAAAACTTAGTACTAACAACTCAAAATTCTTTATTTACTACGAACAAATACATTTTGCTCTGTGTAGTTGTAAATGTTTTAGTTATACGTGTAGTTCAAACTAAAGTAACATTACTGGGATTTCTATTGTTGCAAATTAGATGGGGGGGGGGACAAATAACATACGTTCTACGTACCACTCTTCCACAACATAAAACACCCACTGTTTTGTCACCTGGTACTAATCATGTTAAATTATTCGGTCCACCAAGTTTGAAATTCTTTACGCTTATTATCATGTAATTTATTCTCTTTTTTGTTGAATTAGACATATTAAATAACAGTTAAAAATCGTAAATACAACATAAATAAACTTTAAAATACAGTTGTGTCAAAAAATGGATCAAATTTTGCATCATTAGCAATTGTAGTCCATGACGTAACAATGGCAAGATAATAACAAGCGAATGTGCTCCACACCGCCCCGTGAACGATCACTCGTAATACTTCATATAGTGAAATGTTATTTTGAACTAAAATGCAAACCGTTTTGATTGGTGGCGTGCCCAAAATATTGTGTCGCGTGCCATTGGTTCGCCATCCCTGTTATAGAGCGTATCTTTAATAAAGCTATATAGTATGTAGTTGGAAAATTTGAAAATCGGAATAAGTTGTTCCATTATTTTCATACAAGGAGCAACATTTAAGATTAAATCACTAATTTAAAAAGCATGCATTAATTAATATGGGTATTATAAATGGTAATATTGATTTGACCGTGGATTAGAGTATTAAATTTATAATTCAGCACATGAGTACCGTAATCTAACTAATGTATGACTTTAAAATTTAGGCTATTTCTTCACATGTTTTTTTTTTGAAAAATTTCACATATTTTTTTAATAAAATGTTAGAGTTAGATTGATCCAGTTTCAATTTTCTAAAGAATTTTCACACATTTACATGAAAAATTTACTCTTCATGGAATTACTTGCTCATATACAAAGAAAATGTGTAAATACAACTGAAATTGTGTCTCAATTGATTTTGTTTTTATGAATCTAATTTAACACGATTTGCTTTTTACAATGTTTTGAGAATTAAAAAATATATAGATAAACACATACATATTCAGAGCAATTTAAATTTTTATTAAGTGCTATGATCCACATTACCATATTTATATATGCAATGTATTTTCAATCAGTAAATTGTTCTAATATTATTTAAGAAATACTTAATGACTTATTCCCATATCTGTGCATAATTTTTTTGTACAAGAAGCTAAAATTATAAATATTATGAGAAGTTTACATGCTATTTTAATATTTAATTGCTTCCCAATACTTACACACCAGCGGTTTTTAAACTTTCGATTATCGTGGCTTTCCTTTATGTATTAACCTGACATCACGGGCCCAAGGTTTTGAACACCCCTCTCTAAATTAATATTCTTGATTGAAATACATGCTCTAGAAGTGTTTTTTCGTTGGTGGCAATTTAGTGCTCTAACCTAGGAGGACGCATCGTTCAGTTTTTCTACAAGGCCTTTTAGAGTCTGTAAAAAAGAGAAATCTTAACATTTAAATATAGACCTCCACGGACCCCTAAAAAGGCGCTGGGAATCCCTTAGTGTCCACGGATCACAATTTAAGAACCGTTGGTTTACGTGATTCACGCGTTTATACAAAAGAGAAACCAAAAATACATGAGACACCTAAAATCAAGGTTATTATTTCGAGGAAGATTACAACAACCTCCTCTGGGCATGTTTCTTTACATTAAATGTGCTTTCTAGATAGAAATGATTGAGATAAAATGAAAATGAAAACAACATAGAAATACAGGCTGAACAGGTTTTAGTTGCAAATTCTTAAGATCAAGATAGAACTTTCCTCTACCGATTTGTTCATCTCTTTTGTGCGTATGAAAGTAAAAATCCTTTTTTGTCTCTCTGACCTTGCCGCAAGACCTTACCTTTCTGACCTCGCTGACGGCCATGTTTCTTTCAAATGAAAAAGCAATAATCAATCAAGGAATGTTTTCCCGTGAGAATCATTAACATGTGATCTTTTTGGTTTAGGCACACTTGTTAAAAAAATAAGATACTCATTAAAAAGTAATCTTTTGATTCTTAACTTTTACTATAAAAAGGATAGAGACAGAATTAAATAAAAAGCTTGGTGTGTTAAGGGGAGTTGGAAAGGTAAAATTTTTTTTAAATGTGAATTTCAGGTTATTGCATTTTTAAATTCTTCAGCTCATTACCTTTCCAAAAATACCTTATTTTTTTTATCTCTAGCTTAATTAGAAGTGCTAAAATTTTGTTTTTAAAGAATCGTCTAAACGCGAGTCACCGATTTAAATGGACAGAAAAAAGGTAAACATTGCTCTTCCTCTTGGGTCAGCTTGAAGTTTGACGTCATTTTTTAAAATTTCTTTAGGGCATGCTATGAAACGGATGGGATCTCGCCTCCGACGTTTCAAAGCAAAAATGAGGGGGCAAAAATTATCAG
Source organism: Trichonephila clavata (assembly GCA_019973975.1). NCBI lineage: Eukaryota > Metazoa > Arthropoda > Arachnida > Araneae > Nephilidae > Trichonephila > Trichonephila clavata. The sequence continues at coordinate 86,848 of BMAO01020686.1, read as the reverse complement.
ATGGCAAAGCATTATGTGGCAAAAATAGATTAACAGAAGCAACTATTGATCAATTGCAAACATGTTAGGGTCTTGCCATTCGAAGAAATTTATCAAATGTAAAGTGTATGAAACAAGCTATATATATATGGGCAATATTTCTTCACAAAATATCTACGGATAAAAACCCACAGCATGGATTTTGTCCATGAGGTCTTGACACATGGTGTCAGTGTTAGAAGGCTCAATTGGAAAATAAACTTTATCTCCACAAACATAAACTTCCAGTTGCTGTTGTTGAAGCCATTAGGCCTATTTTTAGGGACCTTTCGGATCCAGAATTATTGAAAAAGTGCTTGCATGGAAACACGCAGAATCCGAATAATGTTATTTGGTCTCGTGTCCCCAAAAAGACATTTGTGCACATAGAAAAACTTTCCTTTGGTACATATGATGCTATTGCATCCTTTAATAAAGGGAATGCAACAAAGCTGGATATTTTAAAAAAAACTTAACATAGAGCGAGGATATTATGCGACATGCTGCATGGAACATCTCGACAAAGAGAGCAGTACAAGGGTAAGATATGCCAATTTACAGACTACGGAGACTAGAAAAGTAAAAAGACTTAAAAGAATGAAACAAGAAGATGAAAATTTAAAAAATGCTGAAAATTTGGAATATAGAGTTGGAATGTTTTGATAAGGTAACTTTTTTTTTTATTTATAAAAATGTGTTTTTCTCAAAATGTCACTTTTGAAGGTTCGATGTACCTTTTCTCAGAAAGTATATTTCTGATGTCAACAAAACTTACATGACACATTCTTTATATATTCTAGTATATACTGAATGAGCTTTTAGCAAAATTTTGTATACATTTTTTTTAATAATTTTTTTTCTGTCGAAAAGCACTGTTTTCTCACTATACATCAAATAAAAAAATTTTAAAGAAAAACTAATGGAAATTTCAAAAAAAGCTCATTTCAGTATAATATTAGATGTATGCTTAACTTGCAAAAAAAATTTGGGGATTGTATTTGCAACAGGTTTTTAGAAAAGGTGCATTGAAAAAGCCCTTTTTAACATTATCAGTATAGAGCGTTCCGATACCCCTTAACTATTATTCTTTTTATAGTGGCAAGAATTTTGAGTTTATTCTCCTAAGAAATAACTTGAACAAAAGATATACACTTCGCTCTCATCCACACTTAGTAAATACAAAAATAAATTAATTAATTAAAAATTAAAAAAATGAGTTTTTTTTTTAGAAATTTGAAAGAAAACAAAAGATCGTTGATATTGTTTTCAAAAGAAATGGATTAAAAAAAACAAAGCAGATCTGTTCTTGTAACAGTGAAGACACACGTCTAGCTAGTATACATTAGGATTTATTTATGACATCCCAGCTTAGAAAAAACTCCAAGAAAATACGTAAAGCAGTGCTTCTCAAACTTTAAATATTTGCGACCCAATTTTCAACCATAATTTTCTTCGTGCCTCCTCTATACAATAACGATGTTTTGAATTCAATAATACTATACTTTAACGCTAAAGCTGCAAAACGACTTTATCCTCTTGAGTGTCACTGTCGTTATTTAAATGTCTCGCTAAACCAAAGTGTTAGTTTCCCAGGACGTATATATACGTCTTTTCAAAGTACGATCGTTTCTGTGCACTACAACCATAAGATTATTCCGAAGGCTTTGGAATGGTACAAAATGACCTTGACAGTACTTGCGAAGGATTTACTTATTTCAGGGGATTTGCTTATGTATTCCTTTCTGTTCTCCCCTCAATGCATCATAAATGTGTGCCTTCGTGGAAAATGGTGGCATTGGGGAGCTAATCAAGTAACATTTAATCGACATTTAAAGGACTAATTATAAGCCGTACAAATTATGAAGATAAATGTTAATTTTTGTATATGATTTTATATTTGACCGGGCCGTGGGGTCAGTGGTAATTATTAAACTTGTTCTTGACTTAGTATTGTTAAATTAATTATAAAATACGTTGTGCAGTTCTGATACATTTATAAGTGTATTATAGCAGTGTAAATGTGTACTTTATTTTTCATTTTTTCCAAAATGTATTTTGTTTGTTTGCTTTCAGTAAATTAATAATTTCTTTTAAATAATCTTTCATTTTTGACTTTCAATATGCTCGCGCCTTCTTTCTCGAAGCGCGCCCCACAGTTTTGAGAAACGCTGACATAAAAGAATAGGAATCGCGTTACATGTGACTATATCTAAGCACCCTAACTGCAGCTAGTCCTAGGATTAAGATTAAAACTGAGAGTCTGGCTGCTTCCACTAGAAAGCGTTGTTGGATCCATTATATTCATGGATTAAAATTGTTTTTTCTTTTGCAATAATATAGATTTGAAATTTAACTTACCCTTTAAAGATCACATTATATGTAAAGCAGCACAAAGGTTTATTTCTCTGTTTTAGATCTTATAAAAATTTGTCAAGGGATATATTTTTATTTTGTTTTTCTCATATCACTTCACTAGTAACATCAGAAAAAATGAAACTTTTAAATCAGAAAAAAAAATCCCTTTTACATTAATGGCAATATTTTCCATTATTTAACTCAATGGCTTAAGGAGGCATTAAACAAATAGTACATACGACCATGTCTATATTTCTTCATTTTATAAGTATCTGGCTATGAATATTTTAACTTATAATAAGGATGGAATTTGAGTCTGATTTACTACTACTTGGAAGTTTCTCACAAAAAAATTCTTTTCTCATAATTACTGAAATTCAGCAGTAAAATATTTTTTTGAGGGGCATCTCAAAGAAGTGATGTTGTTTCCTGTAAATGTAAGGGACATATTGAACTAATTTGCTGACTTTCCCGGGGACGTAAAGGTGCCAATGAATCGTCGAATTACCAAATTCAAACCTCTTAACTACTCTTCCTTAATAGTTACGAAGAAATTTTGTTTCACCAGGTCTTGCTGTCTGTCCTCGCCGAGCTCTATATGTCCGAGGCTCGTCTTTTAGGTTATAGTTTTTCGCTAGAAATTTTTGGAGATACTGTTGACAATGGCTTACACTCTTATTTTCGGATTTTCATATAGTGTATTAATATTTCATTCATTGACTGCTGTGTTGATGCCCTTATTGAACTCATAAATCAAAATACGTTTGTCGAATCTATACTTTTTTAAATTTCCTTCACATAACTATAAAAATTGTTAAAATTGAGTTTTTCACTGTTGATGCAGGTAATTCACATCCCATGGCAACTTATAGTTTTTGCAATTGATAAAATCGTGTATCATTTACAGGGTGACCTAACTATCTCTCTCCATATACTACTGTTTTTTTTTGTTTTTTTTTTGTATGGGAAGAAAATAGAAACAACTTACTTATATTTTTTGTACGGGAAGAAATAGAAACAACTTACTTATATTTTTTGTATGGGAAGAAAATAGAAACAACTTACTTATATTTTTTTGAAACATTTGATGCAATCGCTGACAAACAACACTGGCGTTTGTGAATTGTCATTAAACTGATGACATGTATTTAGAAATTAATAAATAATTTTCAAATTCAAAATTTTGTTAATTCATGAAATTGCTTAATTATTTACATGAAGAGCTATTGTCATACCATTTGTATGAAACTGCAGCAGGATTTTATTCCATACAACCTGTCAAGCGGAATTAAGACTCGAACATCGTTAATAACCAAGTTTATGATCATGACAACTTGGATACTACGACTTGACAAATTCATATATTTCGAAAGCGGAAACAATTATCGTATTTTAGTTTTAAAGTTATGGTATTTTTAATCATAATTATTTTACTACCGACAAAAAAAGTTTTTGGAAATGAATTAAATTTGTGTGCAAAAATTCGTATAGATCTTTAATCAATCCGCGTATGTATAATTTTACAGTGTACACGGTATTCAAAAAATAGCGTTCAAACTCTGCACACCGAGTTTCCTCGTTGGGAGTACATTAAAAATGCCTGAAGAACTGTACCTGTATGATGAATACTTTACGAGAAAAATACAATAAATGATGATGACGCATGATGGAACATCAACGCCTTTCTGTACTCCTGCACGTGATTGGAGATCGTGTGGGTCCGGTTCTATGGCCACCACGATCACCAGATCTTCCACTGTTAGATTCCCCCCCCCCATATGACAGCCTCTTAAGGAATTGGTGTATCAAGACGCAGTGACTTCACAAACGGACTTAGTTGCTCGTCTGCATACTGCTTGTACTTCGGTGGACACCTTGTTGCTTGGGTGGATACGGTGGACACCGTGTGATGACACACTCTTCCATTCCACGCCCCTTTAATACTTTAAAATCACCGTTATTTCACAATATTTTACCTTTTTATTTGTCATTGTACTGGGAAATTAAAAATGGGCAATTACCATTATGTACATAGTCCGGACATATGTGAGTTGCTACTGCACATTTCACAGACTTCAGCTTCACGTTCATTGAAAAGCTATAGAACAACAATTAGATTTTAAGTAATAGTATTTTCCTTTCTAGTGATATAGTTTTCAGTAAAATTTGTTTTTTTTTTAAAGTTGTGCTAAATTTTGATGGTAAGTTAAATGAAGTATTTAAATAGCACACATAAAATGCAATTTTATGATAAAACAATGTGTGTTTAACTCTGATTTTTATTAAGAGCTTCAGTTTTACCAGTTGTCGTGTCCTTCCCGCAGGGAAGGAATGAAAGTTGCCATTGCCTGCGGAACAGGTTGGTCTTTATAACGATAGATGGCGACACCACCTATCTGCACCTCCACAATTTTGGCATGGAACTAAAGGGGAGGGAAATATTCTCCAGCCCCCTGCACTCGTGGTTTCTGCTGCGATCGCCCACAAGACTTTCGGACCCACTGATTTAACGAGCACGTACTCCGTCTATACTCGGTGGTATTTAGTGGCATCGGGCATCGAACCCAGGCCCACCGGTCTGGAGTCCGATGCTCTAACCACTAGGCTACCCACGGCACAGTTTTACCAGTGCTTCACTCATATCAACAAGAAACTTAGTGTTTTAGTAAATATTAATATTTGTCAGATGTTAATGTACATGTATCTTCAGACAACGAAATGAAACTTGATTGAAGAGAGACTATTAATACAATAACATTCAATTTATATATACTACATCAGAAACTAATAAAATTCAAACAATGTTAATTTATTTTTATTACGTAAATATTTTATTTGGCTTCATTTAGTAAAAGTTTTACTTTTCTAATAACATTTAAACTTGATTAAATGGTTTAATTTATGGATTTCTTACAGTAAAACCTTGACAAAGAATGCAATTACGATAGCAAACATGAAAACAAAAAGCGATATTTTAAGAATAGTAAGTGAATGATCTTCTCCTTCGTAATCGCTCTTTAATGGTTTGACTATTCTTTTTTTCCAGTCTAAAATTGCTTGCCTAGCTCCTGGCCAAGCATGAGGTCCTTGGAGCCTGTACTGATAAGGTAATGATGGGCCAAACCACATAGTCCAAAATAACACCGGATCAGTAAAAAATATTTTGAAAAGGTTTGGTTTTGCCCCAAAAAGTGCAGTAATTTCATCTAAATATGGAATATAATCAGCTTGGATAGTATGACGCTCCGATTGGGCGTATCGCTTTCGGTTCTCTTCCCTTTTTGCTTTTATATCAGCTTCCATTTCTGCACGAGCAGGAAGACTTACTTTACCATTCAGAACTAAAGAAGCCCATCTGGCTTGGGCTTCTCCAACAGGGAACCCGCCACCCTGAACTTGAACCAAGCCAAGTATAGCAAGTGACGGGTGCTTCATATGAGGTGGAAAGACATATTTGTACAAATGAACTTCATTGTTTTTGACTGATGTTACTTCTTCACTCAAAAACGGAAATTTTATCTTGTAACCTGTAGCAAAGACAACAGCATCGCATTCGGTAATATTTTTATCATTTTCAAAAATCACCCCATTTTCACAGAATTCCTTGATATTTTTGCGAACTAAGACAGTTCCACTCAGAAGTTTGATTGGTAGAGAATCACTAATTGTGGCATGCTGACTCCATATTCTGTGCTCTGGCTTTAAATTATACATAGAGTGATCAAACCGTTCATTCGTGACTCTTTCACTAATCCAACAAACGAGATTATATGGCAGAGTTTTAAACAATATATCAAGATATCTTCGTTGGAGAGCAATATCAAGTGGCAAACCCCATGGACCAACTCGAGGGATCACCCAAGCTCCTCGCCTTGTGCTCAAGTATACCTAAAGTTTAAAATAAATAAGTTTATTGAAATGCAGTTTTAATGTCAAAAACATTCAAAACACAATATCACTTGTTAAAAAAAGATTAATTAAGTAGACATTTCTTCTTTTGTTTATTCATATTTGATAGAAAAATTGATTTCTTGAAAATTAATATGTAGCTAGTTTAAGAAAGATTATTAAATGTTACAAAAATATCACTCTTTGCAACAGGAGATACAGTGATGTTAAATATTGTCAAATTGTTTAGATTTAGCTCCTTTGGCTCTTAATGAGGCACTGGTATATTATTATATAATGTTTCTGAAGGAAAATAAATGAGCTGAAAGTGGTTATATATACCTATATAATTTTTTTTGCTGAGATAGAACCGAAAGAGACTAACATTATATGAAAGACTTAGAATGTAGCATTATGCAAGACATGTTTTGAGCTTATCTAAATGATAATCTAAAGCACTACCAAACAGTACTAATAAATTACACTTATATGATTTATAATGTAACTTTTAAATGCCCTCAGTGTTTTTAAATAAAATGTCCAACTAAGTACTTCAACTCTATTTTTGTCTTATAAACGTTTAAAGGAAAATATATAGTTTGTCACGGGTCTATTTGGGTTTTTCTCTCTAACAGTCCTCTTGGAGAAAAATGGGTCTTTAAAACTTATTCTATTGAAAGGCTTCCTTCGAAGAAGATGTGAGTATGTAAATTAAGACTTGTTTATAAAGATTAAACTTTCGAGTTTGAGAGAGAGAGAGAGAGGTTAGACTGCTACGGCTAGCAGTGATTGATTTAACGTGAAGTGAGCCGTGGATATTTTGTAGCTGATTATGGTAATATTAAAGTTAACGATTTGTCAATTAGGAATCAAATTAGATTAGGTCGCTAGGAATTGGATGATATTGCCTAGATGTAAGTGATAGGATTATTTAAAGTCTTCTTGTATCTCGTCTTCCTCGCTATTGTTTTCCACCTTTGGTATTTGAGTGCATCTCTTAACTTTGGTTAATAGAATTTGTGCTGTTGTTTGCATCTGAGAATAAATTGAAGTTATATTGACTGTGGCTTATCTTCCTTCCGACCCTCTCACATTAAGGGATGACATAACTCATCCCTCACAAATTGAGCAAGCTCATTACGTGTTTTTATTTCATGAAACTTGCAGTAGTTTTATTGCTGTAGTTGAGCTTATTAGAGACACTACTGGCCACACGAAATACAATACCAAGAAGAAATCCCACAAACGGCGTGAAATTATCAATTTGTGTATATCTCGATTGGTATATGCAAATGATTAGCATGTAAGTATAAACGTACATCCTGGGGAAAGTTTTTATCTTTCAAATGTGACTGTATGTGTGTGTGGTAATCAGTAGGCCTAGTATATTCCACGGAAGCTGGTATTACTTTTTGTGTGACACCATACAGGTGTACACCAATTGTAACAATGTAATTTTGACACCCAATTTTTGTCCCAGAAAGAAGCACCTGAGCTCTAACGATGCTAAATAAAACAAGGAGTTTAATTTTGCCTAGAGCACCCAAGCCAAATTAGGGATCTTTAACATGAAGCATAATCAGACGACATGGACTCTGTCAATTTATTGCATCATGAAAATCCATTGATATGAGCCGGTGTCGAACCTGCAATCTTAGGCATACATGGCCTGCACTTAACCAGCTGCGTAAACCCAATAGGCTTCCTGGGTAAAGTTGCACTACATAAAGTGAGAACAGCATACCGTGTTAAATTACTGGAATTATTTTTTCGAGCGGCTATTTTAAGTGAAAAGTTTCAGACATTTCACTATGCATACCGCAATGGACATGCAAATGATCAGAATTTCAGCTAAAAAGTATACCATAAGTACTTGCAACGCCGTCCAAAATTGTTGCAAAAAGGAAGAACAAAATTCAATTTTCAATTATTAGAATTCCTTTTCCTCGAAGTTGTTTTGTGTAAGAAGTTTCGGTACGCCTTGAAAAAGGATACAAGCGTCATTCGCGTACATCTTTGAGTAAGACATAGAAGGAATTGAATGCGAATTATCCTTTCGACAAATCCATGATCGAGACAGATGTAAACAAGCAATATTGAGAGGATCTGTAATCGATGAAAGCAACAAAGAACGATTGACAGACGGAATCGATAGCGCAAGAATAGCCAGATGCCTATATGTGATGACAGGTATAATGTGCAACAATAACAATCAATAAAGAATTGATTTTTTCCTAACAACTCAGAAGTTTATATTTTTAATAATATCTCCTTTTTACAGTGTGTGGTAACTCTCTAATAAGTTTGGCGTTGATATTTCTTGTACTTCTTTGTGTTACTTTTCGGATGGCCAGCATTGTAGTTGAGTGATTAAGCGCAATGCTAAAACTAGTGAGTTAGCCTCTTAATGAATAATTGCCTGGATATAAATGACTATAAACATAAGAAAAAACACGCTAAAAAGGATATGCGAATTGTTAGAAGCATGAAAAAAGAATATTCTACTCTGCTCATAACTACTATATATCGCATAAAAATCTTTTATAGCAATTTTTTCATTATATACATAGGTTATTGAATACTAGAGAAATTGATGAAATTCTCATCGCAACATAATTTTCAAACTTTAATTGAAATTGATGCCTGTTTTTAATTGAATTGAATGCTTTTTACGCTTTAATACGAAACTCCAAATTTTCCTGTCGTAGATGTTGTTGTGAACTAATTTTAATTTTTTAAAATAGTCTTAGGCTCCTCTGGAACAGTTCACAAAATAAACTATTAATTTTATTCAGAATGAAAAAAGCCAGTATTCCCTTTAGTTATACGTTTTTAATTTTTTGATTGAAATATCGTTAGATTTGTATGTTATTTGGGAAAAATATTAAAAAACAATATGCTTTGTTTATATCATGTCCATCTTGCGCACACTTTACATAAATTAATTCTAAGGAACAGAATTTAATGGTATCGCTTACTTACTTGTGAAGCTACTCCACTAATTTCAACTGCGGCATCCAATCCAGAGTTTCCCACTCCTACAACAACTACTACTTTGTCATCGAATTGATCAACTTTCTTTAAGCTGTGAGTATGCATGATCGTTCCCTTGAACTTTTCCATTCCTTTAAATGTTGGCATGTTTGGGTAAACGTGATGGCCAATGCAGACACATACGCCATCATAAACCTCTTCAAATACAGTTTGTGTTTTAAGATCCTTGACGGCTACCCTTAAACGTCCAGTTTTATCATAGTCATCTGCTAAATCAACCTGCTCAAAAGAAGCGTATTATGTCAAGACTTAAGTGTAAATTTTAAATTACTATATATAAACATATAAATCCATGAAATTAACTTAAGTCGGAATTTATCCATTTTATATCCATTACAGAAATAACTTTTAAGTGAACTTGTAAAATAAGATTTTCAACGAAGCACACTTAAGCAACCAATTTCTTCGGCGGAGCCCTTCCCATTGCAACAAAAGGGCAAAATATCAAGCAAATAGTCTCTTAAAAAACACCGGATGAGATTTACAACACAAATTTTAAAAGTAGGATCAAGATAGGATCAAGTAGACCTCTACAGAAGTCCGAACCCTACATATCTCAAATAGATCTCTTGAGTTTGCCGGTGTAACTTCTGTTCCCAACTTAAGTGTACAGTGACCAGTATAGCTAAAATTATTATTGCAGTTATAACTAATACATTAAGAATTTTATGACACGTGTTTGGGAGAGGTGTGGCCAAAACCATTCCACAAAGAGGTTTCAGAAGTGAAAAAACAGAAATATTTGAGACGTACACAACAATATTTGTTCAGTTACTATGTACATTGTAACATCTTTTTTCGGATGTGGTATTCCTCAGCACAAATTTAACTTAAAATTGAAATCAACTTGCACAGAAAATTTTAAGTGATTTTATAAGCACAAGTAATATTTTTTTAACTTGAAGAAATGATCAACTATACGGGCATTGAAAATACAACACCAAGTAGTGGCCCATAAGAGAAGAAACTCCACAAAATGAGTGAGAAATCAACGAGCAATGTTTATTTTGAAATTATAAAGCGAGAACACCACCATCTCAGTAGATTGTAAGGCAACCGCAGACAGCAATACATAAAGCAACACGTCTAGATCAAGAGTCCTGGAATACAGGTTGTATCCTGAAACATAGCTCTCCATTTCTTGTCAACGATTTGCCATAGTTTGTCTTTTGAATATGGTATCCAATGCAAGTAGTGTTCAATCACGTCGTAAATGTATCCGATTGGGGAAAAATCAGGGAATAATCGTGGCCAGAAAATTATTTCTATATCTTCCTAAGCCCATTGACTGATTTGTATTGGGCGCAGTCGAGCGTTACCTTGGTGTTTAAAGGACACCCCTGAGGGAGTAAGAGTTATTAACTTCGTTGAATAAAACGAAGAGAGCTACTGGCGACGGATAATCGCCAATAGTCCTCGGGTGAGTGAGTGAATATTAACGTCGCACAGTTCAGCTACTCGAGGGATTTTGGCAACGAACCCCCAATAGCTCTCGGGTGGATCTTAATTTTGGACCACAGTCAAGTGATAAGAATGAAACTCTTAAAGGGGCGCCCCTCTCCAAACTACCTCCTCAAGATTTTGTGACACGACAGATTTAATGTGTGCATCAGCCCCTCTGTACAGTGGGCCTTCATAGGCACTAGGGTTAGAACTCATGACACACAGGCCACAAGTTTACGAGCATCACCATTAGGTTACTACGTCCATTTGGACACATTTGAAGGAAGATGTGCCACCGGACGCAGCATATCGTCCATGTATTGATTGGGTTATCGTTGTACCCTGGATACGAATCAAAGGTAATCTGCTATCTTACACAAGGGCGCCGAAAAACCATATTGCCAGTTCCGTTGTGCAGTGGGACAGAACTGGATCTATCACCACTCTTAGGGCTACATTTGTACATTACACAGTGAGGGGTGTCTACCTTGAAATTAGCATAATTTTATCAGGCGAGTGTGTTCAGAGAGTTATAACTCACGTTCTATTGGATAATTTGGCTATAAATTTATATACATACTTAAAATACATATAAATAAATGATAAGAAACTTAAATTTCTATCTTTTTCATCAAATTTCTATCAAAAACATTTCCTAAAAATGCTTAAAAAAACAGGCCGTCACTTACGCTTATTTTTGTCTTTGGAACATGGATCGCCATGCGATCCTCCGTCCCATAATTAAATAGTGAAAGTGGCCTGAAATGAGTGGTAGTACATGGCTGGGAAAAAGGAGCCTCCAGACTGGCCGATTATAATGATGGTGTGGTCTGATTGGATGGCAGGGAGCAGGCAGTGGATAACGCAAGAGTCTAGTGAAAGTTCATTGAGTTTTCTGGGTTGAAGGTAGGATGGAGACTGTGCACTGTGATTGGCGGAGGAAAATGTGTGAGTTGCCTTTAACTGGAGTTAATTGAAAAATAGGAGAGAAATTAAAATGGCTTGCCTGGTGGGTACCCAAAATGGGTGCAGCAATGAGAGAAATTCAAGTTTTAATGCAAATAAATAAGTAGAAAAATTAGAATTTAACGAGCCATTCGCCTAAATGGTGAATGGACAGAGAAAATAAATTATGGTGGGTTATACGAGTCTAGGAGAATTCTCCTAGGTCTTTTTTGATTTTCCAGAAGGCTGTAGTTTTCTAAATTAATTATGTTAGTATTATTGATATTGGAGAGATTGCCGTAAAATTTTTTTGCTAGATTTAGGCCGTCACTTGGGTGAACCCCCTTATATGAAACGAAGCACATAGTTGCTGATTCCGCGCGTATGACAAATGCGAAATCGGGGTTACCAACTTGGCAAATTATCTTGAACGGTATCATTGTTGTGATAGAACGTAATAAATTTATTACAAGTATCATGAATTTTTTTTATCTATATAGTGAGCAAATGGTTCTTAAATTATTTTGTAGCAAGCTCGTTTAATTTTTATCTGTATTTTCTATATAAACTAAATATAAAGAAATGTAAATAGATGGTGTAGAAAACTTAAGTAATATATTAACTAAATATTCAAATTATTCAATGGACTTCGGGGGATAGAATACAGAGTCCAGTGTACTTTGCAGATAACAAGAATTGATATATCTTTCTAATTTACATAGAAGTAATAAAATTTCAAATCGGAATGTTTCGGAGAAAATGGTTTAATTTTTGAATAAATCATATATATAAGCTGAGAAACCCTTATATATTTAAAAAACATTTACCTAATACAAAATACCTGCATAAACACAAAAGTACTAGCTAAAAATTAAACTTTTTATTTTAACTGTCAACTAATTTTTTCTTAGTTTAAATTGATGCTATTTAACCAAGTAATTAATTCTAATATATCTTTTTAGGATAAGGAATTTTCAACATTCGTGTGTCTTCTTTTGTCTAGATTAAAAAATGCATATAATATTTTAGTCTACAACTTTTTTTTCCTTTTCATTTTAATGATTGATTTTATTTGAGAAAGGCCCATATAAAGCCAAATTATTGGGTTGGTAAAAAGTAATTTCAGTTCTTTAGTATGAAATTTTTCTGCACAAAGAATTAACATTAAGAATTGACAGTCTATTCTGTTCAATTATTTGTTACCATATTTTCTGATAAATTCACTAATCCACTCTCATTGAATTTCTGATCCTTATCAAAAACCTTGATCATCTGTGATTTGAGGTCATCGTTATTAAAATTGTTTCCACTTAAAAATTTTTTAAAATTCAAAATAAATGATAGTTAGATGGTGCAAGGTCGGGGCTAAATGGAGAATGTGACATCACTTCCCAACAAAGTTCTAATAATTTCGTACGTCTTGCTAAAGATAATGTTAAAGATGCAGCAAGATTGGATCGTGATCTTTTAAAAATTAATATTGTTGTAGACAATTTATTTTTCATCCCCGATCTTACACCATTGGATTTTAATTTATATCAAAGTTTACGAAAATTTTTAAAAGTTTTAATAATAATAATTACCTCTCAAATAGCAATTGGTTGAGTTTTTTCCAGATAAGGACCACAAACTCTATGAGCTCGAAATCATGAAGTTGCCAGAAAAATGGCAACAAATAATTAAACAGAATGGAAGATATTTGACTGATTAAAGATTATTTTTAGAATAGAAAAATGTTACACTAAAAAATCGAAATTACTTTCTTGACAAACCAATACATCAAACACTAATTCATTTGTAAAAAACAAAGCGTGTGCTCTTAGCAAAACAAGTAATACAAAAAAAAATATATTAGTCAATTCCTACTTAGGTCAACAAAAAAAAATTATTTTAATTACTTTTTTATTAAATAATTATAATTACGATAGGTGTTTTTGGCGACTGGAATCGATAGCCAGGCAGCATAATTTAGCGATAGGTGCTCCGAGAATTTACAAATTGTAATTTTGCAATAAAAATAAAGAAATATTAATGATAAATTAAAAAATATTTATAAGGCTATTAGTAATGCATAAAAATAAAAATTTATAATACTACCATGTTGTGATTCTTCAATAATGCAGGCCTTGATGGTTACAGGAACAAATATTTTAATGTTCATTAAGTTCCACAACACAAGGAGAAACAAAAAGACATACACATCTATTACAGACAGTCTAGGAATGAAACTTAGAAGAAAAAGGCTTTTTCCTGACTCCACGTGTACACATTACTTGGGGACGTTCCTGGGTAGAAGACGGAGGAAAAGTGTTTTCCTTCGCCAAAAAGAACAAGTAGTGCCACCTGGCTGTAGCTAATAGTCAAGGGAAGGCAGAGTTTAAATGTAGTTGTTACAAATTGTATTTTTTTTTATGTTAAAGGTAAGAAAGGATTTCATTTTGTTATATGATAGTAGATGCAATTTTTTTAAAAAAAATGGTTATATCGCGTAAATTACATAAAATAATTAATTTAATTCAAACCAAATAAAATTTCAAATCAAGCTAACAAGCAAACACTAATGGGTATAAGGAAATCCTTCCCCAGTTTTTTTACGATTGCTCCAGGTCAGTACGCGGGGTTTCCTGCGAACGTAAAAATTTCTCTCGGTGTCCATTGTGTCACCACAACCTTCCCTAATTATTTTTCAAGATGTTAAACCCCCCTTAACGGCTGGAAATATTTAGGAAATGGAACAAATTTAATTTTTTTCTCTATTATGCAAAATTAATTAAATTTAATTAATGAATTAGATTATCGCATTGTCACCCAAAACAGTCGTGCATAGAACATTTCAGCTCAAATGAGTGCTTTAAAATGTGAGAAATTTTAAAAAAAATTTTGACACCAAAATGGTCGCTAAGTCGGCAAAAATGATGCAAACATGGCTGTATCTGTAATTCTTTGAATAATTAGTTTTAATCAATTAATTTTTATTAATTATTTTTATTAATTATAGTTAAATTACCGTGATTGTCATCCAAAATAATCGTGTATATAAAATTTCAGCTCAATTGAGGCCTCTTAAAATGCATTTTATTAACGATTGAAAATTTGAACAAAATAAATATATAGAGAGAGCAAGCTAATAGTAGGAATTGAATAAATACACAAAAAATGAGTAAAAAGGGGGTGGTGAACATGGAATGACAAGGAGAAAGGTCGATTAACAGGAAACTCGTTAGGGCATCCCAAGGATGTTTCATCTGTGTTAACTGAAAATAGCAAACCCCTACGGCGGAAATGATAGATTACTGGATTTATATATGTTCTGTTTACCTAAAGGGAAGCCTCTGAGGGATTCATTTGAATGATTAGGTCTTGTTTCAATTCAAACCATGTGTCCCCCGTAGCCGAGTGGTCATGGTCGCGAACTCGTGGCCTGCGTTGCAGGACCATGGCTTCGAAACAAATGAGCCTTAAGACTCCCCCATCAACCAGAGAGAAATTTTTCACAATAATAAAATCCTCTTTTTCTTAAGAAATATTTTCATTGAATATGTTTATCATTCCGTGTGATATATTTTTTTAAACTTAAGGGAAAATAATATGTACACACGCAATATATCTATAAGTATCCGATTATGTTCGGAAACATGATTTTGCAAAAACGTACAAACGAATATGTTTTTTAAATATTTAGCGTCACTTAGATTAGAATTCACGAATAAAATTATTTTAAAAATATTATTACAATATAAAAATTATTTAAATGCGATATTTTAGAAAAGCAATTAACATAAGTGAGTGAGTGATTTTGGGGTTTATTGGCGCAAGAGCCGATTTCGGCTATACTGCGCCAAACATTTGTTTTAATATCTGTGGTCTAGACGGGAAGAGAAAGAAAGAATGAATTGAATGACAAGAAAGAGGGTCGAAAATAGAGAAGGATCACTAGGGTACCCCGGGTTCGTGAAGCCCGTGTTTACCAAAGACGGTAAACCCCGTGGGAAAAGGAAAATATCACTAGGGCACCTCGGGATTGTGACACCCGTACTCACCTAAAGAAGGTGAGCCCCCTGAGGGGCAATTAACATAAGAATGATTTATTTTCAAAAGTCTTCTTTTATGAAAAATGCATCTATAATAATAATATTTCGCCCGTATATAGTTCAGACCTCTGTACAAAGCCTGAATTAGAATTTTTGAAACATACATAAAAACTTATAGAAGTGGTTTTATATCCATATTTTAATATTTTAAAATGAACATTTTAGGAAAGCAACACCGATTATGATTTCAATTGATAGTCTCTCTGAAAAAAAAATGTGAATTTGTTAATAATCCTAGTTCAGACTCTCTGGAGAAGTCTTAGATATCAAAAGTCAAAATATTGGGATTATAGAAGCATTTTTCATAAAAGGAGAATGTTTTGAAAATAAATAATTCCATGTTCGTTTTTTTCCAAAATATCGCATTGAAATAATTTTTAATTGTAATAATATTCTTAAAACAACTTTATACGTGTATCCTAATCTAAGTGACACTAAATATTAAAAAAAATATTCGTTTGTAGGCTTTTGAAAAATCACGTTTCCGAACGTAGTAGGATACCTTAATTCTAAAACATTTCAATTTGATATAGAATTGTTCTCTCCATATAAAAAAATGTATTTTGATCATTTATAACAAGAGTTTTGCTTTAAATTCTATCTTACCTTTATTACTTCCTTGTTAAGATGAATGTGCCTCGTAACGTCGAATCTTTTAGCATAACTCGTGATGTATTCATATACTTGTTTATTATGCATATAATTTGGTACATTTTCTTTTGGAGGGAAATCGCTTAGAGCTCCCATTTCTTTACTGTTATTTATAACAGTAGTTTTCATAACTGATGCCAATCCATCTAAATCATCGTCATGGTATCTCCAAAGTCCTCCGATGTAATTTGTTCTCTCGAAACATGTGGGCTCCATTCCTTCTTCTTTCAGGCATTTTATTGTCTCTACACCCATAGGTCCTCCACCTATAACTGCAATTCTTTTGGAAACCATTTTCTGTGTAGAAAATTTTAAAAAAAATTAATTACTTTTATGATTTATATATTAAACAGAATAATAAGAATTCAACAAATATATATTTGTAAAAATCAAAGTGAACTTATGACACACGTAATGATAATTACATCGACTTATTTTATGAATTCGAATTTCTGTATCAAAATTAATGTAAACAACTAAAGACTCATTTTATCTCTAAAGGAGTTTAAGGATCTTACTTCACGCAGCATTTTGCTTATATCCGTAATGATAAAAATGAACAAGTTTAAGGAGAATTTGAAAAAAATTGTCTAATACAGTCACCACACTTTTTTTGTGCTTATTGTATAATTATTTTGTTATAATAATATGTATTTTTAATTTTCTGATTAATTTTTTTAATTCATACGTTGAATAAAACATGGGGAAATTTTAAAACGATAAAAAATTCGTGTACATTTTAACCCCTATTTTAAACAGTAATTTTTTTTTGAAAAAATCTCTCATTAAAGTATTGTTTGTATTTTTCTTATAAGTATGCGAAGTTTCAAACTGTAAGATGAACGATTTTAAATGAAAGTTTTTAACTTTGAGTTCAAATTTGAACTTCCAAAAAATTTGCGTGAGAGATTCAAAGTAAGGAGATTTGCTATTAACTAATGCATATCAACACCATATAGCTTGGAGTACTATAAAACTTTCAATTTAAGCTGCCACAAAAATTTAAACTGCATTAAATTTAAATTTTGTTTTCCTCCAATCAAATTTGATCATTTAATCGATTTGATCAATTTTCGAAAGCTTTTAATCAATTGTCCTACGTGTGCGCATGTGGGTGAAGTGACTTTTCTCTTCCTACACTTGAAACACGAATTGTGCTTTTGCTTCACTGTGCTATGAAAAAATTCTAATAGAGTTAAGCTCAACTGAATTATAAAAATATCATTCAAAGCCACGCAAGTCCAGCAGAACTAACAACAGAATCCATTTGAGTAGAGAACAAACTACAACAATTTATAGTGATTTAGTTCATATTAAAAGCAAAGACGACACAATTACAACAGATAACAATTTAAAATTACATCGTCTTAAGCCAAAAGTTAACTAAAAAAAAATCAATAGATCTAGTTTGGTAAGAACATTTTACAAAAGCTACGCACTATAATAGCACCTATGTCATTAGTGCACGTGCTCTACAATATTTTTCGGCAGTTGAAATTAAGGCTAATTAGTGCACTGTACACGACTAAATGTTCAGCAGTCATATGCTGACCAGGGTCACACAGAGTACAGTCTGGTGAGTTGGCGATCTGTAGAGATGCGATCTCAGACCGTCATGACCTGTGAAAAGTCTAAAATGGGCTACAGCAGCTTTTCTAGGAGACCCAGGACGGGCCCTTGTTCAGGATTGCTCAGTTCTTATCCTTCGACATTACCTCAATTTCCATATATTTTAAACTTATGCTTAAAGGTCATATCTCACAAGGGCTCCTTTCTTAGCAAGAAAGTCAGCATGCTCATTCCCAGCAATGTCACAATAAACCGATATCCAACTGAAAAGAGATTTTACCAGAAAAATCTTTTAAGAACGATTTACATTTTAAAATTCATTGTGATTACAGAGGTAATTTTGAGATAGAGCTTGTAATGCTGATTTAGAGTCGGAAAAGATTGCCGTCCTGTTGAACTCGTAGCTTCTTGGTGATAGTTGCTCGACCGCTATTGCAAAAACTTCAATCTCGCCTTTGAAGGCAGTAGTAAAGATACCTAGTGGTAGGGTAAAAGTTAAACAATTCACAAAAGATATCGGGTTTAGCACCATGGTATCTATCTAGAAGGGAGCCATCAGTAAAAACATGCAGCCATTCACTTGTTGGGAATCGATTGTCAATAGTTTCCAAAGCAATAGCTTTCAGTTGTTGTTCTGGAGACATTTCCCTCTTAAATATCTTCACATGAAGTTCAAGATTTATACCAAGATTGACACTTTAAACTATTTTAGAAATCTAAGATTTTTTTTCCAGAGCAACATTGCTAAGGTACAACATTTATGTTAAATTCTGATTAAACTATTGTGTTTAAAAAGCTATTGAAAAAATATTTCCTCTAAATATAAATCTTTTACAAAAAAATATTTCCTTCAAGTTATTAAAATTTTATTCTATAGTATTAATTTAAAATAAAAATGTTTACAAGGACACAAAATTATTCGAAAGGGAGCGTATTGTATCCTTCTAATCCTTGCTATTTTACAAATGTCTTTCTAGTACACCACATAGCATTTGTTTGAGTCTATTGTTCTGTGCTTATCTCTTTTGATCACAGGAAGATTTTTAATGCTCCTTACCTGGACCGATTATTTATTAGAATGGTATTTTGTTTCGTAACAAAGTGTTATCTTATCAAATTGTAAGACCCAGAAATACTTAGTTTAAAGTTGTTTACTAAAGATCCACCTGAAACATGAGAAGTTCCATTTATAATCAGATGTCCTAAGACTGTAATAAGTCTTTTTATTGTTGTACAGTTCCGTTTAGAGAACACTTTTACTCAATATACTTCTAATTTTCAATGAAAACAAAAAATATGTCTTTTCCATTTACGAATAATATACTATTATGAAAACATATAACATTGTGCTTTCTTACCTATTCCGCCCTTACCTATCTAAAATTAAAATCGTTAAAAAAATCTCAAAATTTAGTGGAGTGGAGGGCGCCTCCCACTCATCATTGGTATGCGGGTAATAGACCCGGACTGATCCTAACCCTCAAGTGTGACAGATGCTCCCAGACTACACTTTCTCGTCTTGCTAGTGGTCACATCAAGTGCCTTTCATTCTCAGTGAACAAGATCTTCCCCATCTGTACAAGGTGTCAAGATCACCTGGCTTCTCCGGAGCACATAATGTGTTGTGTGGATCTCACAAGCAAAAATATCTACATGGATCCCCTTCTTGTGCTGGACTTTTTGAGAGTCAACGATTTAATTGATCTTGTCTGACTTCGTCAGAACCTGGAGTATTAGCAACAACAACACAACAGAAATATATTTATGAGCAAAGTTTTCCTAGAATGAAGATCAGCAATAGTAAATAAAGATGAAAGTACAAGATGTGGCATAAACTTGCAGCCAGTCATAAGAATTCAAGCAAGCAATCTCACTCCTTATTAAAAAAAAACGTAGAAAAGTATGGTATAGGGTACGGTTGTCTCATTAAATTGATTCTAAAATTAAATGTGCATGTGCAGCTATAGATATGTAATAAGCACAAAACAATAATTGAATAAAGCTGCCCCCCTTTTATTTAAGGGGACACAGTACGATTCAATTGACAAAAATTGGTCAAAAAAATCTAATCTAATTTTTTTAGCCTAAATTATTTTTAATATACTTTACTATAAACTTACAAAATTTGAAAGCTCTAAATTTAAAAAATGCAGAGTCGTGATAACTTTTACGTTTGTTTTTATTCACATCCTAAAGGCAAATTAAAACTTTAAACTGACTTATATCGGAGAGAAAAATAACTAGTTTGTTTTCATTTAAAATGTGATAAGGCTTTTTTTCTATTGTGCCTAATACTTGGAAATTTTTTTCACTTATTGCTAATAATACATGAAATAAAAGTTGGAATGCATTTTTTAATCAAAGCAATACTTATTTTTTAAAAAATAATTGAATTTAGAATTGGCTCATTTTTTAAGGAATCTTCAATAAGCATTCATAAAAAGAAGTATTGCACGAATACCAGTCATGTTATCGCAAAACCCATACCAACTTTTGTTATACATTGTTTGACGTACTTGTAAAGTAAATTTCATATATGTACGTTAATTTTCGTAGGAGAAGTAGCATTTTAAAATCATTTCACAAGTTTCAAGTTTTTCCCTTAAAAAATTAAATGGTTAGCTTTTTATGAAATTTTGAGCACAAAATCTGTTTTACATCATGCATACACATAGAAGGCAAAAAGAATTATGAAAATTATTAAATTAAAAGATTTTGTGTAAATCGTACCATGTCCCCTTAATCTTTGTTTTTTATTTGTATAATGAATACAATTATTTTTAAAAAAAGGTGCGACTCTCCGCTATCCTCCACTCTCACAATAAAATCCACAAGCCAAACAAGTTGCCCATCCCTGACATTGTGTGTAAAAGTTGTAAATATCCTACTCTCAAATGTTAAATAAATGCTCCAAACATTTGATGATAAAATGTTTTTTAATTAATTTTTTTTTACATTAAATAATAGAGGATTATTTTCCAGTCATTTTTAGGATTTTACTTTAGACATTTGGTTGGCTAAATTAGCGTAGACCATATTTGGGTCTGGCTGCACCATTTTAAAAATCTGCTCCTTCGAATATAAATTTTCTCTTACAGCCTAGGAAACATTCGAAGTCGAAGCTACGAAATAAAAAACTGTTCCCCTTTCAGCCTCTTTTGGCTGAAAGGGGTAATACTTTTTAATACTTCTAAAGTATTAAAAATCCTGCCCAGTCAGGAGTTCTGAAATAAACTCTAGAATTTTGGCTTTTGTTATATTGCGATTTATATATGAAGCGAAATAACACTATTATTGCAAAGTTTTTATTTATTTTTAAGTTAGCATGTTTTTTTCGTTAAGCATTAACTATTGCATGCGTTAATATTAGTTTGAGCTAAGACATCAATGTTAAGGGGACATGGTACGATTAACGCAAAACATTTTAATTTAATGATTTTCAACTTTTTGGGGGGTTGCCTCCTATGTGTGCATACTATGAAAAACAGATTTTGCACACAAAATTTCATAAAAAGCTAGCCTTTTAATTTTTTAACGAAAAAACTTAATTTTTGAAATGATTTTAAAATGCTACTCCTCCTACAAAAGTTTACGTATATGCATGGAATTTGATTTACAAGCGCGTCAAACTATGCGTAACAAAAGTTAGTATGGGCTTTACGATAGCATAATTGGTATTTGTACAATGCTTCTTTTTATGAATGCTTACTGAAAATTCCTTAAAAAATGTATAAATTCTGAGTTCAGTTAATTTAAAAAAAATAAGTATTGATTTGATTCAAAAATTCATACCAACTTTTGTTACATGCATTATTAGCAATAGGTAAAAAAAATTCAAAGCATTAAGCACAACAGAAAAAAGCTTTAGCATTTTAAATGAAGACGAACTAATTATATTTTTTATCTTTCTGAGATAAGTAAGTTTAAAATTTTGATTTACCAAGGGATGTGAATAAAAACGATCATAAAAGCTATCATTATTCTGTGCTTTTTAAGTTAAGAGCTTTAAAAATTTTTGAGGTTATAAAAAAAGAAATGAAGAATAATTTTTCTAAAAAAAATTATATTTGATTTTCTGACAGATTTTTGTGACTTGAATCGTACTGTGTCCTCTTAAAAAAATTGACTTCAAATTTTAGCTCTGGTAAGTGTACAAAAATATATACTGCTATTTACATGATAGATCCTAATCGTAGTTTAATTGCTATTATACGATTTAAAATCTCCACAATTTCAAAATTAAAATAACTACAGTAAGGAGTGATGTATAAAAATATATCACTACACACTGTAGAGTTAAAATTGTGAAAAGTGCATTACATAAAAATATTACTTTACTCTCGACTGTACAAATTTCTTTAAGTTATTGTAATTGTGGTACAGCTTAAGTTGAATCAGAAAAAATCCAATAAATGGACTCATAATTTGATAGATGCATCCCTTAAAATAAAAATCTGAAATTAAATAAAATTGCATTTATACAATTAAAAAAAACGTAATTATTTTCTACTTGCGAATAAATTAAATTTGTAATGATATTAACTAGCAATCAAATAAAACTATATTGACAAAAAGAAATAAAAGCAGTAGTAAACCTCAAGATTTCAAAGAGACAAGTAAAACTAAGATCTGCAAATTATGCGCATCATGAAAATTACTTATAATACATTTCCTGGAAGATTACGTATACACTTGTGATGTAATTTGATCTATTATTCTAATTTTTATTTTAAAAGGAGATAACCGTTGTGAAGTACTTTAAACGTTGAAGTACTTACTCTTTGAACACCCGATTAGTTTATCTATTTAAAACTTTTTTTTATGCAAAAACAACCTAAAAATAACACTATCTGAATTTAAGAAAGTTGCTTCAACTTTTTACTAATGGATTAAAAAGCAAATAAAAATAAGCAAATATGTAAGTATTTAAATATACTACTAGCGTATTAAAATTGTGTTTATCAAGATCACTTTGATGCGAATGTATGCTCAATTTTTTTCTTATTAGCAACAATAAATGGTGGCATACTGCTAGAAGATATAAAAATCAATGCTTTTTTTAATAATAACATTTCTTAGAACCATAGCAGGCTAAATACAGTTGACATTTACATAAAAATACACTGCTATAATATCTAATAGATATTTTAGCTATAACAGTTACATCTATAACCAAATTCGTATACTTGAGTGAATGATAATAAGTCTTGCTGAAAGTAATCCCGTTTTATATGAAAATAGTTGTAGTTTTTTGGTACAAATAGTTTTTAATTACAAAGAAGAGGTGATCAAATACAACAAGTCTGTTTGATTAATTTTAATTACGTCTCTGCATGGCTATGCAAATAGAACATAAACCAGAAATCGTCAAACGACGAGGTCAACATCTAAGCTGGTATCCGAACAACCAACCTTGTCACATGACAAAATGGAAGTCCGTTTCTGCAACTCCAATAATTTCCTATGATAGTCTTTGCAGTTCGAGCTCGTGGCCTTCTAATCACTAAGCCGTTATTATTTTCAGGAAAAAATTTCACTAAAAATTGTTTTTAATAAGAAACAAAAAATGTTAAACAAAATAATTAAAATTAAAGTGCTGAGTTCAAATCAAACTTGCATTGAAAGGCATTACATTTCTAAAATTTATCTTTGCACAGGCTGCATGTATAAAATGTTAAATTCCTTTACTTATTTTAATATTTTTTTAATCCTAGAGACAAAATCTCGAAAAGTTTACTATGGGTTTTACATAACATCAGAAATTATAGAAATCCTTACAATTTACTCATTACTCTGAAACATACACACACACACATCCTACGGCTTTCTATTTTTCAAGTTTCATTATAAAATTTTGTTTTTAACAAAAGGTTTTCTCTACATATAATGAAAATAAAATCTAACCATATAACTGAAAAAACCTCACTGTGTGCATGTGTAATGTAATATACATTCTTTACATTCTAATTTTAAAAAAGTATTAATTTCTAGGAAGAAAATACTACTAATATACTACACTGGAATATATTTATATATATGCACAATTCAAACAAAAATATGTGCATTTCTAAAAATTACCATGCTTAGGTAACAATGTTTAATATCAAACGGAAAAAAAATTGGCTCATAATTACCTTTGCATCCAATTATTCAAATTGTGGCTATTTTAGACTTTTTTTTACCCGAATAAGTATTTCATGGATAAAACTCGCACTGCTCCAACATTAGACAAAAATCACTGAACACTAATTAGTGAATCATCGGGGAATGATAGCCTTATCTTTATTGGATCAGGTTGCCATCTGGTAGATCATTTCGTAACTAAGGGAAGATACTTCGAAATGCGTTCACTTTCTTCGAAGGGTATATTTTTTTCCGCCACAATATTTACGAAAACTCTATTCCAACAATTGTATGCTATTACTGTAACAGATATTGTGGAATATGGAGCAACAAAGGTTATTATCCCCATTGTATGCTATTCTTTTGATCTTCCAAATGAAAAATCTCTTTCACATTTCTAAAATGTTTTAGCAATCATTAGAAAGCGTTTATTAACAAACTGTTAAAATATGTGCAATAGGGTGGATTACAGTTCTATGGAGATAAAAAAAAATTATTATTAATCGGAAAATACCTGCGTCGATTCAGTTTTTCTACGTCGCACTATAAAGCTTCTCGAGGGCTATTGGCGACGGACCTCGTAATTGTGAACCATGGTCCCTACCGGAGTGAAAAAAAATGATTTATGGTATGAAGATTAGAAGAAAAAAATTAAAAAATAATTTCAAAATTTAATGTTGTTTCAAAGGAGTTGAATTTCTGAAAAAATGGAAAAACATTTAATTTTGGTTAGATGATTTTAGACTCAAAATAATTATTTTTCTGCAACAAAACTAGCCAAAAGTGATGATTACTGATCTGAGCAGTAAATAATACAACGTAAATTGCATATAATTTTATACAGTCTAGCTCTCTCTCCTCTCACATCACCGAATCAATCCGATCCAAGTTTTTTCCGCTTTATCGCACACTGTTATTTCGATTGTAGGTTTTCTTAATAATTTACTATTAAAGAAGCTGTTAAATCAACCTATGTTCTTTCTTTTATTTATTTAGTAGATATCCTCTCGTGGCACTAAATGCTAAAAAGTGCTATAATATCTTTATTCTTCTTTAATAAAAATTACCTTGACTTTTACCATAAAAACGCTCAATACCTAAACTTCATTCCCCTTACGGCAGTACTTAACACGAAAATTCTTTATTTAATTTTTCTCTCTATATACTACATAGAATATCTTTTCTGTATTGATGGGGGGGGGGGGCCTTGAAACTCCCAAACAAAGTTTTCGATTACAATATTTAGCTTAGTATTAAAAACACCAAACAATTATTTTCGCTATTATATTACATTCAAGATATCTTTTCGTTTGAGCTTAAAAATGAAACTTGTATGATTTAATTTGTTGATTAATCAAATGTATTTAATCTTAAACTGATTTAAAATAATTATATTAACATCTCACCAAAGCTGCTGCTCACCAAAGCCCTATCTGATATTTTACATGGGGGACAAAGTAACAGAAAATATTAATCTAATGAATTTTATTACTCTTTTTGTTCTAGTAACCTCAAAGTCTGTTCAACCTCAGAAGATTGCTACAGTATCCTTTTAAATCCAAATTTTCAACTTAGTTCTTGTAATCTCATATTATCAATAATAGTGATAATTGCAAGTGTCCATGATATTTTGTACATTCTCTTTCATTGGCAAATGTGGTCATGGTAGCAAAGAGGCCATGGTCACAAACTCATGACCGGAGCTGTATGTGTGGAGTCATAAGTTCGAGTCTCTTTCGAGTCTTCGAGTTGTATCTTTCTACTAAAAGATACAACGTGTAGAAGAGTTGATGCACTTTAAATCTATGGAAGCTCAATTTCCTCACTTTGGTGTGGTATGGCAGTTTGGAATGAATGATGTCTGCTCAGATGTCACCCTCGTCACTTGACCATTGTTCAAAATTACGAAAATCGTCGTAAACAGTTTTTTGTAGGGAGGTTATTAATAATCAATCAATTCGTTTGAATAAGCCATGCTGGAGAACCTGTGGGTGAATTCATAATTTTTTTTTAAAAAAAGCTATGAATTGTTCAAATATTAGCGTATCATGTGCCGAAACGCATTTTTTTTTTTTGCAGTCTGTAATTGCAGCATGGGTCTCGTAATACTACGTGGCCACAGTAGCCAAGTGGTCAAGGTAACGGGCTCGTGGCAGGCGTGTCATGAGTTCGAGCCTAGTGCCGCTGAAGACCCGCCTTGTAGGGGAGCGATGCACGTTAAATCTGCCGAGAGCTCAAACGTCCTCCTGTTGGTGTGGTGTGGTAGTTAGGAGATGTGGTGCCAGCTCAGGTGTTGTCCTCGTCACTTGACCATGGTTCAAAATTACGATGTTTCGTCGCCCAAAGCCAAAGAACCGTGCGACGTTAATATTCACTCACTCCGAAAAGATAGTTCAAACATCAGATTCTTATCCTAGCTCATTGTCTTCTTCCGTTTTTTCCCACGTTTTACTCTGAATCGAATCTTAAATTAAAAAATAATGATTTAGTATTTATGGAAATAAATATACACTGTCCAATTAAAAATCGAGACAGTTGGGCTGGTTTGTCTCCAAGAAAAAATGTGCTCATGATTGTCTTAATACAACACACAAAATATACATAACTTTAATGTTATTTAAATCAAAAATAAAAATGTTTTTTCATTTTATTTCTTAATAAAAGAATATACATGATCAAAAAACATTGAAAATTACTTATCAAAATATAACTACGATTATAAAACTACACATGTAACTGCATTATTCTCCTCAAAAATACGTTGCACAAGCAGATCAATTTTTGGAAATAAATAGTATGATAAAAGAAAAAGAATGGATAAAAACTTTTTGATTTTTTCTGTCTCTGCAAAGTTCTTATACTAACGTTTTTCACACATAAGGAATTTGGGAATTAATTCTCAAAATAGATTGCTAAAGTAAATGAAAATTAGTTGAAAACTATGTACTTTTAATTTTAAACTCAGATATAGGAATTGTTTGCTTTAACTTAAACAAATAATTAAATAAATAAATAAATGGATGTGAAAAAAATAATTGTTAAATTTAAATTTTAAATCGAATATTGTTTTGTTGATATATAGATTAATAGATTATTTACTCCTTGAAAGCAATCCAATGGTTATTTGTGGCAAATTTCACCATCTCCTCCTCGCCAAACTTTCTCACCACACCAAAGAAATGTTATTTTTTGTGTGAATCTCTACTTCTTTTGTCAAAATAACTATTTTTTTACACGTTTAATCTTTGCTAATCTTCAGAAAAGTAGAAATATTTGCAAAAACTACTTCTTCGACAAGAATTCAATGCATAAATAATGCTTGCTCCTCAAAATAAAGGATCATAACAGACACGAGTGCCAATTGAGAGATAAGAGCATTTTAGATACAAGTGCTGATAATTTTTTTAAGTTAAGTTAGGGACTTGGATGGATCATAAATTTGTGATCACATTAAAGTTAAGAGATAATGGAATTTCTTAAACTGATAAGGCCAGTTGTATAGTAGAACTTGTCTTTTACGGTGTACTTCATTTGCTTAGAAATATTATTTATCTGAAATACAAAGTTTGATCCTAATAATAATTATCTTTTACAGTATTAAGATAAGACATCAAATGCAATGTTCCTTCTACAAATGCACTGATAAGAAGACCGAAGTCCCAAAACAAAAATATTATTTACAAATGAGTTTTACTTAGCAATTTTTTGGATATTGCTTTGAATTCCATTCAAGAAAGGCACGGCTCCTTAAACGAGTGTAACATATTAAAATTTCTAGGTAAATTCAGGAATATGACTGAAAATAACTTTCAAAAATTTTGTACTATTTCTAATATTTGCTTATAAGTTTCTAATGATGAATCAATATCCAACAGGATGTCAATGGGGTGAAGTCCATTGTGATACAAACTCATTCATGGTGATATTGTTAAAACTTTAAGAAACTGTAATTAATTGAAGGAAATTACTTGTTTTCATTATTTCTAATATTTTGTAGCATTAATAATATAATTTATCTTTGTAGCCACAGTTGTACAAAGCGAAAGAAATTTCGCCAAACTAAAAAGTAAATTAATCTTACTTAAGATCGCCTTCAAAACAAGAGAGATTAAGTACCGTATTTATTCGTATCCAAGCCGTGTTTTTTCCCAGTGTTATTGCTCCCGAAAATAGGGCGGGGCTTGGAATCGAAGGCGGAAAAATTTGTCGGATGGGGAAGATTGATTGAATTGATTGAACGTGATACTAATGGTTAGAAAAATTACAGGTTCAGGCATGTCTATAAATTTAATTATTCACTTGTTCTTAGCTCTTATTTTATTTATTCCTTTTAAATTTCGTAAATATCAGGTATCGATTAAACCTTTTCACTATTTTTTTAAAAAATTATTTCACAAAAACTTGTTGAGAATTTGGGGTGCGACTCAAAATTGATGGCGGCTTAGATTCGATTAAATACGTTATTAATGTTTAAGTGTCATAGATAAATATTTGTCAGATATTAAATTGGATTACATCATTGAAAAACTTACGTGTAAGAAAGTGATTTCTCAA
Organism: Trichonephila clavata; assembly: GCA_019973975.1. NCBI lineage: Eukaryota > Metazoa > Arthropoda > Arachnida > Araneae > Nephilidae > Trichonephila > Trichonephila clavata. The sequence continues at coordinate 58,157 of BMAO01020686.1, read as the reverse complement.
CTTAATGTTTTATTTAGAAGTAAACTACAATACACATATGCTTAGATAATTTATGAATCGCCAACTTCCTGTGGCTGTAGTAGCTGAATGGATTGTCGTGAGTTGTGGCCGATGTTGTTTTTATCGAATCGTGGGCTCTAGTCCTGATGCCACTGAACCCCCTCCCCCCCGTAGTGAAGTAGATACACGTTAAATCTGTCGAGGCTCGAAATGGAGTGGCGTAAGCGTTCAGAGAGTCGTATGACAGCTCAAATATCATCCCCGTAACTTGATCTTTGTTCAAAATTACGAGGTTTTTCATCAATAACCCTAGTGTTTCTTCGAAATGTGATTTAAATAAACAGTCAATCAATTTCCCTATTTCCCTGAAAAATATTAGCACGAGTTCCAGCCCACGACATGATTTTTGGAACTTTTTGAATGGTTAAACTCAATAAAAAAAATGATTGTTAAAATATTTCTTTTGCTCACTATAGATTCACCAACAATCAGGATTAGTTGCTTATCCAATGAACACACAACATACTTGTTTAAAACACAGTTCTATCATCTTGTATCATCTGAAACCAAGTATATCTTCCTTGACAATGTTAACTCTACATAACCAAAAGCCTAAGAACTCTTCTTCATGTTCTCTTTGATATTTTCCAAGCGAAAAGTTTGACAAGTCAAAAAATCTCTACTGTTATACCTTCACCTCTAATTTTATTTAAGTTATTCCAAGAGCATTTACTCAAAACCTCTCACACACACACATTCCAATCTACGAATTACATTTGGAATCGTCATTGAATAAACGTCAATAATCTTTGCATTTGTTGACTCTTGATCCTTTTTTAGTCATAACAATATTATTTTAAGTAAATATTTGCAAGGTATTTTCCAGCATGCCCATTAGAACTTTTTAAAGTACGTTAACTGAGTAAGTGAATATTAACGTCGCACTGTTCAGCTATACACGAGGGCTTTTGGCGACGAACCTCTTAATTTTAAGTACATTGATAAAACTTGCAATGCTTCAAGTTCATTGAGTGTTTCATTAAATACCTCATCAAGTGCTTCCTTCCTTCATGATATTCAATCTTGGGGAATTTATATAAACATTTAACCATCTCTATTTTAAAGTGAAAATTCTTTTCCCCCATGTAATTTAATAATAAATGTCTACTAAGCTTTATTTATTTTCTTGTAATATACAGGGTGTCCACAAAATAGCACCCAAACTCTGCACAATCAGATTCCTCGTAAGGAGTACATAAAAATTGCTCAAAGTACTTTACCTGTTCGATCCATCGTTTACGAGAAAAATACGGTAAATGATGATACATGACGAGGCTCAGACGCATATCGGTGCTCCTGTACGTGATTGGCTGGTTATTGGACATGCCGGTCGCTGTATCGGCCGTGAGGCTCCAGTTTTATAGACACCACAATCGCCAAATCTCATTCCATTGAATATTTTTCTATTGGGCAATAGTGCACTCATCCGTTCCACGGAGTGCTCAAGCCTGCCTCGATATTAGCAGTATATACTTTGAGCATCTGCCTTTTTAAATATTTGTAAACAATGTTGTTATTCCGTCTAATTTGGTGTTTTTCCTTGCACCGGCAAACTTTGTTTTTCCTGTTTTTCTCGCGTTAACTATGGATCGTGCAGGTACAGTTCTTTGGGTATTTCTTATGCACTCCTACTGAGGAATCTAGATGTACAGAGTTTGAGCACTATTTTTGGGACACCCTCTATATTTACTATTCGTAATATTTAAATATTCTTCTTCTTATTGTGCTCAAAATTATAAATTATATTCCAGTCATATTCGAAATGATTATTTTCTTAAAAATATACATTAACAAAATAATCATATTTTAAACTGAACAACGTCAAGGAAATCAGAGAGCTTTGTGTGTTTTATTTGAACATTTTTAAAACAAATAACTTTGCGTAATTACCAGTAATCCAACGTACAATTGTAGTATGATGTTAGCTTAACTCAAAGATGATTCTTCCTCAAGATCATATTTTGAAACTTCAAAATTATTTCTATGAAGTACTCACAGGAGTAATGTGTGTAAGCTATTAATACCTCATTTTCCTCTTCTAAGAATATCTCTTATGTAATAAGCTTTTAATGATAATGATAAGGAAGCTCATTTGAGAAAAACCGTGAAAGACCTCTAAATGTAAAGATAAAGGAAATAACGCTGTAGTTTTTCAAGAAAAATGTTTAGTGCATATTGCGTTTCAAAAAAACAAATCTATATGTGATACACATGTATTCTCAATGTTGTATTACAAAAGATATAAAAGGGGATATTTGCTTCTCTTGTATAATAAATTATAAAGATTTGAAAATTTAATTAGCTTATGAACAACGTCATAATTCATTACGTAATACATACCAATAATTATGTATTACTCATTAATATATATATTGCCAAATCATTATCGTAATATAAAACGTTATTTTCATGGAACTTAAAATATAGAAAAAATGCACATGTCTTATAAAAAATAATGTTTGCCACAACTAGTATAACTTTTTAAAGATATAAATAAAAAATAGAATTTAAAATCTGAAATTAATTTTAACAAATATTTATGACAGTTTATTGTGCTATTTACTATTCATTGATAAGAAGCGTTATGTATTTGTTCAAATTAGCATAGCTGTTATTGTATTCACAGAGAAACTGATTTTTAAGGGGGTCCGGCACGTCCACAGGAGCCCATGTTGAATTGTATAAGTTAATGTACCTTTTCTCAAAAACTACTTACTTCTAATGAATAAATTTTTTCCTGTTGGTTATGTATACTATCAATAAAACTGTAGCGAAGGGTTTTGTCTTTTTAATAAGAATTAAAGAAATTATATGATTTTTTTAACAAATGTCCAATTTTTTTCTCTCAAATTTAGTTTAAAAATGCCTTATGTAACAAATTTTTCTAGATATATCTAATTCGCTCCATTTGACAATTTGAGGATTGTATAATAAGTAGGTTTTGAGAAAATGTACATAAAGTAAAAAATATTACATTTTGAGAAAACAGGCTTTAAAGTAAAAATTTCTAATTTTTGAGCATTTAATTTTTTTAGTACTTTCCAGAAGCATATGAAGCATTTTTTTTACCCTCTGCTCCAACAAAAGACTCTTCTAACTTTCTTTTTTTCCATTATTTTTAACAATTTAGACTTTTTTTAGATTTCAAGATGCTTAGTTGAGCTACACGAATCCTACATGTATCTAATTTTTTGAAGCATGATGCACAGTTATAACTTGGTTCAGTATTACAATGTTTTAAGATCATTAATTTTGTTACATGACTCGTATTGAAATGCTCAGTAGCCATATTTACCCCTAATTTTAGAGTTTTTAATTTCACAAATGTAAATTTTAGAATCACTGACCATATGGTGTTATTAACTGACTCATTTGGGGGCTCTTTTCCATGTAAACATTTTTTTAATAAAATAGGATCACCTAGATCTCTAAAAATTGTCTTCATTTAATTCATTATGGTGTAGAGCACGTGTTTACGTGCTTATGATCATGGTTCCTCTCGTTCCATTCAGCTTCTGCCTTTTGAAACAAGCAGCATAAATTTATACCCTCAGGACACAATCCATGTGAGGGCTGTCGTTTGAAGACCAGAACATGAAAATAAACAACCCAAAGCGCAGTTTTCATACTGTGTAGGTAAAATATCGGTGAGTCAGTTACGATCACTTAGCCTTTTCCATCACTTAAATTTTTTTCTCTGTTTTTGCTTTTAAGATCCAAAAAACGTGTACCCATACACTTTTGGATATGCCCAATACACTCTAAATTTTCCACTTGAACATCATATGTATTTGAGCTCGTCAGAAACTTATGCAAGGGAAAACACGGGGGATCCTAGAAGAGCTCATTCGATGCGCGTCAAGGAGTATCTTCGTTTAAAAAATAAATAAAAATACTTCTAATTATCGTATTTCCTCATGTCATATATCATTTTAAGCAGAATCATTTGAACTTTTGAAAAGTACAAAAAAGGGAAAACTGATCATTTTTCAAAAATTCATGTGCCGGATATTCTTAAATCTGGAACCAATTTAATTTCTCTTATATGCAATAGAAGGCATCGAAAAAAAAAATTTTTCCAAAATTTCAAAAGCTACCTATGCAGAAAAGATGTTCGCTGGTTTATAGATGAAAGGTGAATTAAAAAAATTAACTTTTGTGTTAAGTACTGCATAAGATGTATAGAATTTAGGTATTTAAGCTTTTATTATGGTAAAAAGTCAAAGAAAAATTTGTATATTAGTACTTTTTAACATTTGTTGCATATAACGTATAGTAAATAGTTATAAGGAAAACAGATTTAAGTACATTAAACAGATTTTTTTAAGTATGAGATTTTTTAAAAACCTTATGTGGAATTTACAGTGCATGGTAAATCCTCAGATCGAAGAAATTTTGGATCGTACTGATTATTTTTCGATGATGTGGGGAGAGAGAGAGCTGGATTATATGAAATGTTGCAATGTGTGTGAACATTGTTCTCATTATTGAGTACTCACTGATCAGTAGTCATTGCTTTGGGTTATTTATATTGTAGAAAAATAATCATTTTAAGTCTGAAATCCTCTAACTTAAATTAAGTCTTTTTCCATTTTTTCGAAAATACAACCACTTTGTGGCAATATAAATTTTTAATTTTTTAAAAATTATTTTTCTCTATACCATAGAACAGGAGTGGCCAACCCGCGATACGCGTGCCACGGTGTGGTACGGCTGAGTTATGAGAGTGGGCACGCGAAGACTTATTGACAAATTAAAAATATTTTAAAAGATAAATACTATAGTTTTTTTTTAATTTGGTTCTTTCTAACAAAACAAAACATCAAAATTTTTTAATGCAGTTAATTAAATTACAATAGAAAATTATAAAGTAGACAACACTCCTTCATTGTTTTGTGCATTAATTTTTCAAAGGAAGTAAATTCCCGAGATTCTGGAATTTGAGGGAGTGTGTTTTAAAATATCTGAAAGAAAACAATAAACTGCCCAGAGAGAGTAAGTGTTTTCTTCTCAAGAATGAAGTCGAGATTTAGCTATTCTTACCGATACTATGACATTTAAACTTAAGATTACAAAGAAAAGGTCGTTCTCTCTTTTCCACTTCTGATTGATCATATATCTCTTTTTGTGAACGCACTTTTGCTTTTTTGTCTCGATTTTGGACGGGGGAGGGGGAGAAGTGAAACTGATGCACATCTAAAACAACCCGATTTCGTTAGCATCTTCCAGAACTAATCCTAATGTAAATGACTCAGTAGAGAGAGAGAGAGAGAGAGAAAATCTACAAATTGAAAAAGCACGTACAGAAAGTACTGACTGTTTAATAATTACTTAGAATTAAATTTTTCCGGTTTGTCAGTTTTATTTTATACCAAAACTAACTGATTGAAATTGAAAAAAAAAATTAACAATAATACTTAAGTTCGTACTTTTGTTTTAATTATTATATTATTTTTAAATTTCTACTACTTAGACTTAATAAAATATGTGCTATTTGCGTAAAAATTCCATAATATGGCTATAAGTAAACTTTTCTCACCTTTTCATATTCTTTTGTTTGTTGGGAAAATTTTTGAAGTGGTACAGATAATATTTTTTTATTAGATAGTGCCACTCTTACCAAAAAGGTTGGCCACCCCTGCATAGAGCATCTTTTCCTCTAAGGTTGGTTCCGATTTATATATTTTTTTCTCCACATAATCGTAATCTACCCTAATATGCGAGCTTAAAATTAAGATACCAACTACAGATAATATGTATTTGCTAAGAAATAATAAATAATTTATGTTCACATTTTTGATATAGATAATTTGTAAATATTTTAATTTTACCAGTTTTTTTTTTTTTTTTTTTCCCTACATTTATAGAATAATGTATATATCACAGCATATATTTTTCAAAAATTCCTTAAGAAGGAAAGAAGAGCAGTTCTCAAAAAATTATACAATATGTTCAATGTAGTCTACCTTTTTCAAAATATCGAAAAACAAGAAAAATATTTTAATTATTTAGTATTTTATGCACACAAGAAAAATATTTTAATACTCCACGTACAACTTTTCTGGTGTATATCGCTACATATGTACTACAGTTAAAGCTAGCCATAGCTTAATATAGAGTAATACTACTGTAACTTTCTTCATACAAGCCTCTCAGGGATGTTTATATATATATATATATATATATATATGTCAGGTTTGAAAAGATTAGCTTCAAAATTAAGTGAGTAATAAATAAAAATAGAGCGAACTCTTTATCATCGCGTAAGGATTTGTGGGTAAATAAGCCTATTTAAAGGTGGAGCGAACGCATACTCGAAAAGGCTTAGCTGGTGACTCCTCGTCGAATTACTGTCTATTGTTCTACTCGGTTGCGTGCCAAAGGGCCGCCATGTTGGATTTTATATGATTGAAGCGGAATAAAGAAGTATTTTTTAGAGATGACTTAAAAATTCTAAAAAGATACATATTTATGTGCATATTAAATATTTGTATTGAATTGAAGTAATAGTTGTATTTTATGTTTATTTTTATGTCAATAAATATCTTAAAATGATGCATAATTAACATATAATTAAATTAGTATTTTTGACCTCTATTTTTACTAATTCTGCATGTATTGTCGTGGGAATCAAATTGTTTCAAATATTTGCTATTGTTTGGCACGCTGAATCATGTTGGCAGGTTGGTTTGGCACGCCACAGCTGAAAGGTTGCCGACCCCTGGTCTATATGCTCGTAGGCCTGTCAGATGTGTTCCCCTTACCGCAACTCACTGTCGCCTGCGATTAACCTGGAGTAGAGACCATGCATTGTAGACACCGAAACAGTGGTCTTGTGTGATGTTTTCCGACGAGTCCAGGTTTAGTTTGTAGGCTGATTCTCGCCGGACTTTCATATATAGAGTGCCAGGTACCCGTTACCACCAAGAGAACCCCATTGAACGACACCGTTAAGGTGGTGCAGGATGGCTCGTTTGGGGAGGAATTATTCTTGGTTCCAGAACTGACCTGCATGTTCAGAGTGTAACGATGACAGGCCACATCTATCGGGATGTCATTCTGGAACAACATGTACGTTTGTTTCGGGGTGCCATGGGTGCTGAATTTCTGTTTATGGATGACAACGCCCGTCCTCACCGTGCAAACATTGTAGACGAATGCCTTCAATCGGAGGATATCACCCGTATGGATTGGCCAGTATACTCACCGGACTTGAATCCAATAGAGCATGTGTGGGATATGCTTGGCCGACGAATTGCAGCCCATCAACCCCCTACCACCTGTCTACCGGAACTTCGGAGGGCATTGCTTGATGAGTGGTGTAATATTCCCCAAGATCAGATTGATAATTTGATACTCAGCATGCGTAGGCGTTGTAAGGCCTGTATTGCATCGTCCGGGAGACATACTCCGTATTAACCATCATACTAACCATGTTATACTGTTTTTTGTAAATAAGTTCTTTTTTAAAATTTGCTCCAGGGAGTAAAAATCGCAATTTTTATTAATTATGTCAAACATATAGCATCTTTTTTGCGCTTTACCTTTTGTTTAATAAATAGACTACAAATAAGTCAAATTTGTTTTGCTTCTGTCTCTTTATTTGCCTGAACTTCATTATCCTTAATTTATGGACATGAGTGTAATTAGACATATGCTTGTTCTGGATATTTTGTAATAACTTTTTGAATTTTTATAAGACAATTAACCCCAGTAAATTTCTACATGTTCTCTCAACAACTTTGCTCTCTCTCTCTCTCTCTCTCTATGTCTCGGAGAATGTCTAAACGGTATTCCAGTTCCCACCAGGTGTTCTTTAACATGTTTTTAACTCTATAAGCGTGTAACCTAAGCATTTTATGAAATTTCATACCTAAGTTGTAAGCAATATATGAAGTTCACATGATGCATCATAAGGTGAGTTAGTAGGACTCCATTGAAACGTGTGACGATATCTAAGTAAGTCAGTAACAGCCTCCGGACAGGAGTAATCACTTTTGTCTAGTGGTATGTTACGCGCTTACGAATCGAAAGGTACCGAGTTCAAACCTCCGATATTGGTGACCTTGGCTGAAAAGAAAAACGCAAACCTTCTGATGTGGCGCCATCTACCAGCAAGAAGAGCAAGCAAAGTCGTCGGACCCACTCCACGCAGCAAAGTCGTCAGACTCACTTGACGCAATAGTAACAACTCCCATGCTCGCCATAACAACAAAATATCTCGTTCGTTCGTCTATTCACCGACTCACTGGTGGGGGAGTACTGTGACAATATCTAAGTAAGCCAGTAACAGCCTCCAGACAGGAGTGATCACTTTTGTCTAGTGATATGTTACGCGCTTACGAATCGGAAGGTACCGAGTTCACACAAACCTCCGATAAACGATTGTCGATCGTGTTCAACAGTTGCTTCACTCACACTAGGTCTAGGAAGATCTTTAAGGTATCCAACTACCCTAAAATTGGGAATTTTGCCAAAAATTGACAAATATTTCTATAATTTTATTCTATAGAGCATCTTATTAGCTTTATAAAAATACCAAGTTTATTATTTTCCATTCATTAGAACAAACACTACAAGTGTTTTAGTAAAAGCAGATGCCATTATTTTAAGCAAGATGTCATACTTTATAACGCATTTTACTCGAAATGGGTTTTTTTGAAAATGCTCAAGCGGGAGGGGACAGCGATTGCTCAAACAGTTTTGAAAATAATGAACTGAAATTTTTTGTGTTTGTGTTCTGTATAATAGTAGAAATGTTTTAACCTTCAGATTTATCAATCACTGTTTTTTATAACAAAATTTACACTCCCTCATGTAAATATAATCACTTTTTTTAAACAATTTCATATAATAACTAAGAAGGCTCTAGTTTTTGTAAAAATTAAAACATCTCTTATCCTGAAGTTCATTTCAAAAATGAATAACATAGCAACGCATTAGAATTAAAAAATTGAAAATTTGGTCATAAACTTTGGGTACAGAATGGGCCGTGTTCATGAAATTTTTTGTCAATTGTTACCCATTTTTTCCGATTTTAGTAATAATAATTTTTTTTTTATTTTCTTAATTTTAGCATATTTTTCTTTAAATGTACTAAACAAATCTAAAACAACAAAAAATCCCCATTTAAAAAAAAAGTTGTCGAGAGAAGTCCTGAACCTTAAAATAAGTTTTAGGCTACGGAAATGCTAACTTATAGAAACAGCTATATTCCCGATGAAACGTTTCGAAATGTTTTGAAATAATCATGTGGTTTTTCAATACTTTTGCGTAGGTTTATCGTCTGTTTTAACAATGATTTATTTATTTATTATTTCTGCTTGAGAAAAGAGGAAAATATATCATCATCAATTCAATAAAGCGTAAGAGATATAAAAGGACCACCCTTAGTTTCGAATTCCGCCTTTGGGATTCAACAACAACAAAAAAATTGTTCTGCTCTTTAAAAACATTCTCTCTTTATATATATATATAAGTATAAATAAACAAACAATATATTTCACGCTTAACCAAATTTCATGTTCTTTTATTTAAACAAAATACTCTTAAGAGAGACAGAGGCTTATTATATTTATTAATGTTTTTATATGAGTAAATTTTTCCGTGAAGAAATCTTTCTCACTAGAACTATGATTCATTGAAACAGTTTTTTATGAAGTTTTCAAGTAATTTGAAAGAAATAATTTCAATATTTGGCATAAATTTCCGCAAAGTATTAATGCTTCTATGAGAATTAATTTCTTTTAATTATACGAAATAGAAAACCTAGCAACAATATCAATATAGAATTCTTTTAATAATATTTGTACTTTAAAAGAGAACTGCCAGACACATAATTAAAATTTTCCATTTCATTTCATATCATTAAATATATGTGAATATTTTTTATTCAAAAGAAGAGAGAGAGAGAATATTAACGTCGCACTGATTAGCAACACGAGGGCTTTTGGCGACGGTCCGCGTAATTTTGAACCATGGTCAAGTGACGCGGACGACACCTGAGCTGGCACCCCCTCTCCTAACTAATACACCAATTACTAAATTAATTACTAAATTAATTACTAAATAACTATTCACGTGATAATTAATTTTTGTATTTCGAGAAATAATCATAATTGCCCCAAAAACTGAAACTTCAGCGTTTTTAAATCAAGAGGAAGCAATATTGCATCACCCATGGATGTGGACAAATCAGAAAAAAAAGTCTTTACTGGAAATCATACAATTTTAATAGCTTTTTGTTGACCATGACCATAAAAAGACGAGTGAGTGAGTGAGGGAATATTAACGTCGCACTGTCCAGGTACACGAGGGCTTTTGGCGACAGACCTCGTAATTTTGAACCATGGTCAAGTGACGAGGACGACACCTAAAGTGACAACCCCCTCTCCTAACTACCCCACCATACCAACGGGAGGACGTTTGAGCTCTCGACAGATTTTACGTGCATCGCTCCCCTATACGGCGAGTATTTTGTGGTACTGGGTTCGAACTCATGGCATGTCTGTCATGATGCAATACCTTCACTATTAGGCTATCCCCCCCCCCCCAAACGAGACTTCCAGAGCTAACAAAGGCTTCTCTTGTGAACGTCAAGTAAAACGCGAATGTTATTGTATTGCTTCGAGCTATTCTGTTCGTTTTATGTTGGTGTTGTCCTATTCTCAATGCTATCGAAAACTCGTGGCACCTTTTGAAAACTCTTTGTCCGAATGAGGTACCCATAAAATATCAGGGAACTAATTGAGAGTAAAATTGTTTCTTGGCATCGTATAATATAGAAAGAAAAGCTTAACACTATCGTCATTTCAATGAAACATTGGAGTGAAGCTGTAAAAAATTAAAGGATACCTTATTATTTCCCTATTATTACTGATAACGGACTGCTATTATCGATTCATCAATATCTAATGTATATGAATAGTTATTGCAGCTTAACTTTTTATATATTGCAAATATTTGAATTTTGTTTTTTTGTATTGAATTTAATAAAAAATGCTCTTTAAAATGATGTATAGGACTTTGCATTGTGTGAAATGAAATGTTTTCTATAAGAATAGAAATTTAAAAAACATAAATTTCCAAATTTGTCCACAACCATATATATATATATGTAATTCAAAAATATATGCACAAAAATAGTTATAAATCTAAGATAACTAGTCATGATAGTAAAATGTATATATACAGTCGACTCTCGATAATTCGAAGTTGAAGGGACCAATGAAAAACTTCGAATTATCCAGAGGGTAGGAAAAAACTCCCAAAATACATGAAGAGAAATTTTTTTCTAACACATTTAAATTTGAAACTATGTAATAAAGCAACAATTGCACATATGTATAAAATTATTTTAAAGTATTTCTAAAAAGTACATATTATATTTAGTATATACACTGCTGGCCACCGTAAATGCAACACCCTGAAGGAAGCACGCAAATAACATGAAATTTACAACATGCATTAGCGGAGGTGAGATATGCAAATGATTAGAATTTCAGCGCAGACACACATCACGCAAGCCTGTGGCGCCACCTCAAAGCGCTATTTAAGGCTTGGAGATTTCGACGATTTCAAGTTCGGTAATTGTGTTTTTCTTGTGGTTTTTTCAAAAGACGATCAGTTATGTCTCGTAGAAAACAGCGATCAGCTTTTGATCAAGTATCCGAGTTCGACAGAGGAAGGACAGTGGCCTGCCGAGATTGTGGATTATCTTTCAGGGAAATCGGTAGTCGTGTTGGACGAAACCAAACAACTGTAATGCGTATATGTGACCGTTGGATGCAGGAGGGTACAACGGACCGACGTGGTCGATTGCATCCACCTCAGTGCACCACTTCACGTGAGGACAGGCAAATTGTGCGCATGGCAGTGACGGATCGCTCAGTCACATCACGAACCATAGCACAGCACATTGAGTATGTAACGCGTCATTCAGTGTCTGCGCGTACCATTCGACACCGTTTACAGGAGTGTGGTTTGTCCGCAAGACGTCCATTGCTTGGTCTACCCTTGACACAGAACCACAGACGTCTCCGCCACCAATGGTACGATGAAAGAAGGATGTGGGCGGCAGAATGGAATGAAGTTGTCTTTACTGATGAGTCACGCATCTGTCTGCAACACCACGATGGTTGGATTCGAGTCTAGAGACATCGTGGAGAGAGGATGCTGAACAGCTGCGTTATGCACCGCCACACTGGTCCTGTACCGGGTATTATGGTATGGGGCGGTATTGGATATCACTCTCGCTCTCCTCTAGTACGCATTGCTGGTACTTTAAACAGCCAGCGCTACATCTCCGAGGTGTTGGAGCCAGTTTTCCTTCCTTACCTTCAGGGCTAGGCCACAGCCATATTTCAACAGGAAAATGCGCGACCACACGTGGCACGCATTGTCCAAAGGTTCTTCGTCTATCACCAGATTGAATTGCTTCCCTGGTCGGCTCGCTCTCCGGATCTTTCGCCGATAGAAAACATGTGGTCCATGGTTGCTCAACGATTGACTCAGATTACACTCCCAGCTGCCACACCAGATCAACTTTGGCAACGTGGGGAATCTGCTTGGTCTGCTGTAACCCAAGAACACATCCAAAGTCTCTTTGAATCAGTGCCGAGGCATTTGGCAGTGGTGATCTCCAACAATGGTGGCTACTCTGGCTACTGATTCTGGCAGGAACCATGTAGCCGAGTGGTCTAGACATCGGATCGTGGCTAGCTTGTCATGAGTTCGATCCCAGTACCGCTGAAGATCTACCGTGTAGGGGAGCGATGCATGTAAAATCGGTCGAGAGCTCAAACGTCCTCCCGTTGGTGTGATAGTTAGGAGAGGGGGTGCCAGCTCAGGTGTCGTCCGCGTCACTTGACCATGGTTCAATATTAAGCGGACCGTCCCCAAAAGCCCTCATGTACCTGAACAGTGGGACGTTAATATTCACTCACTGGCAGGAACCACACTTCACAGAAGTCTATAAATTTAATCATTTGATACTTGGTCAACATGTTATCTACAAAATAAATTTTGTTGCGCTATCTCTTGTCTTTCTTGGTGTTGCATTTACGGTGGCCAGCAGTGTATATTATACAGAAGTTAAAGAACTCTCTCTCCTGCATTAAATGAATAAATTTATGTATTAACAACAACTATTAAAATATTATATATACTGTATACATAATAAAAGTTTTCGTATAAGAAAATTTATTATCTTTTTTTTGTTTTATGGCATTCAATCTAATTTTGTCAATAGATTTTTTTAGAATAAATGAAGCTTGATAAATGTTCGAATCCACATGATTTTAAGGAAAAAGTTGCGTAGTTTGTTTAGTAACACTTTAGCTTCTGTCAGAGTTATTGGAGTAACGTTATGGGAGTACGATACAGGGGAGACAAATAGAAACAAAACAACTCAAAATATGTAAGGTCCAACCTGTATGTTACAGGACTTTACATGTTAGTGAGTGTTTCAATTGTGTCGAGAATTTTAAAAGATCATTTCGAATTATTGCGCATTCGATTTCGGCCAGCCACAGATTTTACTTCAAAATATTGAGTGTACCAAAACGTATTGTTTTAGTTCGAAATATCTAGAGTGTTTCTAGGGGCTGAGAATATACTTCGAATTAGCGAAAGGTTCGTATTATCGAAGGTCTGAATTATTGAGGGTTGATAATTCAAATATATATATATATATATATGGGGAGGGGGTATTGTGTATGCATGTGTGTATGTGATTTTAAAAAAGTCTCACAAACGTGGTATACAGATACATCATTTTAAATAAGTGAGCTTTAATTTAAAAATATTCTAACGATTTTTTTTAATTTAAAGAAAACTATCATAGCCTCAACAAATATATTCCAAGGGGTGGCTAACTTTTGTAAACAAAAGATCGACTTTCATTGTAAGTTATGTGTGGCGATCGACTTCATACAGTAGGTATAGAAAGGGCGCGTCTAAGTTTTTAAAGTTCTGAGAATGCATAAATGTCTCATAATTATGCAGTTAATTTAAAATAAATTACAATTAAAAGCCTAAAAAATTTAGATTGCTTCATTTGCATCATTACTGTAAAATAGTTAGTACTTTCAATTATTCACTCTTTCAAGTTTGTGAATTACATACCCTAGGCGATCGACTTGTTGAACACCCCTGGTTTAGGCGAGGCTTTAGTTGAGAAGCGTATTTCAGTCCAGTTTTTATACTAAAAACCCCGTCGCTTAATAGAGGTCTAAAATTAAGAGATATTTTTCCAATTGCTATCGTGTTACTTGGAAGTGCGATGTTAATAAACACAAGCCAACCTATCCGCTAATGATCCATCGCTTAGAATAATGATGTGCACTTCATAATCCTCCTCACCATTTTGTGTCAAATTTTGTCGTGAACCCTGAATAGACAGTAGGCAATTTTTAAATCGTCAATGTAGTTAAAATACGATTCTTTCTTGGATTTACGTTAATGTTTCAACCACCTTGTTAGGGAGATCTGAATACAAAGCACTTAAATTTTATGAAGCAATGGTTTTGCTTATGCATATCTATTTAGATACTTTTAATGAAGAATATTTAAAAAAAAAGACATTTACATAAGAATTCAAAGTGAAGAAATGCGCTAGTAAAAATCTCATTAACATTTTTACTTTCAAATCAATATCATGAACCATAACCCATTCAAGATTGATATTTTTTCATTTCATACTATTAGTTCACACTCCCTATATATATATACCAGGTGTCTATAATTAAACGACCTTACTTCTAAATTGTGTACAGACGAAACTATTGTTCAGAAAGTTGTAATATTCTGTGTACGACATAAAGAAGGAATTTGTTTGAGTGAATAAAAAAATTAGTTCAAAATTTCGCCACTAGAAAGCGTTTTAATGGAGATCATATTTAGCATACATTTATAACAGTTTACAAATATTGTTACAACAATAAATGCTCAACATAATGATCATCATTTTCAGCTACTATTTGAAATCGTAAGATAGCATATTCCACCGTTGACCGCAGTGTGTTTTGGGAAATGTTAAGAACATGTCGTGAAATACTGTCTTTGAGATTAGGTAAAGTTCTTGGTTGATCACAACTTATCAGCTGTTTTAAATGGCCCCAAAGCCAAAAATCGTATGGATTGAGGTCAGGCGATCGGGGAAGCCACAGATGACGAAATTGGCGGCTGATCACACGTTCTTCTGTAAAGTGATGTTTGAGAACGTCCTTAACACAACGTGTAATGTGTGGAGGAGCTCCATCTTGTGTGAAAGGCACTGACGTGCTTGCAGATCAGGAATAATTGTATTCCGTAGTAACGATGAATATCGCTATCCAGTGATAGAACATGTTACTGGACCTCCAGCACCTAATTCCTCGAAAAAATACGGGCCAAGAATAAAAGACGTGGAAAACCAACACCACACCATTACTTATAGTGAGTAGCGGTCTTTTTCTATTTATCATATAATGGTTAAATACGATATGAAGAGCAAATTTCTTTATTTGCCCTCTTCATTCTTTATTAAAGCGTGTAATGCTGCATGAATGAGTGTTTATTAATGTCACACTCTAAAGAAACACGAGCATCGTAATTTTGAACCAAGGTCAAGCGACAAGGACGACATCTGAGCTGACATCCCCCTCTCCAAACTTCCATACCACGCCAGTGGGAGGACTTTGAACCTTGACAACTTTAATGTGCCTCAGCCCGTTTACACGGTTGGTTTTCAGTGGCACTAGGGCTCGAACTCATGACACGCCGACCACGAGTCCGTGATCACCAGGCTACCACGACTGTGATTAAGTAGTTCTATACAGTGCCGGTTTATCTATTGGGCGTTTGGGGCAGGCGCCCAGGGTCCCGGGTCTTGGAAGGGCCCGGATAATCTGGTCTTACCAGATTTTCTGAATGTATTAATTTCGATCCACCAGTGACAAGGGCTCCCGTAGATCTTCTGCGCCTCTGGGCCCGAATTGAGTTTAAACCGTCACTGGTTATACAGCGTACATAACCTGGATCGCATCTTAAACTTAAGCCAAAATATCTAGGTCCATACAAGGCAATTCAAATTAAAGATGATGACATGTATGAAATTTTAAAAGAAGAATGACACGAAAGTCCAAGCAATGTAATATAATTGCGTGCGCTTAAAGTATTAAAAGAAGGTGGTTAACTTAAATATCCCACTGACTTATTTGACTGTGTCTTTCCAACTATGACTACTTTTCCCCTAATGGAACAGTTTTAAGTATTAAACAATCAGTTTCGAAGACAATAACACAAAACAAAATATATATGAAAAAGGTGTATCAGATACGATGACTCTAAAGACAATGATGCTTCATATACAAAGACGTTCCAAAGAAAATGATGACCTAAAACTAGATTATTTGTTTTTCCCTGCCTTTTTTTTTCTCAATTCGGTATTATTTTTCTAGGTTAATACGCATATATATATATTAACTATGAATATCTTGAATGATTTTGATAATTCAAACTAAGACGATGAGGGTACCTCTTTCTAGGATGTCAGAATGTGTAGAGGACTTGCATACCTGAGATTATTGCTATTGCAAGTATTGTAGATTTGGCTGGTGTTGAGTAACAGGAGTGAATGTTTACCCAGATGAGAAGTGAAGAGAGCACGGAGAAAGAGAAAGCTGATCAAACTATGACGTTGAATAACAATGGTGAAGAATGATCTATGATTCACCATTCTGTTTATAAATAAATATATTTTAGTGTGTTAAGAATTAAATTCTGTGAACGTCTTATGTTTTAGCAATTTGCATGCAAAATTAAAACTTAACTGCTCTCCCCAGGAGTGAGTGTATATTAACGTCCCTTTAAAACATTATATATATACACACGAGCTTTTTGTGACGGCCCTCGTAGTTTTGAACTATGGTCAAGTGATGAAGACAACACCTGAGTTAGCACCCCCTCTCCTAACTCACACCAACAAGGCATTGAACCTCTTCATATTTAACGTGCACGGTGGGTCTTCAGTGGCACAAGACTCGAACTCGTGACACTCCACTCACGTACCTATGACCATAACCACTTAGCTACCGTATATTGCATATATATATATATATATATATGCCAGGTTTGAAAAGATTAGCTTTAAAATTAAGGGAGTAAGAAATAAAAATAGAGCGAACTCTTTATCATCGCGTAAGGATTTGTGGGTAAATAAGTCTATTTAAAGGTGGAGCGAGCGCTGACGAGGGCGAAAGCGTACTGGAAAGGCTTAGCTGGTGGACTCCTGGCCGGATTACCGTCTATTGTTACACTCTATTGCGAGCCCAAGGGCCGCCATGTTGAATATTAGATGATTTATATAAGCAGAATAAAGAAGCATTTTGTAGAGATGATGCCCTCCTCTTATTTAACCAGCAGGCCTGGGGCCTGACATATATATATATATTGATATATACCATCTTAGTATTAATTCAAACAGTGCTACTATATTACTATGGCCATTTCACTACGATCTATACTTGTTTGGATTCTTCTGTTTCAGCTGTTATAATTAAAATTGCATCGAACACCAAATTTATTAAATGCATACAGAGTTTGATTCTTTTATTAAACTCGTGAGTTGAAGATTGATCGAGATTCAGTGCGATTTAAATCTGAAAGCAAAATTCATTGACTGAATTTCACAAATATTTACCAGCCAGGTTTGAAAATGCTTGAAAACTCGCTTATGAAATTGTTTCAATGTTTGGAAGTACTTATCGGTGGGAGCAGTTATTTTCAGTTATGAAAGGAAGTAAGTCTCCTGTTAGAAATAGTACTAATGACGCTCATCTTGGGTCAGTTTCGAAAGTAATCACTGCGAACAAGATTTCTCCCAAAATAGGAAAGATAGTAGCAGATAAGAGATGTCATGTCAGGATGCAAACATTAAATTTTTCTTATTCTTTTTTATATGTTTATTGTAATGTATTATTCGAAATAAACCTACGTTTTTACGAATATAGATTTTTTTTTCTGCTGCCCACCTAAAGTTCAACCTTGTTTTCTTGGCCCAAGTTAGTCTTTGAGTTTGACACCCCTGGTGTAATGAGTCAGAGAAAAAGTACAGAAACAACAACGTATTAATGAGACAGAAAATATTTTATTCACAAGTTGTACTGTAACAGATGTTTGAAATTACGACCAGAAGTCGTCTGGTATGGTTGGAATGGCCAGAAGTCATAAATGACGACTCTGTTCATGAAGCCTTCCACTCAGCATCATCTACCATAAGACTGCTGGTAGGAATCTTCCAGTACCTGAGAAATTCCATTCAGCGCCGATGTCAGACGACTTCTGGTTGTAATATCAAACACCTTGTTGTGGTAAATTTTTCAATTAAATATTTTATGGTCCATTAATGTGTTGCTGTTTCTATTCTTTTTCTCCGTTTCATTGCACTATAGCTCGCAGCTACGACATTTGTGCACCTCTGAATTCCTATATGATTCTGAGTCGTCTGTATACCTCTACACACCCTGCAGGTTTGTTGGTATGGTTACGAATCCCCCTGTATATAGTACATCATATTTTTCGAGGTATCTCTTACGCGCGCGTTTAAATTATTTTCGGGCTTATAATGGAGACCTGTAAGTAACAAATATGTTTTTTATATCAGAAATTTGTAGAAGTCACTCTTTTCGAAGTGATATTAAGACAGGTCCGGCGAGTGAATTTTTGAAAAATTATCGATTTTCACTTTTTTTATCTGTATTTTTTAAAGTTCAGATATTTCTGCTTAAAATGATATATGACAAGAGAAAATACGATAATTAGAAGTTTTTTTTATTTATTTTTTAAATGAAGCTACTCCTTGACGCGCATCAAATGAGCTCTGCTAGGAGCACCTGTGTTTCTCCTTGCATAAGTTTCTGATGAGCTCAAATCCATATGATGTTCAAGTGATAAAATTAAAGTGTATTGGGAATATCCAAATGTCTATAGGTACGCGTCTTTTGTTTAAATGAGTCAGTTAATAACACCATATGATCAGTAATTCCAAAATCTACATTTGTTTGGAAATAAAAACGCTAAAATTGAGGTAAATACGGCAATAGCGCAGTTTAATATGAGTCATGTAGCAAAATTAATGATCTTAAAACATTGAGATATTGAACCAAGTTAATAGTGAGCCAAACTTCAAAAAATTAGATGCACATAGGATTCGTGTAACCCAACGAAAGCATCTTGACATCCCCAAAAATGGCTAAATTGTTAAAAATAACGAAAAAAAGAAAAAAAAATTATACAGAAGAGCCTTTTGTAGGAGCAGAGGGTAAAAATGTTTCATATGCTTCTGGAAAGTACTAAAAAAAGTAAATGCTCAAAAATTATAAATTTTTACTTTAAAGACTGTTTTCTCAAAATGTAATATTTTTTACTTCATGTACCTTTTTTTCAAAAACTACTTATTATAGAATCCTCAAATTTTCAGTGAGCATACTTTTAACATGTTTACACTTTTTAATGGAGGGAATTAGATATATCTGGCAAACCATTTTAGATAAGGTTTTTTAAAACTAAATTTAAGGGGGGAAAATTGGACATTTTTAAAAATATTTAAAAATTTTTTAATTCTTAACAAAAAGGCAAAAGTCTTCTTTAAAGTTTTGTTAATAGTACACATGACCTACTGTAAAATTTATCCATGTAAGTAGTTACTGAGAAAAAGGTCAATAAACTTACGCAATTTAACATGTGATCCTATAGACGTGCCGGACCCTTCAAATATGTATAGAGTTCAATAATTATCTCTCACATATACACACACATATAAAGAGAGAGAGAGATAAAGAAATAATTTAAAAAATACACAGTATACGTATATCATCTGTGTACAGCAGTGTTAAGATTTCTACATTAAATGCCGAAGAATATAGAAGTAATACAGAAAGCTGCATTTATATATTTTGGTTATTAAATTGCAAAGTAAGTTCTCTCTCTTTCTCTCTCTTCGTTTCCATATCACTTGTAAGCAGTTAATCATGTATAATTATGAATTTGAGGGAATATTAATGTATTTCTATAAAAAGGTTTGTTTTACTTTAATCATACAGATTAAAGTATTTTTTTATTTCATACGGATCATCGAAATAAAAAAAAATTATGCTGTAAAGGGATTGTGTTACACAGTACATTTTACTAAACATATGGTTGAGAGAATATTCATTTATTTAAAAAACATTATTCAGTTCATGAGTTAGCGAAATGAATGAAAGTAATGGATCTCACAAATACTAACACTAAAAGAATTTATTAATGAATTTTATATTTACAGGAATTAAAACATTTTTCTGTGTTTCACTATATTGATAGCTACGTACTTAAAAATGATATACAAACGCTTTATAGCTAAATAATTTTCATAACTAAAAATCTTTTTCTTTTTTATGTACCATGCAAAAACAAGAAATCCTAGTAAAGCATAAATCTTGGTTGAATTCATACTGGTATCCATCTGTAATGCTTTTTTTCCTTGAAGTGGTGCTCTCATTCTCTGTCCAGCACTTAAAATAGCATTTTTAGCACCGTTCCATTTATGGGGCCCTACCAGACGATACCTATATGGTACAAATACTTTAAAAGTACAAGCAACAAACAACCAGAAATCTGTAAAAAACAACTTTAATAGATTTGGTTTAACTCCTATTTTTGATGCTAGGTCGTCCAAATAAGGAATAAAATCGACATGTAGATACGTAGTGTCTAATTCTCCAAAACGTTTCATATTTTCTCTGTATTGTTTATCAACATCTTTTATCATTAAAGATTGGCTTGGTAACTTACATTTACCACTAAAAACGCGAGATGCCCATCTACATTGCATTTCAATACATGGAACTCCAGGTCCTAAAGGAACTATGAAGCCTATTATTCCTAAAGTAGGATGCAGCAAATGAGGAGGAAATACACATTTATATAGATGGATTTTATTTCCTTCAGCAATAAAATCTTCTGGTTGAAGGAATGGAAACTCCCAACGATAGCCAGTGCCAAGAACGACTGTATCAACTTGAGTGATTTTACCGCCTTCGTCTTCAAACACTACGCCATCTTTTGTAAAGTATTCGATGTTTTTTTTAAGAATGAGAGAGCCATTCATTATTCTAGATGGTAAACCATCATTCAATGTTGGATCTCTATCGTTAACACCACGTTGGGGATGGATATTGTATAAACTGTGAGAAAATCTTGGATTAAGATAAAGTTCTTCAACAATTTTGCTAACCCAACTTGTTGGTAAGATTTTTTGGATTAAGAGATGATCATAATTGAAGATGGTCCAGTCAATAGGATAGCCATATGGACCCTGTCTTGTCGTAACCCAAGCTGGCGTACGAATACTAAGATACACCTGTAAATAAAATATGTATTATATTAGATATGTTATACTGTGAGAGAAACACTGGTTATTTTAAATAAAGGAAAAATCACAAAAATGACAATAACTCAAAAAGTTATGAGCAGAAAATTTAATGAAACTTATACATGGTTATACAACACATAGGAAGGTACAAAATAGCATAAAAAGAAATCACCAGACAATTATGGTGTTATAGAAATTAGCATATGTAAACAATGAAAAACTCGGATGTGTCAGTATGGTGTAAGAAGAGTACCTTTAGTATGGGGTATGATCCCCCCTCCCGAGAAGCACTGCAACGCATGCAGTGATTTGAGATGCTCTCAATTATGCGGTATATTAATTCTGTTGGAAGTGGGAGCCATTGCTCTTCCAAGGCAGTTGAAAAGCGTGGCTAGGGTCCTAGAAGGGAGATTGAGAACAGCTACACGTAGTCCAAGAGTGCCCCAATCATGCTCGATGGGGTTAAGGTCCGGTGATCAAGCTGCGCAGAATTGTTTCCTACTCAAGATAAGCATCTACGATGCGAGTCCTGTGTGATCTCACATTATCCTCCTGTAGCACGAAAGTATCACTAATTGTCCCGGCACAAGGACGCACATAAGCTTCTAGAATTCCATCTCTATAGGTGTGAGTGTTAACATTTCCATGGGAAAAGACATGGATATCTGTGCTTCCTCCCAAAGAAATACTACCCCCAAATACAGACGTTTTCTGATCCGTATGCATCTCTTTCATGGATGTGTCCTGAATGAAAACGAGTTACAGGTTTTCTCCACATGAAAATATGCCTACTATCGCTTTCGAAGCTAAACTTGGACTCATTTGTAAGGAGAACAGCCCTCCATTGATCACGCGCTCAGTGAACATGTTGATGTGCCCCTGCAAACGTTCCCACCTAAGGCTTAGCATGATCGGGACGCAAATTGCTGGTCGTCTCGAAGAAGACTATGTTTGTGAAGTCTTCGACGCACGGTTGACCTTGATATCAACCTTCTGGAGCTTGCAGCGAGGGGGATTTGAGTTTAGCTGGAGTTGTTGTTCTATACCTTCGTGTGTGCATAGTGACAAATATTGGTAATTACCACTCGCGGTAGCGCGTGGCCCAGTGCTTCTCAAACTTTCTATACTTGTGACCCAATTTTCAATCATAATTTTCATCCCCCCCTCCATACAATAACAAGGCAATCGAATTCAATAATAATATACTTTGAAATAAAGCTACAACACTTTAATTATAAACCGTAAAATTTTATTAAGACAAGTATGAAATTTTGTATATAATTTTATGACATGCCCATAGGGTCACTGGTAATTATTATAAACTGGTTCTTAACTTAGTGCCGTTAAATTAATTATAAAATACATTGCACAGTACTGATACATTTATAAGAGTATTATATCAGTGTGTTGTAAATGTGTATTTATTTTTTATGTCAGAATATATGTATTTTGTTTTGCTTCTTTCAGTAAATTAATAATTTTTTTTAAAAAATATTCTTTTATTTTCGATGTACTCGTGCCCCCCTTGTAGAGTTATCACGACCCCCAAGGGGGGCTCTCCCCACAGTTTGAGAAACACTGGCGTGGCCGTTTTTGGCTAAACCTCCTGAATGCCAAATCCGTGGTTAGTAGTTGTTGCCGATGTCTATGAATCACATACGAACTCATATTTGACATCTAGCCATTTCTATCTGACTGCGTCCTGCCTTTTGTCTCCAAATAGCTTGCCATCGCAGTTCTTCGGTCAAATGATGCCTGGAGGTCATTGTTACGATTTCGCTATACAAAATATAATCTCAGACGCGCAGCGACAGTTTCCGCCTTGCTCTGAGGCATCCCTTTTTATGATTCTCGCAAATGATGTATTCCGACTGCACATCGCCACTATTTTGAATAGTGTAATATCGTTCAGAGAACTCCTTTTACTTACCAACATATTCAAATTTCATTGAGATTGGCTTTTTTTTGGGTGAATTATCGCTATTTTTGTGATTTTTCCTGAATTTATAATAACATATTTATTTGGAGTACAGTTTTATTATTTTTAATATAATTAACAATATTTTTTTAAAAAATCGTGTTTCTTTCTTAGAGCATAATTTTATGCTCTAAGAATTTAATTCAACATATAAAGAAAAGAAATAATGCACAATATCATATTTCTGGACAAGTAACAACAGAATAATTTGAAAAATTTACATTATAACAGTAGTATTGTGACGTTAATTTGCATATTTTGCGGAAGTCATGGAAATTTCCTTGGGATTTAACTTTATTTTTATTAACGTTGCTCTTTTGAAGCTACACGAAGGCTGTTGAACACGAATTTTGGTCAAGTGGCGAGGACGACACTTAGGTTAACACCCTATTTTCCAAACTGACGCATCATGACAACCTGAGGAACGAGCCTCAATAAATTTAATATGAATCAAAACCTCTGCCGCCCATCCGGTATAGTGGCCAGTGAAGCTGTCTGCGGTGCCGTAGGGACTGGGTTCGAATCCCGGAGAAGGCATGGATGTTTGTGTTGTAATCCTTTCTTCTCTTTGTGTTGTATGCCCTCGTGTTATACAGTGCGTGGTGCACGGGGTTTATAAATGTTAAAATCAAAACCTCTAAACGGTGGGTGTTCAGGGGCACCAGATAGTTTTCCCATAATGGTATGGTTATCTGCTCTTATGAATGTATTTATTTTAAGACCATTTATACTATATATATATATATATATATAGCTTTACTGATTCTATTAA
Source organism: Trichonephila clavata (assembly GCA_019973975.1). Taxonomy (NCBI): domain Eukaryota; kingdom Metazoa; phylum Arthropoda; class Arachnida; order Araneae; family Nephilidae; genus Trichonephila; species Trichonephila clavata. The sequence goes on along the minus strand of BMAO01020686.1, from coordinate 33,956 downwards.
TCTCACCAGAGTGAGTGAATATTAATGTCGCATTGTTCAGCTATATATATATATATATACACGAGAGCGTTTGGCGACGGACCTCGTAATTTTGAACTAGGGTTTGCAATCCCGCGTCATATTTTCAATCCCAGGATTTCGGGATTGCATTATCCAAATCCCGGGATTAGGATTGGACTATTTATTAAAATACTTACATATTAGCATAGTTGAAACTGTGCATAATAAAACTGAAAATATAATTAAAAATTGGTTTAATATTATTTTAATGGAACAAAAAAATTAATTCATAAAAAAACCAAGTAAAAATAGTACATAATGAAATTTTTAAGAAAAACATTTCTTGTGAGTTCTGCAAAATAAGTTTATAAAAACACAGCTCCTCCAGCTTTTCATCGTTGAAACGACTTCTTATTTTTGTTACACATTGTCCTACCGAAGAAAATGCCCGTTCGGATTCTTAACTAGTAGGTATTATCGTCATTAAATAGGAGTATGTTCTTTTCAGGTAGTCACCACGTCTCCCTCCATTTTCAAAAAAAGAGACATTTCTTTTTGAATTTTTGTTGACAGTATCTCAAATCTAATAGACAGCATTGGTGCATATACCTCTTTGATAAATTTATTTAGTTCTTCTGCTACACTTAATGGTTTTTGTATATAAACGGATCCAGTTATTGAATCAGAATATGAATCAATTTAAAGTGTTACCTCATCTGAAATTGAAGATCCAGTTGCATGAGCTGTTAGTAATACAATGGAATTTGAAGTGTCTTAAGTCCTCCAAGAAGGTCCGCTATTAATTAACGGCATTTAATTGAAGAAGGAACTGTGCCAAAATCTATTCTTCTGATGTTGCTTATATTTTTGTGTAAGCATTGCAGTGAGCCACTTAGATCTTTGCGACGTTCTCCCATATTGTGCATATATATATTTTTTTTTACATATAGCACTTATAATTGCGCAAAAAAATTCTACGTAGCAACGCATATATTTCATAAACAGAATATAAATTTTTAAAAAATTAAATTCTTAGAAAATTTTTGAGAAAAAGTATTTAAATATTATTCAGACAAAAATTAAATCCCAGAATTAGTTATTTTACCCCCGGGATTCCCGGATTAGAAGAAACACCGTGATCCAGGGGTATCGGAAATCCGGGATCCCGGGACTGAACACCCTACTAGATATTTTCCAAAAATTCTATATGCATCTGTCCAAGTTAACTGTCACCGGACATCCTGAGGGTGGAAGAAATGTCCGTTATCTGATCCCACTCTCACGATGGGGAGCAAGTTACAGATGGAAATAAGAGAAAACATATGAAATTTCACGGTTAAACATACACACCCTTCCTCGAACCCTTCAAGGTTCAAGACGTAAGAAAACTAACATTAACCGATACAGTACAAAAAAAGGTTAATAAGATACATTAAATGTAATACCAGATTCACAATACTTTGAAAAAAAATTCAAAATATAATTCAGACAAAAATTAAATCTAATCCCTGGATTAGTTATTTTAATCCCGGGATTTGAAAAAACCACCGGGATCCCGAGATCCCGGGGCTGCAAACCCTAATTTGAACCATGGTCAAGCGAGGAGGACGACACCTGAACTGGCACCCCCTCTCCTAACTACCACACCACACCAACAGGAGGACGTTTGAGCTCTCGACAGATTTAACGTGCATCGCGCCCCTATACGGCGGATCTTTAGTGTCATCTCACCAGAAGAGAATATATGTTCGAAACACTTCATTTCTAATTAAACTAAAACAAAAATGTTAGTTTTAAAAATGCCCACAGTTCCTCTCGATATTGTTTTTTGGAAAATGTAGATCTGATCTTCTGTTAAATTTTATCATTGATGCAACTTCTAAAGATAATTGTTTGAATTTAAATTTTATAAGAAATGGAAAAATGTGCATATTATTATTTCACTTTGTTGAGGCTACACAATGCCCTACAAATTTCAAATTTACCGAATTTTTTTTCGGTTTTTTTTTGCATTTTTTTGTGGCCCATATCATTGGGAAACTTGCTACCAAATTTTAGATCTGTTAACAAATTAGTTTTTAAGATATTTGAAGTTTTCTAAGCTATGGTTTTTGCTTCGGTTTCATTTTAAAGCATTTTCCCACTCTTAAATTGAGTTAATCAAAAGTACTTTTGTGTGTGTGTGAGCACAACCAACTCTTTTAGTGTGAAATGTTTATTAATTTCAATTTTCATCACTAAAATCATTTTCGCTTGATTGCGTTTTGAGCTTTAGGAGTTCTTATAATCAATTAATTAAAATTGATTTCAAAGCCAATTTTTGCTTTAAAAATAGTTTATATATTTTAGAAGCTCAGAAACAATTTCTTCCTGTTGAGAAAATGCCCTGGCCTAAGCATTCTCAGGTTGCTGTGAGTAACAATATTTTGAAGGGATGGATTACTGAAAATGATGTAGCTAAAAATCAGTCCTCATCTGATACATATAGTTAGACTTCCGAAGTGGCCGCAGTAGCCGAGTGGTTAAGGTATCGGATCGAGGCTGTCATGTCATGAGTTTGATCCCAGTACCACTAAAGACCCGCCGTGTAGGGAAGCAATGCACGTTAAATCTGTCGAGAGCTCAAACGTCCTCCCGTTGGTGTGGTGTGGTAGTTAGGAGAGGTGGTGCCAGCTCAGGTGTCATCCTCCTCACTTCACAATGGTTCAAAATTACGAGATCCGTCGCCAAAAGCTATCGTGTAGCTGAACAGTGCGACGTTAATATTCACTCACTCACAAGACTTCCGAATACAAGTATTCTGAATTTAAGTACTAAAGATAAAACTGTGTGTGTGTGAATCATTCCTCGTGATGTTTTCACACACAACTACATTATACAAAACATATTGTAGTGCTGCATTTTAGTATTTTAAAGTCGTACAGCAAGAGCTAAAACTTCCTAAACTCTCTCTCTCTTGCCACGATTTAAAAGTAAAAAAAATATATATATTATGAACAAACCTGGCTATTTTTAGCTTAATTAGTATCCTTATTATTTACTAGATAAATTATTTGTGTTTTAAAACTTTTGTGAAAATATTAGGTTAAGATTAAGCGGAATAAACTGTCATTGTAACAAATGCTATTAACATTATGCAAAATATATTTTGAATTAAAAAACTATTTTCCGGTCATATTTAACTAAAATAGTGTTTTAGTGCAGGCATACATTGGAAAACAACACGTTAAAAAGTTAGAGCTTTTGGGGCATTCTAAGTTTTTGTTTTATGCCTTTACAAACTTCTTAAATGTGTTTATCTGAGACTTTTAATTTTGAAGGTATAAGTGTTTTCTAATCCATAAGGTTTCTTTTTCTGTTCAGGATAGAGCCTTGAAATTTTTTTGTATATACTCCCAAATGTATGTTCTATAAAAATTAGTATGGATTTAGGGCTGAGATCTATAGTTATTTTTTTTAAAAAATGCTAAAGTTACTATTTTTAAAAATTTTGTGTTTTTCCCGGTTTTACTAAAACAATTCTTATTAAAATTCAACAATGGAATAGATTTTCAAATCCATACTAACTTTTGTTTGCAATAATCTACGAAACATAAATCACTCAAAATGACTATAAAATTTTAAAAAGTGAGCATTTTACAAAGGTTTGAAAAACTTCAAAATTCTTAATTTTTTTCAAATTATAAAATAATAGCTGGTCATACTAACTTTTTACTCGGAGTCAGCTTCATAATATAATCTGAGTATAAAACATACATTATTTTTACCGTTACTCTCACCATAAATATTTTTGAAAAAGGGTACTGTGTAGTCTTAATGGTAGAGGTATATACAATTATTTATTGCTACTTATATATGTGAATTTATATACATAATTACATGAAATAACATTTATAAAAAAGTTTATGAATTATATTTCTTATGATATCATTCAGATTTTTTGAAAGGCATTTTACTTCAGTAATTTAAAAAATATTTTTCATTAGTCTCTCTCTTTTTCTCTCTTAATTGTTATTTTCTTTTAAATATACTTCATTAATAGTTTCTCATTTTAATATTTGTGTACATTTCTAATCATGGAAACTGTAATTTATTTGTAGAGATGAGGTAATGAAAATTATTAATAAAGGAACCATCTACAAAATATTTACATAGTTACATTATAATACATTATAATACTACATACATAATCATTCTTTGCATCTCAGTAATTTAAAATGAAAAATTGCGTATTAACTTTTTAAAAGTTAATTCGAAGCATGTTAATTTTTTAGCGGAATAACTGCAGTTCAAAACGAGTAGTTTTACAATTTTATAAAAATTCTATCGTTTAAAGTATTGAAAAATATTTAGGCGAAAATATTTATCTAGTTAGACAAATGCTCTCAAGGATAAACAGCATAATTTTTAAATTGTTTAAGAATATTCGAATGAGTACGAGAAATATCCAATAGATGGCACTGCTTACTAGACTCAAATAACTTCACGTGTCAGTAACCACGATTGCAGTATTGTTTCTTGAACTTTAAACAGGATATAGGGCACAATTACTGATAGAAGCGTTTTCTTCCATATTGGAATTTTTGTTTCCTTTATTATAGGGAACAAGGATTTCACAATATAAGTGACTTCCAATCGCAAAATAATGTGATAAACATGAGTAAAAGTAAATTGGTAGTATAAATTAAATAGCATATATATATATATATATATAAGAGAAAGAGTATAAAACACTAACGTGAGATAACGTGCTGATAATTTTTGGTTATTTTTAAAAAAATATCGTAAACATAATTTTACTTTTTAAAATTAAAAGCAGATATTCAAATACTTTACAAAATATTATATTTTACAGTATTTGAATGATTAATTTAGTTAGTTAATTAATCCTTCTTTTAAAATTTTTAAACACTTCCTTTAGATATGGACCTGCAGTCACTCACTAACACATTGTGAATTTTTAACATAGTAACCTTGAGAAGTTCTCCAGTGTAGGTATGGAACGAGATTGACAACAATTATAAATAACACCATTTAGTAGAAGGGAGAGAATATTAGCGTCCCACTGTTCAGCTACACGAGGGCTTTTGGGGACGGTCCGCGTAATTTTGAACCATGGTCAAGTGCCACGGACGACACCTGAGCTGGCACTCCCCTCTCCTAACTACCACACCACGGGAGGACGTTTGAGATCTTGACAGATTTAATGTGCATCGCGCCCCTACACGGCGGGTCTTCAATGGTACTGGGATCGAACTCATGACATGCTAGCCACGATCCGATGCCTAGGCCACCGCGGCCACACCATTTAGTAGAAAGTAAAGCATCTAAAATCATAAAAGTTAACAATTTGTCAAACGGTTCTAAGAAAAAACAATTTAAAATAATATAAAAATCCTTTTTCCAACAGGTTTTTTTAGAAAATATTTTTTAAAATTTCAATCTTTAGAACAAAAAAAAAATTAGTTTAATTATTTTACATATATTTCATTTTATAGGAACTTTAATTTATGTGCATAATTTTAATTAAGTCTTACAGAAAACCATTTGTTAATTCAAAATAGTTTGAATTAAAAAAGAAACAGGACAGGAAATACAAATTTTACTACTAGGAAATACAGACTAAAATGATAACTTCTTCAAAAAGTATTAAGAAATGATTTTAAACAATTAGAAGAGCCAGAAGTGTTGATCAAAAGTAATTATGCAGATTTCTACTTAATTATAAATATCATTAAAAACAAAAAAAATTCTTTGTTCATAAAGAACTACAAAAAAGTCACATATTTTACAATTGCGTTCATATCCTAATATTGAACACATCTCAAAAGAAAATAAATTTTACTGTACACACACTTTACGGTGGATCGCGACTATACCGAGATAAAAGAAAATTATTAATCTCAACCTTGCGGAAAAGATAGTCTACGACAGTGGTTTTCAAACTGTGTTCCACGGAACCCAGGGGTTCCACGAATCACAATAAAAAAACCGAAAAGAAATAAATATGCATGCAAACCGTTATATATTGATCTAGACTTGAATAAATGTGATTTTATTTCACTTATCTTTATTGATTTTTAAGGTATTATTTATGCCTTTTCTGAAATGCAAAGCTAACTAATGAATGTAGTCATTTTGAAAAGAGAGAGGGTTTCAAGTATCCTCCACTGCCGCAAAGCCACCATTCAGCCCAAACAGTTGCCCAACCTGGTCTAAACTGAAAATGGAAACAAAAATCACTAAAACTCAAAAATCCTTATAAAATGGGGGTCGGAAGACAGTCACTGATTCGCTATAAGGTGTGTTCATGATCGATAAAAAGAGCACAAAAAAGATTCGTATTTAAAGGAAACATTCTTTATTAAAGAAAGAGTTAAAGAGAAATTGCTCAAATCACAGGGATTATTAGTTGCGATGCAGACCCGGCATCGGTGACGAAAAGAGAGAAAAAGTATTCTTTTCTTCAAGGAATCTTTCAGTATATATATTATATACTGAAAGATTCCTTGTACTCTCGAACATCAACAGCAGCAACGCTAATTCTGGGGACAAGATCTCTGGTAATTCAATGGACATCTCGTACGTAGGCGTTTTTTAGTTGTCCCCAGAGAAAAAGCGGGAGCAAGGTAAATCAGAAGAACTTGGAGGTCAAGCAGGGGACTTGCCATGGCAAATCCTATTGTGAAAGGTAATGTCCAGGTAGTACTGTGCGCTCCTATCATAATGAGATTTCGCTCCGTTGTACTGGTACCACATAATCACTCTCTGATCTTTGGACACAACTCGTAATTTGTACGGCAGAACCTTCTGTAGAAAGATGAGGTTCTTATGTCCGTTTAGGTAAGAAATATGACTCAGTTAAGTGGTTGGTAGATTATCCCCCCTACGAATTCACGAAGTTCCTGGTGTTCTCTTAAACATGTGGCATGTAGATTTAGGCTGCTTATCCACGTCATGCAGAGTATATATATTTATTTATTCGGGAGGATAGAGCTCACCTAGAGGTACACACCTTACTAACCATTCCTTCGAGATATACAGGAAGTAATTAAACAACATATAAGAGAATATACAATATTATTATTTTTAAAAAAACACCTCAGGAAAAAAGAACGGAGATGGGGAGACAAATCCAGATTGTCTATCTTAGATACTATGGAAACAGGAAATAAGTTATTATGAACATACACAGTTAAAAATAGAATGGAACCAGGAAGAATTTGCTTCCTGTGTAAGATAGCAGTATGGGAGCAACGAAAAACAGAGCTCAGCGTTTCCAGGAGAACCATGTAAACAATAACAGAGTTATCTTCACTCCATTTATTGTTTGAACAAATCTCGTGTTACCTCTGTTTGTGTGAGTGTGTAAGTGTAATTAACTCCTCTGTATGAGTTGCCTATGGAACCACTAAAATGTTCATTTCTCTTCCTATAAGGTTTTACTGTTTCTTTCGTATTACCATTGACAAGACCATTTACAAAGTCCTTTTCAGCATTCGAATATCGCTCCATCTTGGCAATAAACAGCAATTGAATGAAGAATTCTGAAACACGGGAAATTAGTATTAAAATCTTCTTTGTGCTGTGACTTGGTTGGTGGATATGTTTCCATTGATTTGAATCTTCCGAATGTGTGTGGTTTGGGGGGAAAATCGAAGGATTATTTCCTTTTGATGAGGGTTCGAGTGAATATCTTTTAAGATTACGATTTCCGTAAGGATTTCAAAAAGTAAGGTAACAAGAGCTCTGACGGGACTGCAAGTTATCCACGTATAAATAAAAATCTCTCTAAAGATAATGAAGACAATCACATCCCACACACAAATTGAAACGATGCCAGTAGACAGAGCTGATTCTCAAATAACATTACTAAATCTCAGTTAAAAGATCGTTGTTGACGGAAACATGGTCAGCATATGAAATAAGAAGTGTGATATGGTTTTTACGCTTAAAGAAAGATTCTCTAGTTGTAATTGATAGAAGTGTACGGGGTATAAGAGTTATGTCACAAAAACAGGTGCGGTTTGTGGTGCACGGACTTCGACAAAGGCAGAACAGATGTGCAAAGGGAAGAAAGAGCAGGGTGAACAAGCACGTCCACCACAGATGATAATGTTTGCCGTGTTGAAGCATTGATTTAAGGAGTTCACCACATTACTCTAAGTAAAATTGTAAAAGAACTCAAAATCTCATTTGGTAATTAACATAATTTTGTGCGTGCACAACCTCGACACTGATCTCTATGCTTCTGGTTTCGATGGTTTAATGTACTGATGAAACAAATGCGTGGACAATAATGGTGGCTATGTGTAGAGAAGTAATATGTACATGTGCTTCTCTACATGTACGTATTTTTTATTTCCGTCTAAACGTTTATTCTGAATGGGCTTGTTGTCTTATTTTTTGAAAACCCCTCGTAAATGACTTACCGAAAATACAGAAAATCCACGAGTCTCAAGTGCTGCTTTCCAATCCCCCATTGTATTTTTTTTCTGTCCTCTATTCTCATTATCAGTTTAGACTATCATTTCAGTTACACCCTTTACACATATATCTCAGTTATTCAAAATGTATATATGATACAAATATAAATTAATTATACAAATTTAATTATTAGCAACGAAATATATTTTTCATGATATGGAAAAACTTTAATAAATAAGCAAAGCAAAATGTTTTCTTTATAATGTATATTCTATCATGAAGCTTGAAAATTAAAAATTTTTTAATACAGCCTTCATTGAAATTTCATCTGTTTTTCAAATACTTACAAATATCTTACCATAAATATTTTATACATGAGAATTCCATTAAATAAGTCAAAACTCAAAAGAATATTGCAAATAATTATGGAAATTCGATCTTATTCCTGATTTTGCCGAACTAAGTAATAAGTAAATAATTTCGGTATAATAAATATAGGAAATATGTATATATACTAAAGATGTTAAATACTTGGTGTACACTGATGAGAAATAAATCCCAGCACCTAGAAGGAGTTTTGCTAGGTAAACGAAATTTGGTAGGCGTGTTTATACATCGGAAAGATAACATTGATTCAAAGTGCGCTGTAGGTGTGTAAGTGTGGTGCTAGTAGCGCCACAACGAGCATACAAATCAGGTTTACTTTAGATACAAGCTGTAAAGTTCGTGAGAGGGAGAGAGTTATTTATGGATGAGGTTCACGTGGTGAGTTGTTGTTAGCTCAGAATGTCTTTAAAAAAACAAAAAAATCATTATCAACAGCTTACTGAGTTTGAATGTTGGCGTGGTGAAGAAAGGTGAATTTTCTTCACCACGCCCAAGAAAAAAAAGGTGAAGAAAAGGTGAATTTTCTTTCCGTTATAAATTGTGGATAGATTTGGCAGGAATGTATCCATTGAGTATGACTGTTGATTGCAATGGTCTAAGGAAGATACCACGTTAAGAAGACCGGATTCTGGAGGTCACGGGGCGCTACTGAGAAGAAGAACTATCGTGTTCGCTGAATGTCTATGGAACAACGTACTGCGTCTGCAGCGGAAATTTCAGCTGCAATTGGCAGCACAGTGACACAGCGAACTACAAGGACAGTCCGAGTCAGACTCTCGGCAGCGTGCATTCCACTGACTCAAAACCACTGTGAATTACAATGTCAGGGGTGTCAAGCGAGGGTTCACACTAGGATGGAGTAGAGACCTGTTGTGTTTTGTGATGAAAATCGATTCTACCTTGTTGCCAGTCATGGCCCTGTGTTAGTTAAAAAGATGCCAGTTGAGCGTCTGCAACTAACCCTTTTGCAACTTGGAGACATTGAACCTATACTAGGAGTTATGGTCTAAGGAGCAATTTCCAATGACAGTACCAGCACTTTCGTGGTAATTATACGCATTCTGACGGTAAACTTGTACATCAGCCTGGTGATTCATCCTGTTACGCTGCCCTTTATGAACATTATTCAAGAGGGTTGTTTTCCAACAAGATAGCATGAACTTTCATACTGCCGTTGTAACCCAATATGCTCTATAGAGTGTTGACGTGCTACCTTGGTCTGTTAGATAACCAGAGCTTTCTCCAATCGAACATGAATGAGAAATAATTGGGCGGCAGTTACAGTGTTACCCACAACCTGCATTAAGCATCCCTCTATTGACAACGAAGTAAAACAGGAATGTAATTTCATCCCACAAATTAATATCCGGCACTTGAAAAACACAATACAAGCACGTTAGAATGTTTGCATTCAAAAGTCCGGTGATTACACCGGTTTTAATGTACCATAATTTCACATTTGAGATGGCTCTTCACCCTCTCTCATTAACCTGTGATTTTGAAACTATAATCTATTAAATATGCTACCAAGAAAAATGTAAGGCCGAAGTTTCCTTATTGTACAATAATTTTTTTCTTGGTGTAAGGAATTTTTCCATTAATGTACATATAAACCATACAAGGCAATATAATTTTACTGTTATGAAAACTATTTAATAAAATGGAACTAATGTGAATACATACCTGCTTCGCCACATGACTTATCTCAACAGCTGCATCTAAAGCCGAGCTACCAGTTCCAACTACGCATACACTTGGTCATCAAATTCAACAATTTTCTTTAAGCTGTGAGTATGGATAATTTTCCCATTGAAAGAATTCATACAAGGAAAGGAAGGAATATTTTCGATAGAAAGGTGACCTGCACAAATCAGTACACCGTCATAAATATCTTCACTTATATCTTCAGTATCAACATCCTTTACAGATACACGCCATTTACCAGTCATATTATAATCAGCCGTTCGAATAATTTTAACTACTTCCTTATTGTAGTTAATATGTTTCAAAAGATCAAATTTAAAAGCATAATCCTGAAGCATTTCTAAAACTTGAAAATGGCGCATGTAATTTGGTGATTCAGCTTTTGCTGGAAAATCACTTAGAGCTCCGGGTTCTTTGCTGTTGTTAAGAGATGTACACCACATAACTGACGGAACACCTTTGGTATCATCTTCATGATAGTGCCAAAGGCCACCAAGGCGAGAGGTTTTTTCGAAGCAGACAGGATAAAAACCTTCCTCTTTAAGACTTTTGATTGCCACAAGTCCACTGATACCAGCTCCAACGACAGCCACTCGTTTTGTAGGGTTCATTTTCTGAAAAAATACGGTTCATTTTAAAAATAAATTTCTATCAAGTGTTGTAAAAATCAAAATTAATAATATAAAGCAGTTTTTTACCATTGAAATAAACTTTTTTTTTTATTTTAACTTTTATGCATGAGCTATATTAGTTGCGGAAACTAAATGAATCATTACTCTTTTCAAATTTAAATGTGTATACCGTAAAATTCGGCGTAATACGCGCACTTTTAACACAAAAATAAGATCGAAATTTACGAGTGCGCATTATACGCCGGATATTAAAATCATACCTTTAAAAGTAAAGAAAGAAATGAGAGCATAAAAAAATAGATTTCTGCATATATGTAAATACTGATTATTTAATTGAAATGAAATACTGTAAATGAACTGTCATGATTAGACAACACGTAAGTTCGTCCTATTTGTTCTCCGTAATATTTTCAAACACATACTCGAATTCAGTTTCACCTTCACCATCTCTGTTACTCAATTTTTAAGCAAATAATCAACCTCTCCGTTCCATTTAGATTGTTAGATATACTAGACTGTTTTAAAATGACTTTTGAGTTATGTCACGTTTTTAATTTCATTCTTTGATTTTACTATCCATTGATCCAAGATCGAAATTTACGGGAGGGCGTTATACGCCGGGTATAAAAATAATAGCTTTAAAAATGAAAAAAACATGATGAGCAAATAAAAGAAAATTAGACTTCTGCATAGATCAGAATACTGTTTATTCAAAAGAAATGCTATATCTTTGAACTTAAAAAATATTAGTTCTGGAAGTATACTATTATTTTAAAAGCCTGAGATAATACCTCTGTACCTGAGATAATTTTCTATATAACGCTTCTTTCCTATTTTGTGTAATTGCTTCCGTACTATTCCATCATTATTTTGAAAGCTTTTGCAAGCTATTGACGATTTAAACTGAAATTGGTTTCAATCATCGTCTCCAATCCGTCGATGCTTACGTTTAATGTCTGCCTGAACTGGTTCCGAACATTTTTTGATGTAACTATCTTAGTATCATTTTTATGTAACTAATGAATTGAGAGTTATGTCAACGTTGTACAATACAGCTACACGAGGCCTATTGACAATGAACCTCGTAGTTTTAATCTATGGTCAAGTAACGAGTAAGACATCTGACCTAGCACCTCACCTCTCCGAACTTCCACACCATACCATGGGGAAGACGTTTGAGCCTCGACAGTCTCTCTACACGTCGGGTCTTCAGCGATAATGGGCTCGAACTCATCACACACCAGAAACGAGTCCGTGACCTTGAACACTAAGCTACCGCGGCCACCAGCATGTGTAGAAATCTCATGTTTAAACTCATACTGCATTATGTTTCAAAGATTTTTTTAAGTGATAGAATTACGTTTTAAATTAAAGTGAAAATGGTTATTCAGTCAATAACTACAGTAAAACAAATGCTAATGCAACGGATAATAATCCTTATAATTTTTTCCAATAACAAGTGTAAACATCCCTTGAAAATAATATATGTTATACAACGATAAACTTTTTTGATTACTTAATAATTTCTTAATTAATAAAATAATTGCAGAAAATGTAAAAAAGAAACATTTTTATTACAGTTCAAGTGGTAAAAATATGGTTTTACCGCAGAAGATACAGCATAGTACTTAAGGTTGAAATTTCATCGTCATTGTAAATGGATTATGTCTTCCAGTTTTGTTACCTGAAAATACTTTAAGAATAATCTGCATACTTATTCAAATAATTGTATTATAAGTCTCTGTATTCTCCCAAAACTCACTCACACATACATTTGTATCTGCAAGCGCGGTGCAAAGTTGGTTAAAAACTGATAAAATATACTAAATAAATTAATATTTATAAGTTTGATTTGCGTCGCCTAGATGGTATAGTACAGGGGTCAGCAACCTTTTAGCTGTGGCGTGCCAAACCAATCTACTCATATGATTCAGCGTGCCACACAGAAGGACATTTTTGAAACAATTCGATTCCTGTAATAATACATGCATAATTAGATAATGGAGGTCAATCATTTAGATTATATATATATATATATATATATATATATAAACAACGTAAAAGTACTTCCCTTCATTACAGTTAAGTAAAAAGCTAAATAAAAAATTTAATTCAAATCTAGTGCTTGAACCTCTCTACTTTCATATCACAAAATCAAGGGTATTATGTGACTTTCAATTTGACACGATTCTGAGTATTTAGTTGTTAAGTACTTCTCTGCGGACTCAAATACTTTTCATGTGATAAAATATTTGATCACTTAGATAAGTAGAACCAAAAACGAAAGCAGAGAGTATATGCAATTTTCTCTCTTCAAACAATTAAATTTCTCCAGCTAACATTAAAATAATTTATAAAATAGTCATAACTTTATAGATTTATCTATAAAGTTATCTTTCAGGTTTTTCTTTTGATTCCGTAAATGTCTATAATTCTGAAGATCATTGTCAAACAAGGTTCATTACAAATTCATCAACTTCCATTCACTCAAAAATTGACAAATTTGTAAAGTAGTGTAGAGTGTCAATAAGACTTGATCCGCGTGCACACATGTGGCACGCGTGCCATAGGTTGCCGACCTGGTATAGGGGTTAATGACGCTGACTGCTGTGCCGAAGGGCCAGGATTCGAATCCCGGAGAAGGCATAGGTGTTTGTAAATGTATAGTGCCTGTGCGGAGGGGGTAATCCAAATATTTGTCGAGCCGCTAGTCTCTCAGAGGTTGGTGGAAAGGGAAGAGATGTGGGTGGCTCCCTAATCTAAGGTACTTCCTCAAAATTGAGGTAGAACCTTTCCAAGTCGTACTGTCACCTGCACGATGCGCAAAGCAGCGACTAATGACAGACATGGAAACTAACCTCTTGCCAAGAGGAATTTTGCGGTCCTCGATCTGACGAGACCATCGATCGGGTGGCATTAGCAACAACAAGTTTGTTTAGCCATAATAAAGTATTAGACCTTACTATTATTAAGAAAGTAAGAGAATGAGTTTATGGAATTTAAATCTAAAAATCTTTATGAGTGAACTCATAAGATTAAATATCCATTGACCAAATATATTCAAAACTTAATTAAACAAAAGGATATTATTTTAGGCTTAATTTATTGTAGTCAGAAAAAATATTCCTAGTAACGCATGACTACCTGAAGCATGAATTCTACTTTGAAATGTATAACAGATACAGAAATACGCATGATGCACTCTCATGTTACATCATTAAGATGAAGTAATGATGTTTCTATAATGTTCAAAATATATATATTCAAAACCTAATTAAACAAAAATATATTATTTTAGATTTAATTATTGTAGTTAGAAAAAATATTCCTAGTAAATCCATGATTACTTGAAGCATGAATTTTACTTTGAAATGCATAACAGTTACAGAAATGCGCATGATGCTTTACGAGAGACGAAAGGAAGTCACTGTCAAGTTACATCATTAAAATGAAGTAATGATGTCTCTATGATGTAGAAAAAAAAGAATTGTCATTAAATGTAATACTTACGAACTATTGCAGTTAGTGGAACTTATGAATTGTAGGATAATATAAATAAATATTTCTGAAATTCCATTTCATACTGCTATTAAAAAAATCTTGAATGTTTCGTACTTAGGAAAATTGGAACGTAATAAGCGGACTGGTGGGTGATACTGGTAAGCTCTATTTATATAAAAGTACACGTGTACATTATTTTAAAGAGCATTCTAGCATAAGTATAATGATTATGAAACACAAGCAAACACACACGCCTTGAATGTTTAATATATTAATATTTCTTCGAATTGTTTGTTAATGACCCTCCTTGTTTTCATTCTGTAAGTCTCTCTTTGAATTGTGTATGAATTAAATCAAAACGCTTATATAGTGCGCGGAATAATAATCTATAAGTATGCAGAAAATAATAGGTATCAACTGGTTTCAAAAAAATTATTTTCGCCTGTTTTGAATTGTAGCCCTGACAATTTAAGATATAGTCATAAATATTCCAGTGTTGAAAAACATTGTTATAGCTTCGAATATATACGATCTAAAGCATTTCTTGTAAACAAATTAAATCAGTTAATAAAGTCACTTATAATTAATAAAAAATTAATAATGCTATAAATCAATTCTCCAAAATATTCAAAAAATATTGATAAACCTTTATCAGAAGTATATAAAGGCTTTTTCAACCATAAAATGTGAAATTAATCTAAAAGTCTTTAATTATAGTATTTATAAATAATAGTAACATATTTTTTGTAACGAAAAATATCAAAAGGTTATCGAAAATAAATAGACTCCCTTATATAAAGGTGCGCATAGATCTGTGAGCCAAAACGTTCGGGAAAGGTTTGGCTCGTAATTATATACTCATTTTTAAGTCCCGAACGAATTGCTCTGAAATCTCTCATGGTTCAGATTGGGACAACGTTGTGTATAGTTCATTGGTTTTCTTTCCACTCGCGAACCACGAATGAAAAGTGTTAATTAACGGTTCGCTTCGCGTGTAGTTTGTTTTTTGCCCTATGGGATCACAGGAAACACATTTCAACAAACGGGTTGATTCGCAAGCGTATACACACTTCTAATATTTAATAACTTAAGATTAAGAGAAATTTATATTCTAGTAATTTTTTTTCTGATTTTTTTCGAGAAAATATTTTTACACTGAAAGTATAAAGTTTCTCTGAAATTTAAAGCATTTAGAAAGTTCCAATAGAGAAATTTCATGTCGTATTAATGTTAATAAACAATAATGAAACTATAGTATATTATGTGATATTTCTCATAAAATTACTCTCGGAGAAAATTTTGAAAAGAATAAACTAGAAGAAAATTTAAAATGTGATTAAAGGAAAATCTGAGACTTTTCATAGAGCGTAGATTATCATAAATATATTGTAAGTTGGTTTATAGAATACATGCTTCAGGAGACATAAAAAAAGACGTCATAGATTTTTTTCCTAAATCCACTTCTCTCTCGTCTCACTGAAAGATATTTTTTTAAAAAGTCTGGAACTTAAAGTCTTATGTTCTGTTGTTGAATTTATGCCGGAGAAAGGATCCTTAAGGAAACCAGTTATTACTGCCAAGACTGTGATTATTGAGCTAAATCTCACATCTTGCTTTAAACTATATGATACAAAAACTGACCTTCTATACATATATATGTAAAAAATCATACAAAAGTATAAAACTTTATATAATTATGTTCATCTAAAAATTCTGTATTTATGTAAATACTTTTGACTTGGCTTAAGGCATTTTTGTGTTAAGATGTTTTGTTGTTGTTGTCGTTGCACTATTTAAAAGAAAATATCTTGTTACTAAAAATACACATTTATTGACGATCTCAAACATATGAAGATCATCATTCAACAAACGGGTTGATTCGCAAGCGTATACACACTTCTAATATTTAATAACTTAAGATTAGAGAAATTTATATTCTAGTAATTTTTTTTCTGATTTTTTTTCGAGAAAATATTTTTACACTGAAAGTATAAAGTTTCTCTGAAATTTAAAGCATTTAGAAAGTTCCAATAGAGAAATTTCATGTCGTATTAATGTTAATAAACAATAATGAAACTATAGTATAATTATGTGATATTTCTCATAAAATTACTCTCGGAGAAAATTTTGAAAAGAATAAACTAGAAGAAAATTTAAAATGTGATTAAAGGAAAATCTGAGACTTTTCATAGAGCGTAGATTATCATAAATATATTGTAAGTTGGTTTATAGAATACATGCTTCAGGAGACATAAAAAAAGACGTCATAGATTTTTTTCCTAAATCCACTTCTCTCTCGTCTCACTGAAAGATATTTTTTTTATAAAGTCTGGAACTTAAAGTCTTATGTTCTGTTGTTGAATTTATGCCGGAGAAAGGATCTTAAGAACAGTTATTACTGCAAGACTGTGATTATTGAGCTAAATCTCACATCTTGCTTTAAACTATATGATACAAAAACTGACCTTCTATACATATATGTAAAAAATCATACAAAAGTACAAAACTTTATATAATTATGTTCATCTAAAAATTCTGTATTTATGTAAATACTTTTGACTTGGCTTAAGGCATTTTTGTGTTAAGATGTTTTGTTGTTGTTGTCGTTGCACGATTTAAAAGAAAATATCTTGTTACTAAAAATACACATTTATTGACGATCTCAAACATATGAAGACTCAACACAAAAAGCACAATCCAATCAACATACGCGTCACAAAAGCATTATTTGTCGCTCCGGAGATCTCAGAAAAAATAGGTTTTGTTTACCGGAAGCCTTTAGAAACATATGATTTCCGGTAAAGACTTTTTTGATTGATCCGAAAACGTGGGTGATGCAAGATTGCATCATCCTTTTAGAAACAGCTAACGTATAAATTTTTGGGACAACGTTGTGCTTATTTTTCGTTAGGTGCTTGATCTAAAAGTAAATATCACGTGAAGTGTTGAAGGACTCAAGACCATTATTAATTAAAATCCCTCGAAGGAAAATTTAAGAAAGAAATAAAATACTTATATATATATATACATATATATATATATCCTAATTTAGTGAGAGCTCTAAAAACATTTTAGTCAATTGACTTTTTAAATGTCTACTTATATTTTGGTGGGATTTTATAGGCTTTAAAATCCATTTTCATTCATTCTTAGCTTTGTAGGAGTTACAATTTGTCTATTATTTTATTTTATTATACTATATATATATATGTATATATATACACAGTGGTGGACAAAACTGTGGACACTTTTGGAAATTTGCATGTTTTGCACATGACAAATTTTACGTTTTACAAAAAGCTACGTTGTATATGCCCTTTTAAAGAGAATTTAATACTGAATGCAATACAAAAAACGATGATAGTAGTGGGTTATTAGTGCTTATTAAGAGCATTTATTTTTTATTACAGCTTCACATGGATGTTTCATTGAGCTGACGATAGTTTTAAGCTCTTCTTTTGTTGTAACATGAAGCCAGGAAACAATTATAGCTTTAATTAACCCCCATTTATTTAACGGATGCCTCATTCGGCAAGTTTTCAAACAGTGCCGTAAGTTTTCGATACTATTGAGCCCACTGTTTCCTGGGCAGAACAACAATTCAATGTGTGCTCTCTCTCTCTCTCTCTAATATATATATATATATAAATATATATATATATATATACAAAACTATATATATATATATATATATATATATATAAATAAAAAATTTAATGAAACTTTAAAATAAAATGTGCCATTTTTTCGACCCCAAATGCACCATAAAAAAAAACAACAGCTAAGTGCTTAAGTTTTCCGGATAAAAATAAAATGCTGAAAAGAATTATTTCATACGGATTCATGCCTTTGAGTCTGTATAGATTTACATTTAAAATATTTGAATTTGAAATCTATATAAATTGTGAGTTTTCTAATAACATCATAGAATCACTATAAATGTTTTTTTTTTAATGAAAGAGTAAATCTACCTTTTATTTACAAATACTTTTCTTATTCTTAATATAAAAATGTAATAGCAATGCTCTAATGATATCAAAATGTAAAATATTTATAAAAATTACATTTGTATACATGAACGATAATTTAAATGAATAAAAAAGTTTGATTACCTTTCAGTTTTAGAATGAAATGTTTCAGTCAAAAGAGACATTGAACTTTTTAGTGGTATGTATCACACATATTCAGGATGAAAGCATATTTTTGAAGTGACATTCCTCCCCGAATTTAACCTGATTTTCTTAAGAAGTAAGCTGAAAAAAAATTAAGACAAAGAAATATAAATCGAAATAAAAAATACTGAAACACATAAGACTTATTTCCCTTTTCATTTGCCTTGGCAATGTGCTGTGATTTAATTCTACTCGTATGGAATGACGCAGCAAAGTGGGCTATTGGTGACATTCTTATTACCTCGAATTAAGGATAAATTACAAGGACAAAAGCTAATTTACTAATGGATTTTCCTATAAATAATCCAAGTAATAATCTTAAAGCCTGGTTGAGAGAATTAAACGTACATTAATCATAATTAATTTACTCAACTGTGTTGGGCTGAATCGAGCATAAAATTGAGAATATCGTCTGCTCACAAAAACTACTTTTAAAAAAGAGCTATTTTGGTGAAATACATTATGCTTCAAACACATATTTAAAAGTAAAAATTATATGATTTCAGCAAAAATTGCTGTATATTGCTTTCTATCTTTCAAGTATTTCTCATTGATTTGACTCTTATCCTATCCGTTAAGAGGAAAGTTGAATTCACAACTTTTTTCAATATTTTTAAGATAAATATAAATTTGGCGAAATTCTTTCCTAAGTAAAACCTATAAAAGAACTATATTGTTTTAGATTAGGAAACGGAAATATATATATACGATCCATTGATACAGAAGCAAAGTTTTTCAGAAATTTTAGCATGTCATAAGTATAGATAAGTTTCTCCATTGTAGAAAAAAAGAGAAAAAATAAAGCTTTAACTTTTTGATGAACTAAAAGTGATCTTACACACACACACTCATACATACATACATATATAGTTAAAGTTCTCTACTATAGAGTGATGAATAATCAGCAATCATCAAAACTGAGAAAACCAAAATTGCAAGATAAACCAGACATAAGATTTTAGAAAGGATGTATTAGAAATTATAAAAATAGTAGAATTTAAAATATATAAATATAATGATACTACAGTATTATAAACTTTGTTGACTTTGGACACAGCTCTTATACATAAAATAATTTATGTAAAAGTGTGGGGTTGAACATGTTTTTTGGCCACCCAACCTTCCCCCTTTATGTTAATAATACTGAGCAAAATCCTATTTAAAATTATGGATAGAATATCTGAATCAATTACAATAAAAAGGTTTCTTACCTAAAAATTGCATTCACAAATGCTTAGCCCGCACTAAATCTGAGTACAATAAGCAAGTTATTGGCAGATCCGGACCCAAATACAAATTCAAGGCATGGGAATGGCTGAATAGTAGCACTTAGCAAAAGTATGGGAAAAAAAGAAATAAAATAATTAAATAGTGTGTATGTTGTTGTTGTTTCTTATCCCACTTGACCGACAGAAACATCTAGATCAAATCCATGAACCCGTGCGTTTTTAAGCAATCAAGAACTGTAGTTGGACTTGAGAACAGCTGGCTCTTATGGCATCCAATACAAGCAAAGATGTGGGCAGGAGCGGCTTGGTTCACATTGCATTTCGGACAAGAAGGGTAAACTTTACACCATCCACATGCCGTTGAGCTCGAGTATGTCCACTTCGTAGTCTAGCAAGAGTAGTTTCATCCGGCCTACTGCTTGTCCCAAGTAAAGCAGCACCAGGGCGATTTCCTTCATACCATTCATGCACGGGGGCCTGCCTCCAAGAGGAACTGATATCTTGTTTGACCCGAGTAGCAATTTCTGAAAAAGTAAGGCAGCCACCATGTGTAGAATCTTTATGGCTGCCCTCGCGGGCCAAACCATCAGCAATCTCATTCCCATAGACATTCACGTGCGATGGTACCCTGTTGAAAAAAGATCTTAACATTAGCATTCAAGCTATTTAATAACTGTATAATACTCGTTGTCGTTCTGTCTCCATGCCTCCACCATTCAGATATATGCTGAATAGAGCTTCGGCTATCACTCAATATCCAAATATGTGTGTTGACACTCTCAGTATAGCAAAACTTCAAAGCCTCCTCAATAGCCAAGAGTTCTGCCCGAAATACTGAGCAGAAGTCAGGATTTCTCTTGCAGATCCTAATACCATCCCCCTTTTTGATGAAAATTCCACTTCCCGAAACAGCGCCTACTCCCATGCTGCCATCAGTATCGATCTGTAATGCATCACACGGGACTTTATGAATAGTCTTCAAAGCAAGCTGCCTAATATACTCTGGATGATGAGTGCCCTTGTTAGTGTGTGAGGATAATTCGGTGTTTTAAAAAAGACCCGTTCATAGAACGACGCAGCAACATCCATAGAGCGGGACAGAGAGACATACTCAACTTCATTATGTAACCATCCCTCGCTTTCAGCATAGCTAAGTGGACTTTCTCTCTTAAGGCGACGATTGTTGTGCCAACTGCGCACAAAACAAGAGGTTTTATGCTGGTCTCCATAACTGATGAGCTTGGCAAAATATTTAGCCAACAGGAATCTGCTTCGTAATTTGAGAGGCTGCAAGTCAGCTTCATACAAAACAATATCCCTCGGACAGCTGTTGCGGAGACCAGTTATGACTCTGGCAGCAGAGAGTTGTACCCTTTCTAGTTTATCAAGGTTGCTAACAGAAGCAACCTGATAGACCTGTACACCATATTCAAGGATAGGTCGAATGAGAGCAATATATGTATTTCGAAGGGTCCGAGCATCCGCTCCCCAGTCTCTGCCAGAAATATATTTTAAAATTTTCAATCTCTGTTTGCCTCTACAAACCAAATTGTTTATATGAGCATGACCAAGAATTTCCTGATATAGGATGAATCCCAGATATTTTGGATGCTTTTCACAGTTCAGTCGACTACCCAGTAAATAAATATCAGGCTCATAGTTGTAAAGATGCCTGACTACTAAAATACTATCGTTACTTGAGGGACACAAGGATTATAATTGTATTTAAATGTTCAACAATTACTACGGCTAAAATAAAGCTAAGAGAATAAGAAATTTTATTTAAAATTTGAACATGGAGCTAACTATATATATCTAAGAAAAATGACAAATTTATAAAATAAGCTATTAATATTCTAAGAAGTTTTAATCCTTACTATTTAGAATGTCTTTATTCAAATAACTATTAATGAAATTAATTGGGTATTTTTGAATTAAGCAATATTTAGTGAAATATGTACAGTTTTTTTAAATATTTTTTCTGATTTTTTGAAACAAGAAATTTATTTGGTTGTATGTGATTAATAGTAATATTTCTGAATATAGAAACATGTACATTACTCTCTCAATGAGGTACTTTCATAATATTGAACTTAAATTCTTCTCTTTTGTCATAAATATTAGTAACTAAATCATTATCTTTTAATTTAATTTTTAATATATATATATATATATTGATGAAAGGTAAGAACTTGCATAAAAATTTCAAAATTATCAAAATGTTGTAAAATTATCAAAATTTTTTTATTCATTTCTTAGGAATTATTGTTCATCTATATGACATTACAGTATATTATCATTTATGAGAATTATAGATTAAATTTAACATTCTTCTAAAATAGAATTTCTTCTAATTTTGAATTTTAAACTCTTGGAGAAATCTACAAGGAAACGCATTAAATGTTATTCAAACTTTTATAAAATAATCTTTTTAAAGATTGAAAATGCTATTTATTTTATTTTAGTATTCGTAAAATTTTCCTGGAAGTTCTTAAAGTTTTTAAGAAAACAACCACAAATAGCATCCTTTATTTATATCTGATGAGAATATAAAATTATAAAGCCGTACAAAAATCTCCCAAACAAAAAAAGTCAGAAAATATAATTTATAGTTGTAATGAATGCAATGAACATTCCAAATCTATTTGAAAAAGACATTTACATATCCAACAGCGAAAGTGAACAAATTATAAAAGGTTAAGAAAAGAAAGAATTATAAAAAAACATCAGAAACTTTATTAATCTTTTAACCCTTTATCTACCAACGGTACTTATAAGTACCACTCACACACACTTTAAAGGTACATAGAATAACAATTTTTACGAATATTCTGACGATATTTGACAGGAACACTTCTAATTCCACTCTTCTAGGAAACATGGCAGCACAGGTTCTATGGTGAGTATTTTGGCGGGGGAGGCGAATAGTTTTAAAGCAGAAGTTGCGTTTTCAACTGACATTTTGATCGAATTGTGAAGATTATCATTTTGGTTCCTAAAGTTGTCGTGTAATATAACCTCCCCTAACATTATCATCACCTCGTCTAGTGTTACTCATATTTAGATGTGTAGGCGGGTTAACGAATTCACAAGATATCTTTACAAATCACAATATTTATTAATCTTTCTTAATCAAGGAAGGTCATATATACATTATTCAAATATAAGAACAATAAAACACAGTGGAGAATGAGAAGGGGTCACTAATTGCGGAACTATGAAATCTAAACTGAATCCACGAAAGATAAGCGCGTACAATTACAGCTACACACGTATACGTAATTACAATTCTTAAGTCACTAACCTGATTTCTTAAACTACGGCAGGTTCGTCTTGTGGGTCGCTTGGATCTTGATTGGATCGGATCAAAGCTAGAGAATTCCCTCTTTAATATACGACTTCTATCTTCAGCTTTTCCCGTAGCTTTTCTACGGACTAATTTTATCAACAACTGTGAGTTGGATTCCCGACGCTTCGATTCACTTTTCTTTACAAAATCTACCTCTTCACTTGACAACTCTTTCTCATTTCATTTCATTCTCTTTCGATAACTCGTTAAACCCAAATTTATATAAAATATCTCATTTGCATAAATCACGCTTTGGCTCCCGGTGGAGATTGGTTGAAATAAATAAAATTTGAAAGAAATATGTAGAGGATTAGTAAAGAGCCGTACAGATCCGTCACAAAGTGTATTCAATGTCAAAAGGTAAGGGTGTTTTTTTTTTGTTGTTGTTTTTTTTGTATGTTAGTTAAGACTTAAGATAACGATTTGACTATTTATTTTAAGTGAAGAGTGTATATAATTCATTTTACAGTTGAATAACTTTGTGGTATTTATAAGTACCGATAGCACACTGGATGTTAGAGCAAGAACTTGTTTTTTTTTCCGTCTGTGTAGTTTATTGTTTTTTGTTGTGTTGTAGCATCATCACTATAGTGCAATAAACTTACGCTTTTTTTTTTTTTGGCATTTTTTTTTTTGCTTAACTTATTTAATTTGCTTTTTTACTGTTTTATTTGAATGTTTTCAAAAATATTTGAAATTTGAATCTAAGCTTTTTTTTTTTTTTTTTTGCCTCACAATTGAATGAAATATATATTCTTATTTCAAAAGTTAAAAACATTTTAATTTATTTATGTGGAACTGAGATTTAACAATAATTGGAGGTTTTCAAGGTCCTATTATTGTTATTATTTCCTTTTCTTAGAAAGTCTGGAAAAAAGAATCTCAGTCTTCAAGAGGATCTGGATTTATTACATAACCTACTATCTGAAATCAGTGATGTACTAACAGATGATTTTTCAAATGAAGAAGTCCCAACAAATAATCTATTGGAATTTTCGTTAGATTTAAGATAACGATCAAGAGACTGAACAAGACTTAAGATACAGTAGTTCATGTTAAGAAAATACAGCGTTTTGTACCCAGGATGCAGTGTTTTAAAAAACATTCAATCGAAACATTACTCAAAATGTACAACATGTAATGAATTTTTGTGTTTTATAAAAAGAAAAACTGTTTCTTTGAATATCATCAAATTAAGTTAATGCCTAAAAGCTCTTTTTATGCGTAAAAAAAGTAAATATAAATTTTAAAAATTTAATAATCTTTAAAATTGAATATTTTGTGTTGTAAAATATTAGTGTTCTCTGGTCGTTTAGCATTTTTAAGAGTTAAAACTGCGTTAAGAAAGTCATACGGTATTTTCGTATTATAAGAATATTTTAGAACTTCTGGGACTGACAGTATTTTAAAGTACTATTTTAATTAATTACATATAAAAATTAAATTTCCCAAAATTGAATAGTTTATTTATGTACATCCCTTAATTTTCAATGCGGTGATTCAAGAAAAATATTGCATGAAAAAATCATTATGAGGTAAATAAAGGGTTAAACACCGCTCTATGATTCAAAGGTATCACATATTATCAAATTTATTACAATTGGGTTAAAACTCAAATATATGAACCATGAGGGAAAAGAATCCTAAAACACAATTTTTTACATGATTTATAATATATTTTGTAAATGAAAAATTGGCATTTCACACTTTGAATTTTTTATGTTTTAAAAAATTTGTGACTGATGTTTATGTTCAAAACTCGATTTGTATACACAATTTTTGAGAAGTAGTAAGTGAATTTTTAAATGTCACTCAGAAATAGCATAGTTTCAAAAGAAAATTAAGCTTTCTTACCAATTTCAAAAAATTATTACATAACTGGTAAATACAAATGTATACATTCAAAGAATTTTACAGTTATTTTTTGGCTGCAAAGCAGTTATAGGGGGAAGGTAGTAACAGATATTCTTCTTATCTAAATTTACGGAACAATGCTCAAATAGAGGAAAAATTAAAAATTGTAAGAAAAAAATAGAAACTCACCCAAGTTCTTTTAAGTAAGAAATAATGGTGAAACAAATATTGTTTTGGACTTTTATGTTTTGAAATTTTTTATTGTCTGTGATAGTTAGGAAAAAACATTTGTCATAAATTTTTTCTCAAGCTGAAAACACTTCTTGTAGTGTTCTTCTGATTTATAGTACAACTTCTTTCTGCTAAAATCAGAAGATAATGTTGTTGTTGTTGCTAAGGCCTTCTGATCGAGCGATATCAGATTGATTCACTTAAAATTCATCGTGTCAACGGGCTAGTTTTTACGCCTGTCGTTATCTGCATCTTTAGCACCAAGCAAGTGACATTACGATTTCGCCCAGTTCCACCCCAATTTTGAGGAACACCCAAGAGGGTTTGGGGCTTCCCATCTCTCTTCCTCTTTCACCAACCTCTCAAGAGAACTTGCAGCTAGACAAATATTTAGAATGCCCGCATACAGTCGTGACACTATACATTTACAAACATCCCTGTGTATCACATTGTGTAAGTCTAATGGATTTAAAACTTTTTGCTCTTGATCCCGGAACAGAATAGGTTTTCGGTTACATGCGAAGCCAACACAAAGTCATTTCTGCACTGGAGTTGAGATGGGATTGTCCTGATCCTTTCCCATTGTGTAAAAGGGAATCTGTAATACATTTAGCAACACACTAGGGTTTCTTTCCCGGGAACCCGGGTTTCTGGGAAATCATAAGATTTTTGTACTTTTTCTATTCCCGGGAATTAGACTTCGTGCCTGGGATTTCCCGGGAATCACACGGGGCTTGAATTATCTATGAGGTAGCTATTTTTGACTTGACCTTACATTTCAATCTCGGACATCGTTAACTGAACCTACTGTGGCAATTTGCGATCATTCACCCCGAACTTCCGGACGAAGGAAAGTGGAATGTGTTACCCAGCTGTGGGGGTAAAGTGTAATATGAGAACTTTGGGGGTGAGAATTTTTCCAAGCTAGCCGTGGGTGTATCGAGTTTGGTTAACAAGAAATATTGGGTTTTCAAAGCAATCGCAATTCGTTGCCAACCAGCATTATGTGATCGAAGCTCCAAGATCTAGAGATTTATGTGGATAATGTAAGTACTAATACTTAAAACTATTATTTATTTAATCTTTTTTTTTTTTTTAAATTTCGGATACTTTTCTTTATTATGAGGTATTTGATTGAATCAGCAATTTGAAGAAGGGAATGTACCCACAAACTGTTTGCGGGAGAATATTTTTATAAGAAATTGCGAATTTTTCTTATTTATTATTTTTCTAAACTTAACTTTCGTGTGAGATTTTTATATTAATATTTATTTATATTTATGTAACAATAATACATCAATTCCATAAACAGGAAATCGGTTATACAAATTAAATATCTTAAGTACAATAATTAATAATTTTAGCGTACATAATCGGCGTTTCAGCAGCAAATGAGTTTTCAAGTATATATTAATATTTATCTCTTAGAAGCAACATTAGAGAACTAATTGATTCAGCTTTGACTGGTTAATTTTCAAACACATGTGAGTCACACACACACACAATAAAGGAACATTAATTTTAGTAATTATTTTTCAAATGTGAATTTTCTCCCCGAGATTTCTAATTTACAAAATCTTTAACTGTAACATTTTTTCCATGCCAGAGTGATAAAAGTATAAATTGCTTATGCTTTCTGAAATCCTATTTACAAAATGAATTATCAATTTATTATATATTTTTTGTACTTTTTAGCTCATTATATGAATAAGAGTTAATTTTGTAATTTATATTCATCCTTATTTTATATAATGAGTATTAATTTTATTTAAAAATAACTTGTTTTTAAATCCCGGGAACGGCAATTACATTCCCGGGATTTCCCGGGAATGGAAATACTCGGGAAATCAGAAACCCTACAGCACACGTATGACAGCCACATTAAGCACATTACTAAATAGATTCTAATGATATTTTTACTTCTAAACAAAGACTGATATGATTAAAGAATCCGCGTAACACCAAATGGACTCCTACTTCGTCATTGTTTATGCATATTTTTTATTTGACTGAAAAATATCAATTTTCTATTATTGTGTTCAACAAAATCTTTTAGTTTAAGTGACTGGTTCATGTGTTGAATCAATGGATGCTATAGTACAATAACATTGTCTTTCCAATGGCTAATAAATACTCATCTATTACTTCAAATACGATTTCTGAGATATTTCTTAATAATTTCCTTTTGAAGGAATTTCGGTTTTACCACACAAACAGCTGCTGGCAGAGCAGGTTTGAAATAATCTTCATTTACATCTTCCTCATCGATAAATCATTCAATTTCTTCTGCAGGCAATTGACAAATATCAACACAATCTTTTCCATTTGATAATGTATAAAAATGATTCAATACTTTTCCTACAGCTGAAGTGGCTTTAAATGAGAAAACTGATCAGCGTTAAGAATGTTCACTTACTGAAGAAACGTTTAGAAACCAGGGGAAAAAATTAAAAAAAACCGTATCGTGATTCTCCAAACTAATAACCTCTCTAAAGGCCCGTTTACATGCAAGCCGCCAAAATGCCGGCAATTTGGAATTGGGGAGAAAAGCCGGCTTTTTACCGGTATTTTTTTCAGCCCGTTTACATGAGAATCTGGTGATTGGTTGATAGATTCACGTGACTATACAATGTAACCATGGAAACAACCAGATTTAGCGCGATTATCATGAAGAGGACATGTGATTATGTTTTCGTTTACTTACCGCCAAACAATTCTTTGTTTCTATTATTGCTACGACTATTTTGCTCTTGCACTTTTGCAATATACCCACTAAAATTTCCTATTTAAATGTATATGGTTGCTCGATTACAGTAAAAGATAAGATGATTGTAGGAAAAAAATCTTTTGTTTAATATCCTGGTAAAAATGCGAGTGTTTTATAAACGTGGATAATAATGATGAAGCATAAAGATTTTAAACATCTCCTCACTGTTTTTTATGTCCTTACCACTTTGAATAGGCTTATTTTTCAAGAACTACAACCAAAAACAACCCAATTACTTGTCCTTTGAATTTAAAGATTATTTCCCTGTTTTTTACTAAGTTAAAATTATTGTATACTATTAATTCATACATTTTTTTTAATTTGAGAATAAAGCCTCCTCTCCTCCCAAAAGCAACACATTTTAAGATAAAAATTTTCATGAAATTTCTTTTTTGTGAGTATTTTTACTATGTATACTTTTGTGAAGCTGTAGAATAAATTTTTCTTGTAGAATTTCAGTTACATGAATTAAGAGAAAAGGGCAATTTTTTTCAATATTTACTTCATGAGCTGTGTGATTGCTCTGAAGCAATCCAATATGGAATATAAAGAAGCTAAAATGCATCTAGGTCTTAAAACTTTTATGTGGTATAGAAGTTTCAGCTCAACTGAAACTCATTTCATTGGGAATTAATTTGTCATCAGTTATGTATTAAGACTAGTTTTTGCCATTAATTTCTTTGTAAACAAGGGAAGATCTTTTCAGATCTTACTTTTGTAAATGTATATGAAAAAAGCATTGATTTGATAAAATTAATTTTGATAGTGATTAGAGTAAATAAAATTCGCAGAAACTTTTAAGATACAAATGTTTTTAAAATTTTTTTTACTATTAATTACATTAGGTGTTTAAAAATTCAAGTTTTTATGTCATAAACTTAATGATATATATAAAGTGAAAATTTTAGAAATTCTGCATAATTTGACCTATTTTCGCTTTTTAATCTTTGATTAGGAGATGATTTTCTTTAATTTTTTTTATTGTATCCTTTTATTTGTTTGGGTTAATGACATTTAACACTATTTGTAAATATTTTTAAAATTAATACTTTTTTGTTGTAAATAAATTGAAAAAGCTTTCCATAAGATTTCCAGAGAGATTTATTAGATATTATCAATAAGATAAAAATCGGATGTGCTAATTGTACAAGGTATTATGCACGTTGAATTTTTGCAGTTAGATCCTCGATTTGCCCTTATAGTATAGTGTTACATCCACAGTCTGATTTATATACCATATCATGAAATGCTTTATTCACTTATAGTGCATTCATGTAATGTTAAAGTTAAGTGTCAATAAATGATGTATATTAAAATGAATTTGATTATTAAATAAAACTACTGTCTAATAAGAATTTTCGTGAAAACAATTTAATTCAATCTACTATAAATAATTTTATTAAAAAGCATATTTCTTTAAACATGTTTCTTAATTTATACAAAAAAGTCAAATTTCTTTCTTTTTGAATGTTGGAGACAAACATTTCTTTAAAAAGTTCAAACCTTTTGAAGGGTAATAATTATAAAGGAAGTCAGACTATAAAACATATCAAATGTTTGTTTGTTGTCAGATTATTTCAGATGCTCAAAACCTTTAAATGATGTTAAAAGCTATTTCATTTCAATCTCAGAAGAATTCCTAATTATTAATCAAAATTTTAATATTAACCAACTTTAATTAAAAAGCTAAATTAACTTTTGTTTGCAAGAAAGTGTGTATTTTCCTTAATGTACAATATTTTCATAAGAACTTGTTCATAGTATGTTTCATAATTGAGGGATTATTTAACCCTTCGAGGAGAAAAAAAGTAATATTTAGCCTACTTTTATAAAATAATTTTGTACTTGCCCATTCAATTCAATATGTATATAAAAGGATATCTTTTGGTTCAGTAAATCATGATTCACTTTAATAACAAAAATTAAATGGACTAAATTTGAAGATTTTAGAAAAAAGAAATTTTCTTTTTAAGCTCTTATCCTCATAAATTCATGGGAATGTGAATATAAAACAGTTAATTCTATTTATTGGTTATATCACATTTTAATCAATTTTCAAAGTAAAATTTTTTTTTTCACTACACCCCTATGGAGTTATTTAATAAAAAGATAGTACTATTTTTTTACTTATATGGAAACACTCAATAAGATAAATCAGGAAAAATAACAAAAAAATGTAATTTTATTGTGTACATCCATAAGAATTATATTGTAATAATTTCAAATTAATCTCAAAAACTAATGTTTAAAGTATATGTATCATCTTATTAAAATATTGGAAACATACATGCAAAGTAATAATTCTTATTTCATAAAATCAGGTTCTTAATACTTTTATTTTAGGGAAAAAAATATTTTGCATTCCAGTTAAAATACTTCTATAATAACTAGCTTGTTGATACATTTGATATGAGTGAAGTTTTTGATAACTTGAAGGAAATTAACATTTCCTGTGGGGAAAAAAACAGGACTCAGACCACCTGGTCAATATAATTCACAACATCCTGCCCCTTGATGAACCAGAGGGTTCATAACATTTTCATGAAGCAATAAAATTTTAAATTCAAGCATTTCTAGGCTTCTAGCACAATTAAATTTTAAATTCAAGCATTTCTAGGCTTCTAGCACAATTAAATTTTAAATTCAAGCATTACTAGGCTTCAGCACAATTAAATTTTAAAAACAACACACAAATTAAATAATTAAACATTATAACATATTTCAACGCACTAATAAAAAATAACACTTTTACAAAATATCCTGAAATTTGAGAAAAGAAAAAAAGAGGTTTCATTATAAAAAATTTAAACATTGACAAGGAAAGTATACTTTATAAATTTTTAACTTTTTTATAAGTTACTAATCAAGCTATTTATTAACGCTTGAAGTAAGCAAGAATTAAAAGAGAGCAACACACAATAAATTAAGTCAAAAACTAAAAAAATTCGTATAACTATATACACATGGAGAAAATATTAAATAATTCAATATACAATTTTCAAGAATCATTCTAGCTATACCAATATTTAAAGAATGAAATACTAAACTGCATTTGAATCAAACAAATATTTGAAATAAAACTATCAATACACAGCATTCAAAATAGTATTCTGAGCTGAATTTCTTCTGTACACGAACGCTCGCAATCCACAACAGCAGCCATCTTTGAATAAATAAAGATCTGGCGCAATGCATCATGGGAAAATTAGAAAACGTTCCCGCATTTTACCCCCAAATCCCCTGCCCTATTGCGGGTACAAAAATCAAACCTCCTTTTCTACCAGGCATTTTCCCGGGTCGTCATGTAAACGCCTCGAAAGAGGATCCATGTCGGTATATTGCCGGCAATTTTCGTCCATGTAAACGGGCCTTAAGTCAGTTATCAGCAACCTATAACTAACAGGAAACGTGCACGCTTTTCTGAGATTGTTATGAGTAATCTTCTTTAGATCTATCGATATTATATAAAAAGGGGGGAGGAGAGGGTGCGATACATAGGAAAACTGTGAGAAATATATCGAGTCGTAAACAATTTTGTTAATACTTACTAGAAAAATTTACATTCAGAAAATTTTTTCCGTACTTCGAAGTATTGTTGTCAAAGTAACTTTATCATATAAAAGCAATACTTTTACGCGCTAAGGCTCCATTTATGGAATATCTAAATTTTTTACCTTATAGTAAAAATAATTATCTTTTTTAAGGTAACTTAAATTACATCAAAAGAGAATGATCAATACGATCACTTGACAAAAAGTTTAAAAAATTCTGAATTTATGATATTTTTGTTTGAGACACTAATTTTAGTAACGTTTCATTGTTATTAAAAATAATTTGTATTTTCTTCTTGCATAATAGCTTTTCTGGCACAGTACGAATACAATTGTATATTTCAGAAGTTTTTAAAAACATTGTTCCATTTATATATGAAACATTTGCGGGTAAAGGTTAAGATAATTACACATGAATGATTTTAGTTTGCGGTATCATGCAAGATATATTTTATTTCAGTATTATTTCTAATAATTTATGATAAAATTTTTTTGAGTAAAGCCATTCTGTAAGAAAACTTTCAATATATCCGACTATGAATTCATTTAATTTAGATTTTAATTATAACAGATTAAATATTTTAAAAACATTTTGCAAATGTAACTATTTATTGTGGTTACACACAAATAAGGTAAATTTCATATTAATACAAATCCATATCCGGTTAAACATAATAATATTTGAAATCCCTGTTCTAATGCTGGTTTTCTCAAGAAATTAAGCGAAAACTCTCTTAAGTCTTAATAAACTACGAATAAGTATCTGAAGAAAAACAAAATATTTACCGGTACTGATTTTACGCTAACTTTTTCAGAGCACTCTATCTTAAGTCACGCTCATGAAACTAAAAACAACAATTTTATAAATGTACAAGTTCACAACGACAATTGTAATTCTCTAGAAAGAGGAGTATAACAAACTTAATAAGGAATATAAAATACATAGGAGATCGTCAAAATTAAATTGTATTATATATATATAATGGAGTTCTTGTGTGTGTGTGTGTGTTCGCGCTTTGTTTTCTTTCCAGTTATATTATAGAAATATTCTCTGGATGGTTGACTAAAGAATTTTGACTTTTATACACATATTTGCTATTTTTTAATGGTTATGCTTTTAAAGGGTATAAAAAATAAAGTGTGAGTGAAAGTCATTATTCAGTATACTAGTAAAAATCCGTTCAACGTAGATTATATCTCCTCAAAATAGTGTGTTGAGAAATATATAACTGCAAAATTGCAGGCAAAATGAAATGTAGAAATTTCATGAATCAGCATGAATTTTATTTCAAGATTTCTCTTTACCCTCATTTATTTTTTAATCAAATTAGTTTAAGGTATTGACTACTTGCGTCAATTTTTTTTTTTAAAAAAAAAGGGTGATAAGGCGATTTTTTTGTGGTTTTTAGATTTATTTAGTTCATTTTAAGAAAAGAAAGGGCTAAAATTAAGAAGAGAAAAATAAATTATTACTACTAAAATGGGCAAAGATTCGTAAAAATTTACAAAGAATTACGTAATTACACTCTGTACAAAAAGTTTATAAACAAATTCTCCATTTTTCAATTTTGATGTATTACTTTGCTATTCCTTTTTAAATGACCTTCAAGATAAGTGATATTTTAATTTTTACAAAAACTAGAGCACTTCACCTTAGTTATTATATGAAATTGCTTTAAAAAACAGTGATTATATTAACATACAGGACTAAATTTTGTAATAAAACAGTGATTGATGAATCTGAAGGTTAAAACACTTCTACTGTTATACGGAACATACACAAAAAATTTCAGCAAATTATTAAAAAAAAACTTTTTGAGAAATCGATGTCCCCATTTGAGTTTTTCGGGGGGAAAAAAACACATTCGAGTAAAACGCATTTTAAAGTTTGACATATTGTGTTAAGTTATGGCACCTGCTTTTACTAAAACACTTGTAGTTAGTATTTATGTAAAATTAAAAAGATGGCTAAAATAAAATCATAAAAACATTGTAAATTTTTGAAAAAAAATCATGAATTTTAGGTAGTCGGATACCTTAAATTACTTGAATTGAAATGAGTTTATTTATCTTGATTTTTTTCTTATAATATATTTTAATTTCTATTCATCGGACCTATATGGAATTAACCAGAAGCCAAGATATTAAGAAA
>BMAO01020685.1:0-62679 GCA_019973975.1 Trichonephila clavata | reverse complement strand
TGGAAATCTGCATTGGGAGAGGGAGCTACGAGAGATATAAAAATAAATTCTGTTTAATTTTAAAAATTCAAGTCCAGTCCTTTTTAAATCAAGAAGTGAGAGTTAGAAGAATATTTTTCTATACTATCGAACACTTAATGATAGGACTTATATATAAATAGTATATACCGTATTCATGAAATACCTACGGGTAATGGTTAGGATTGTATACGTACAATAAATAAAGCTTTCCTTCTTGATGTTGCAATGTTAACAGCCAGCAATGTATGTATTTTAATAGCTTTGCTATCGTTTTTATATATTTTCTCTTTCATAAAATTGACACAAAATGCAAAAGTATGTAATTATTACCGATGTTACAGAAGTATTATTTCTTCATTGTGATTAAGACTGATTAAATTGATGGCAATTAATAAGGAGGATAATTTTCTACAACATTTATTTTTGTTGCTATCTTACAAATGACAACAGTTCCATAGCCTGTCTAATCAAATATGAATGTAAAGCACTTCCTAAAAAAAAAGCTAAATTTTTAATTTATACCTTGATGTTTTAAAGTAAAGTTAAAATTTAATCATTCAAAAAATATATTTGCTTTATCAACAACAATACCCAGTCTAAAATGCGTTCTATTATAGAATAAGAAACTCTCTTTTTATATTACATTAAAATTTATCTACAGCTGAAATTCATGAACTAATCTGAAAAATTCTATATAAATGTAAACGAGTATTGTATGTATTGGCTTAATATGGCGCCATCCCTTAGATTTCAAAATTAAAGAGTTCTTATTTATATTAATTGGTAATACAATACACACATTCTTTCTCCTATAATGGGCTCTCTCTATTATGAAGATTTCAAAAAAAAATCCTCAAAAAAGAAAAAGTTTTTATGTTTATTAAACAGACAGATACATAATTTAAAATAGATGAAATTTTCTAATAAACATATATTAAAAAGCACATATTAAAATATCGTAAAAAACATTTTTATCTTCTCAAATTGCTTTGTTCTCTTTAATCTTCCTTTTAAAAAATAATAAATCGGTTGATAAGAACTTTTGGATAAAAGAAGCAAAAACTCCTGACGTGTTCGAATTTGTCAAATAATAGATTCAATTTTATTTTGTAAATACAGAATAAAATCAGGAAAAAAAATCCTTTTCGGTCAGATAATTGTCGAGAATAAACTGCAAATAAAGTGAAATGAAAAAAAGTAATTTTATACGCAGAACTTAAAAAAGAACATGGAATTTGATTACTTATAATTAAGATACGTGTTCAATCCAAACACATTATAATGAGATCAAATGGCGTCGCTCTTTCAATTAAAACAACGAAAGAAATGTTTTACGACCAATTATAATTTCTTAAAAATCTCATTTTGAGCACAAATTTGCACTATATGCGAAAACACATGTCATTCCAAACCGCAGACGAATAAAAAAAACCTCCCTTATTAAAGAAGAATTCTAACAAACTAAACAAACCGAATCAGCCGCCTAATAAAAGTTTATTAATGATTTTCCTATTCAATATTTACTTGTTATTTAAGCGGATTATATTTCCTCCCAAACAAGAATACCTTATTACAAACCCAGTAAGAACTTTATTAAAAGAAATATCAAATGAAAAGAACGTTTCGATGAACAAAAGCAAAAAAAAAAAAAA
Source organism: Trichonephila clavata (assembly GCA_019973975.1). Taxonomy (NCBI): domain Eukaryota; kingdom Metazoa; phylum Arthropoda; class Arachnida; order Araneae; family Nephilidae; genus Trichonephila; species Trichonephila clavata. Next base: position 61,006 of record BMAO01020685.1, on the reverse strand, counting down.
AAATGCTCGTCTAAGATTATTGGAACAGTCATTTGGAACGAAAAATATTCTTCCAACTGTGACAGTGGCGGTTACAGCGACTGCCCACCATTTCTTTATTGCTGTTTTTCCCCCCTTTATCGTTTGCAGTTTTTTTATATTTTGTTATTCTTTGATCCGTTGTTAATAATTTGCGATGATTAGAGAAACATACGATCTGAAGTTGTATACTTCACAAAAATTACACTCATACATACAAAAGTTCGTTCAAACCGTTTTGCGTGACCAGCAGAAAACTATTTAGGTATCGGTCCAATTAACTGTCTTTTTCCCTCGATGCCAGATTCACGGAGTTGTTTAATGATTACTTTTTGGTTGCTTCCATGTCTTGGAAGCAGTCGTAAGGAAATAATAATGATTCCGCGAAGAGCCTTAGTTTGATTTTCCTCCCACTTTGTGGAGTCCCTTGATATTTAATGCCTCGCCTTTTCATTGGAGGAAAATTGTGATTTAATAAACAAATCCTTTCTGGTATTGGATGCCATATTTGGTCCACACATCCGGGGATTTTAAATATACTTTCTCTCTCGCGAATGGGAAAAAAACTTGTTTTTATATAAAATTTTTGTTAAGAAAACTGGATATTTAAATATTTAAATAAGGAATGCCTTGATTAATAACCAATTTAATGTCATGAAAATGTAAAAAAATAAAATGAAATGTTTTTGACAGAATATTTATTAAATAGTTCTGTCAAAATTTAATTTCATGAGGATAAAGACAGTTAAAAATATATAATTCTACTCGTTTAATAGTCTTTTTAAAATGATACATTTAGATGGTGCTATGCATTTTCCTATAAATATAAAATTATTTTCGAAAAAGAACCATCTTCATAACTCTTTGATTTTCTTCATAAATACGATTCAAACAGCTTCATAATAAAAGTCAGGCAATAAAAATAATTAAAAAATAAGAAAAGACTAATTTTATAATAGTAAATGTTCGGAACACACACACACAACAATGTTAAAATACATTTCAAGTAAAGAAATTATTAGTAACAAAAGTAATAAAATATATTTTGGAACAAGATTTTTTGAAAATAATGTTACTTGTTAAAACCTTAGAATATTTTATAAACAGTCCAATATCAATTTCTGAAAACCTTTTCTCATACAACAAATATTAAGAAGTTAGGCTTAAGAATATATTCTATAAACTTTTCCTGAAAAAAAAAAATGATTACATTTATCCAAATAAAGCCTAATATTTCGACAACGATACAACTTTTTTCAAAAAAATGACTAAGAATTGTAGACTAAACAATTTAATAAATATTATTGAATTGACCTCTGAAGGAACTAGAAAAAAAGGATGTTAACCCTAACAAATGTATGCCAAAACCCAAACGCGAAAAAATTTGATTAAAAGAATAAGACAATACAATAAAGGAGCAAAATCGTCATTCTTTATCCATCCGTCAAGCTCATTTGGCCGTCCCTGTGTCAACTACAAGTATCTAAAGCTCATCCCAGTCATAAAAACTGAAATTTTATTTTTTATTTACACATAATAACTTCATTTTGTAATACTTTGTTTTGTAATAACTTTACCTTGCTTAAAAATATGTGTAGATCCAAAGATATAGACCAATGGTCTTCAAACTATGTTCCACGGAGCCCTGGGGCTCCACAAGGCACACCCAGGGGTTCTATGAGTCTCAGTAAAAAATCAAAAAGAAAGTTATAAATGTGTATGCAGAATGGATTCACGTTTTCTATGAAGTTTGTATAACTACAAGTATCTAAAAGTTCATCCCTATCATTAAAACTGAAAATATTATTTATACATAACTTCATCCTGTAATACTTTTTAAACTTTTATTATAATGTAATAAAGGAAAATATTTAAAGTTTTTTCTTCATATGTTCTACTTACTGGATTGGAAAATATTCCATTGCTTACCATCCCGGGTTCCACGAAATAATTTTATACTCGTTAGAAAAATGTTTTGCAAAACTAAGAAGTTTTTAACACCCTTTTTTTATAAGCTTCTCTTGTATGTAACGGAATCTTTGAACTCAATTTTTACCCACTTTAAAAGGTCAGATTAATTCGAAATTTTGCTCACTTGTCCAGGACCGATGACAAAACAAAGATTTAATAATTTCGTTCCATTGTCCTGACCAGGATTATCAGGACTAACGATTTCCCAATTTCAGATCCCATCCCGCATCAGATCATCACCCGACTAATTCCAGATCCCATTTTCAGATTTGGCGACTAATTCCAGATTTGGCGACTCAAAGATTAAGTTACAACTTAGTTCGATTAACTATATAAGGGTATTTTTTTAGTTTTTTTTTAAACTGTAATTTATTGAATGGAAAATGCACCATTTTCATTTGAGGAAAAAAATACGTATAATTAAAGAGTGGAACAGTTTATCACCAGATCAAGATTCGACTCTTTAAATTCTAAATTTAAGCTAGAACAGCTCCTAAGTTTTAGGTTTCAAATTCTCATGCAAAATACACAAGATTTATAACACAACTATAAACTTTTTAATGCTATCCAGAAAAATATGTTTAAGTGAAAAATATTTCTCAGTGTGATTGGCAACAAAAACAAATGAAATACAGTGTATGAAAGGCGATTACAGATAATTTTAATAGACGTAGACGTGTAAAAAGAAATACAAACACGTTTTTCTTACTAAGTATAATGCATAGATAGGGTAAACTAATATTATTAAATGAGTAAATTATATTAACATTATATTAATTTTTTAAATAAAAATACAATACTTTTTACAATACATAAAATACTTATAACATGTTGATCTACTTTATAGTTTTAAGATATATTCTTCTAAATATATGTGGAATTGGTTCCCCTGAAAACATGTTATAGTTCTCACGGTTCCGTGAGTCGAAAAAGTTTGAAAGTGATATATTTCTACTGAATCTCAATTTATTTTATTTAAAATATATTTTGAGGGTTTTTTTTTTTTAAATTTTGTGTCTGAAACAATCGCATTTCAATGAAATTGTAAAAAATACGATATTTATAATGATCTTTTCAAATTTTTAAAAAATTTTATTAAGTCTTCGCGTACCACTGATACAACTCCACCGTGCCACACTGTGGTTACGCGTGGCACGGGTTCGCCACCCCTGCTCAAAAACAATGCTTCTCAACCTTTTATTTTTGTTGCGGTACCCTTTCAACAATTTCAAAATTTAGTGGCACACTAACAATAAAATAAGTTGAAAAGAATGTTACTTATCTGTAATACACTTCCATCTATCCCCGAAAGAATAAGAAATATACCCACGAATACTCTTAGTTTATATCTATAAAACGGCCGAATGATTCGGTTCTGGGTTGGGGGTTTTTTCTGAGAGTATAATCAATAAATTTGTTTTAAAATTTGACGGCACACAAAAGTGCTGCGGCACATTGGTTGAGAATCACTGCTCTAAGGGTTACGGGAGTCGCAAAAGTTTGAAAAGATCGCTGATATATAAGCTCTCTCTCTTTCGATTCATGACTTTTTCTCTCTAAAAATTATCTCTCTCACTATCTCTCTCACACACACTCTCTCTCTCTCACTCTCTCTCACACACACATTCTCTCTCTCACACACACATTCTCTCTCTCACTCTCACTCTATCTCACACTCTCTCACTCACTCTCTCTCATTCTCACTCTCCCTTTCACTCTCTCTCTCTCACTCTCACTCTCACTTTCACTCTCTTACACACATTCTCTCTCACACACACACTCTCACACTTACTCTCTCTCTCACACTCACACTCTCTCTCACACTCTCCCTCGCTCGCTCTCTATCACACTATCTCTCACTCACTCTCTCTCACACTCACTCTCTCTCACACTCACTCTCTCTCACACTCACTCTCTCACACTCACTCTCTCTTACATTCACTCTCATACTCACACTCACTTTCACTTTCACTTTCACTCTCTCTCTCACTTTCACTCTCTCTCACTTTCACTCTCTCTCACTTTCACTCACTCTCTCTCTCACTCTCTCACACTTTCACTCTCTCTCCCTTTCACACACTCTCTCTGACACATCCTCTCTCTCACTCTCTCTATCACACTCTCTATCACACTCTCCCTCACTCTCTCACTCACTCTCTCACACACTCTCACACTCACTCACTCTCTCACACACACTCTCTCTCACACACACACACCCTTTCTCTCTTTCTTTCAATTCATGACTCTTTTCTCTCTAAAAAATTATCTCTCTTTTTTCTGTTTATCTCTCTCACACACATACTCATTCACTCTCTCACACACACTTTCTCTCTTTCTTTCGGTTCATGACTCTCTTCTCTCTAAAATTATATATCTCTCTTTCTTTTTATCTCTCACTCACTCTTTCTCTCTCTCTATATATATATATAGAGAGAGAGAGAGAGAGAAAGGAAGAGAAAGAAGAAACTCTTCGACCCGTTTCTGGAACCAACGATATACAACATATTTTCTCGCAATATTCCATTATATAGCATTGGTACACAATGTTTAAAAAGATCATTGTGCTACACACTTTTTTAGAATTTACACAACCATCGTCTCATCTTAATCAATTAAAATTAATTAATCGAGACTGCTAAGTACAACAGTAGCCTTCCTACTCGGCCACTAATTCCGTACCTCTTAATTAACACCCCAATCGCTTCAAACCTAATTAATTAAAAGAACATCCCAATTATTTTTTCCCAACCCCGAAAGAAAAAAAATTAATGCAACGCATCCTTCCGATCAATAAATCAAAGAATGACAAATGTTAAAGAGAGGGGTCGCCCCATTTGTCATAAAACAATTTAGAAGCTCGCTCCAAGCCATTTAAGTACCGAGGTGGCAACGCTGATTTATCACTACCCACCCTCCAGCAGCAATCACGTAGCGCAACTGCCCGTTGTCCACTCCATCCACAGTACCGAAGCAGACGATTTTTCACCAGGCTAAGAGTCGCTGCTCAATTATTCCATTACGATAATTTTGCAGACGATCTTTTTGTAGAATCGGAGCACGCGCTCATACTTAATAAAGCTTATCGCCGTTGCTGAGGGGTGGACGGGGAAGAAAGGGGCCGATTAATTATGAGCAGAAGAGAAGGGGCACCGCACGAGGGTGATGTGCTAGAAAATTAATATATTAGCTCAATTGCTGGAGTGACCCGGGAATTGTAGAACAAGCGCAAGGGGTGATTCGAACTAAGAGGGGGGAGGAAAATAATTTTTGTCGACCTCTCGGTTACGGTAGAAAGCTGAATCATTGATTAATGTGGTTTTTTGAGCCACAAGTATATGTCTGCATGAGGGGATGGTAAGAAAAGTATGAGAGGGGCGAAAGTTTTGGCATGTTGTTATAATAAGTTCCAAATAGGTTGAGGAATCAATTTGATCTGTAGAAAATCAGAGAGTATAAAATATTTAAAATTTTTACATCATAGTTCTGCAAGCCAACGTAATTTAAAGACAAAATGAAATGTTCTAGAAAACATTTCCTTTCCAAAAAAGGTACTATAACTTTGACCGTAAATCAATACTTTTCCAGGGACTGAAAATTATAGATGATCATATTCGAATGTTTCAACACTTGCTGCACTGCGGTTATTATTTGAAGTTATGAGACTCAAATATATTACTCATCAGTTTCGCGAGTCACCTATTGGTATTATCAACCAAGCTTTAATGATCACTACTCACAGTGTGAAAGAAGAAAAAATTTGCTCAGAAATTTGATGATAGAATAACATAATACCACGAAACAATATTTAAACATAAATAACATCAGTATACCTAGGAACACTATCTAGATTATATTAAATAAATATTGGGCTCAAAAGAAGTTGTAATGGTTTCCCCTATGTTCGACTAAATAACCAAAAGCATGTGGCAAAGATCAACTAAGCTATCCATCCAAAGTTATCCATAATCAAAATGCACTTATGTGCAACTACGAAAATAATTGTTGACTCTCCAATGCTGATTCTCTATTGTGCTGATGATGCTTTTCACCATACCGGACAAATTGCGTCCTAATCGAAATGAAAGCTACATATCCCTGCTGAAAGATAAATATCCCCCACTGCAGTGTAAAATCTTTAACCGTGCAAAATCTTCACTTTATATAGCAAAACTTATCTACATATCACGTTTTCATTGTGTAAGAAAAGACGCTAGTTAAACTTTCAATAAAACTTTACAGAAAACAACCCAAAATTTTAGTTCTGAGAGGGGAACCTCACGAGATATCCCATTACAAAGTTCTCATTCAGAGTATTTGGCAAACACATTCGTAGCTCTCAGTAGACTTTCTCTTATTCATCCAAGAATGGAGAAGTTCATGCCTTAAGACTGCCAAAGGTTGCTACTTTGTTAAATAATGCCCTTTGGATTAATTTAAAAACTGCATTACAACGAAAATTTGGATGATATCAATCTATGTACACACATCCAGTTTCATTAAATCTATTTACGTACTTCTGTAGATAATCAACCAAAAATGAATATTATTTTAGTGTTGAATATTAGTGTGTCAATCAGTTTGACCATTAACCTAGTATATATGCTTCTCAAGTACCTGTTCTAAGCTAATTTTTTTTTCAAATAAGTACTGTAAAATCCGGCATATAACGAGCACCTATACTTTCAAGCTGGAATTTTTAATTTTTAGGTATATTCGCCGTATAACGCGCACCTCTTTTTTACGAAGGTACCTGAAATGTATGTGCGCAATGCTCTTATGATTTAAAGTCATTTATTCTAATTAATATCCCAAGTTTTAGAAGAAAAAAAATAGTATACTTTTAGAACTACAACTCCTTACGCTCATCAGGTATGTCATTTCTTTTAAATAAGCAGTATTTCGATATATGTAGAAGTCAAATTTTGTTTCTATGCTTATCTTTTTTTTTTTATTTTCAAGGCTCTCATTGTTATACCTGGTGTATAACGCGCCCCCGTGAATTTCGATCTTATTTTTTGTGCTAAAAGTGCGCGTTATACGCCAGATATTACGGTATCACAAGTAGCGTAATAGTAATAGTAATACAAAAAAGAGTAATACAAAAAATTTTGGTAAAGGTAGTGAGGGATCATGGTCGTGAGCTGGCAGCTGGCGCGGTTTTTATCCAGCCGCATGTTCAAATTCTGTTTTCTTTACAGGCTGATACAGGTTAAATCGGTCGGGCAGAGTATTATAACTCATATACTAATTCAGCTTGGTTCAAAATTACGTGATCCATAGCCAATAGTCCTCGTATTGTTTCTAAGCACCCCGTTAATAGGCGAGTACAATCAATTTACGAATAAAGTTCTCTCTCTTTAGAGCTAACCCTTTACATGGCCGTGGTAAATATACTTTCCACCAAATTCTTCCACCAGGAGTGGGCAACTAATCTTGCATAATTCAGCAAGATTAAATGTAGGTGCAAGTTGTCTGAAATCAACTTGCAGGCTGTGATAAGAACTTCAATAAGCAATCTCACTTCTAATTTTTTTTAAAAAATGTAGAAAAGTGATATAGGGTACATTTGTCTCAACAAACAGATTCAAAAATTAAATTTGCTTGCAGATGTAAATTATATGAAATTAGAGCAACAAGTAAATTGAATTAGACTACCACAATTTTATTTTACTTATATTTATTGATTTTTATACGTAGTAGGGTTCAAAAATTCCCTGATTGAGTTTATAACTTAAAAAATATTACCAATTAAAATGCTGAAACACATCCTCCTTCGAAATAAGATCCTTGAATAACAACACACTTTTGCCATGGCTTGTAAAGGTCATCGTAACATTTCTGGAATCCATTTTAGCCATGTCCTTTAATTCAGCCTGCGATGCTCTTTTAACTTCATCTGAAGATTGGTCTCTATTTAAAATGCGGGGTACGATATGTTGACACACCCTATGCATATAAAGATTCTTAGTCAGTATCTACAGGTTACAAAAAGTGATCTAATAAAACTCTCGCCAATTCAAACACTTACTATCATGTTGAGTCCTCTAGCAAACAGGTTGGAGTTTACATGCTTTGTGTTGTATTGTCTCTGCTTGTCTCCCCTGTAATGTAGCCCTTTTGATGACCATCGGAGTTGACTCCAATAACTCTGACGGAAGCTTAAGTATCACTAATCAAACTACGCAACTTTTCCCTTCAAAATCATGTTGATACGGACTTTTTCAAACGTCATTTATTGTAGAAAAATCTATTGACAAAGTTAGATTGAATGCCATAAGACAAAAAAAGAACAGATTTTTTCGTCAAAAAAATTAACTATGTATATTTATGTATAATTTTAATACATAAATGTATTCTTTTAATACAGGACTTTTAACTGCTGCTTAATATTTATACTGTATACATATAATATGTACTTTTTAAAAATACTTAAAATAATTTTATACATTCGTACAATGTTGTTTTATTACATAGTTTCAAATTTAAATGTGTTAGAAAAAAATTTCTCTTCGTGTATTTTGGGAGTTTTTCCCTACCCTCTTGATAATTCGAAGTTTTTTGTTGGCCCCTTCAACGTCGAATTATCGAGAGTCGACTGTATATACATAAATCGATATATATATGCATAGAGATAGAGTGAGCTAATAGTAAGAATTGAATAAAATTTGTTGCGAAAAAAGATTTTTTTATGCGAGTTTTTCTAAAACGGGTACTTAGTTTCCAAACACACGCCTCGTATGCACATAATCGTTTCACTACTTAAACTAATCCCTAACTCTCATTAAATGAAGTCAATGAATTATTTGAAACTATTACTATATTTTGTATACTGATTGTTTTAAATACGAGGGTTTTCATGTGTATAATATTGAACTAAATAATACCCAAGCGAGAGAGAATGTTCCCTATAGAGTAAGCAAAACGCTGTCTTTCGTTCCGCCTCAGAGTCCCTATCTAAAGTGTCATCCATTAGCACAACACCTACCTGTCCACCAATAGTAGGAGCCCATCATCTTTGATGGATGTATTCATAATTATCCGCCAGGTAAAATGCTGATAAATAATTGAGAGCTCGATTAGTGGATTTGATATCGTCCAGTTCAACGAAAATTAGAGTCCCGCGCTGTAATTCGAACCCTGATTTCACGCTCGAGTTGCAGTAACTGCAAGATTTTCTTTCTGATACCACTTGACGCATCTAATTTTTTTCAGCGTTCGAAATTGATGTGAGAGCTGAATTCTTCTCGGTCGGTTTGCTGATTCCGGAGCTCATTAAAGATTGGACAGGCAATTCAATCACGACTTAATTGGATTTTGTTATATATTGTACTTTATGTAACAATCTCAGGATATAAATTAGGTATATAATAAAATAGATATATTAATAGTAAAGCATTTTCCTTATAATGTGAACTTATCTGCTTTACTTTTTATATTCACCAGGAACCAAAAGCTAAAAACAGTGATATGCACAAAATGATGACGTAATGGGATAATCAGCGACTCTTTCAACTGCCGCGTCCACCCCCCGGGGACGTCTTAAGGCATGGACGAACTGGGCCCATGGCAGGGTTGCAGTTTTGTCATCCTGGACAAAAATAGAAAATGTCACCTCTCTCTCCAAAGCAAAAAAACTATAATTAAAAAAGATAAATTGTTCAAACATAGATACACACACCTATAAAACTTGAATAATTCTTGCGAACAAAAAGGCAGCATAACAAAATTATATGTATATATATTATTTTAAGTCAAATAATTCGAAATTAAGGACATAATTACCTGTTATTATTTCAAACGAGTAAAGTGTAAGAGAAGAAATTGCCCCTTACAGCCCCCTAAGGGGGCTCACCTCCTTTAGGTGAGTACGGGTGTCACAATCCCGAGGTGCCCTAGTGATCTTTTCCTTTTCCCAAGGGGTTTACTGATTTTAGTAAACACGGGCTTCACGAACCCGGGGTACCCTAGTGATCCTTCTCTATTTTCGACCCTCTTTCTTGTCATTCAATTCATTCTTTCTTTCTCTTCCCGTCTAGACCACAGATTAAAACAAATGCTTGGCGCAGTATAGCCGAAATCGACTCTTGCGCCAATAAACCCCAAAATCACTCATCACTCACTCACGCCCCTTACAGCTGGCCAATTTCTTTGAAAAAGAGTCTACTGATGGTGGAGATCACAAACGCTTATTTTACCTTTTTGTAACCACACTCAAGACTAAAATAAAACATCTCCTGTGACTCTCTATCAACAAAAAACTCTTATTGTCCCAGTCCTTTTTTTGGATAGCAGACACCGAACGTCGTATGGGTGAAAGGAATGTCCGTCGTGACCCTACTCCGGGATGAGGAGAAAGTTACTAGTGAAAGAAGTGCAAACTTATCAAATTTCACAATTGTACATATAATCCCGTCTCGATATTCTTAAGTTTCAACATAAAAGAAAACTGACATTAAACATACAGAGTACAAAATAAGAAAGTAAGATACGTTAAATGAAATACCAAATTCACACCCAATAACATTCCAGAAAATATATCAAATTTTTTGTAACTTAAAAAAAAGAAATTTCAAGTTCGATCCAATTGCTACCCTTAGAATTTGCCACCCGGGCAGGGGTCTGGTTTGTCAGGCCCAAAAGCCGCCCTTGCCCAGGGCCTGGGCCAAAATGGGGGCCTAGTATTGTTCTCAACTCAGCCTTAATAAGATCATAATTCAAATAGCTTCAACGATCAAATGTTACTTCATGTTGTATTCTCTGAAAAACTGAACTATATGTCGACTGGCTACATGTGATGACCATCGTCCATGTATAGGCCTAGGCCTACCACAATACACCATTATCACTCATTCAGTCAAAAAAGGGTGGTCGGACGAGCTGGTTTGTGCAATTGTAAGTCATACACATTTATTTGCTTTGGGCTATTGTTTGTGCGAGTATTTGACAACGTATGCTATGTACTGTCTACTTTTAAGGGCCATAGGTGGACCCAGAGCCTACTTTTGCATTGAGGCCCATGACCTCAAGAAGTCTTAAGACGTCGCTGATTCTCTCCTCTTTGTGTATCAGTTGAACAGCGCAGTCCCCCCCAAGATGTTGAACACCCCTCCCTGACCCCCAACATATGACCGAATGATTTACAGGTTCCTTACTAGTCCTAAAACTGCCTCTGCCACTTTTACTGACTTTCTTAACATTTATTTCTTTCCTTTAAGAAAAAAACAGTAAACAACTAATTATACATTTAAAAATATTACAAAATAGTGATTCGAATAAATAAATAATGCAGGCGTAATTCGATTAGGAAACCGAGATGGATGCAATAGTTATCGCATTGGTGTGCTATGTGAATCCAGTTCTTATTGATTGCACATGTGTGTATACTACACATTTTTTAGAATATTCCGTTGTAGTAATGTTTCTGTAGTTGTAAGCTATAAAAAAAACTGCTTTAATATTCTTTATCGACATACATGTTCTAAAAAAGGGGAGGCCAATACGCGGCACGCGTGCCACAATGTGGCACGTTGGTACGCAAAGATTTTTGGACAAATTTAAAAAATTGAGTAAAAAATAAAAATAACAGACATTTTTTACAATTTTATTGAAATGCGGTTATAGCAGACAAAAATAAATAAATAAATAAAACCCTCAAAATATTTATTTTAAAAACACTTAATTGAATTACAATAGAAAATTATCATGTGGAGAACACTCTGTAATACCTGTCGGTTCCTGCTTCCATCTGAAACCCCTTGTTTACCCGCAGACACGGCTAGGTGTGTGGGAGAAACTGAATAATCAACGGACATGATTTCAATCTAATTAATTTATTGTTACCAAAATATCAATCAGACACAATAACAATCTAATTAAGATAGGTGATCAAATAGTAGAGTGCGTAGGTGAGATTCAATAACACGGGGTTAATACTACGGACCCTCAACTGAATCTACGATAGCTTAAATACGCTCAATATAAACTACGTCGCATACTAATAAGCTAACTTCTAATTAATCAAGGCTCACGATACCTGTACTTCTATGAAGCGGATCCTACACTTGAATCTTGCAGGAGATCTTTATCTGGATTCATTCACTATCGTTGGATCCAATCTCCTTAATCCTTTTCCTGAACAAACTCCACAATCTCTTAATAATTCCACGATCCTTCAATCTTCAACTATCTCGCCAACTCACTTGTCAACTATTTGCTAACTCCAACTTGCCAACTCCTCAAACTCGGAAAACAGAATTTATATAATATACTTCATTTGCATTATCACGCTTTCTTACTCAGTGAAAGTTAGTTGAGATAAAATATTTTTCCCCAGAAGAATCCCCAAGGTATAGTCGTGGATAGATCCGTCACAACTCCATTGTGTGCGTTGGTTTTCTAAAGAAAGTGAGTGTACTCACTAGATTTTGGTATTTGAGGTAGAGTGTCTTAAAATAATTGGAAGAAAACAATGAACTGTGTGTGTGCTTTCTGAGGGCTTGCTACTCAAGAATGAAGATTGCCTATGGGATATAGCTTTTCCCACCTATATAATAGGATATCTAAATAACTCAAATTTAATATTATATTCACGTAAAAGATTGATTTTTACACCAGTTGTGGCCATATATGAGTGAATAAACTTTTGCTTTTTGATGTGTAACATCTTTACTCTCGGTTGCTGGATATTATTTGGAGTGATTTCGTGAAAAGGGACGGAAATGCGTAACAGGAAGTCGGGGAAGCGCGCGCTGTTTGATTTGACCAACCAGCACACTTGGTGGTGTCTCTTCGCTACCCTCCTCTCGGGGTCCAACTCCAGTAGCAATTAAACCGCCAGCCTTCCGCACATATCCTTTATAAGACTTCATCCAGAATAAACTTGTTATTCTTACGCTCAAATGTCAAAGTCTCAGGGCTCGTTGTGTGTGAAATCTGAAGTTATATTTATTTTTGTGTAAACAATATTTTAATAATTATATTTCCTGTTAAGCGTCTGACAAAGCTCATCATTCTTAAAAAAATACGAATAAGTAATATAGAATTATTTGAATAAATATTTTAGTGCTTATCATTTTCATACTTTGAGGTTAATTCCTGTCGCTGTCAGTATAACATTTTTAATTGTGATTAAAAAAAGATTTCTCGATTAAAAAACTAACTAGTTAAGTAAACGGGTACTCTTTTGATTTTCTCTAATATTTCTAATTTTTAAACATGCCCTTGATGGTGTCTCTCCGCTACCCTCGTATCGGGGTCCAACTATAGTAGCAATTAAGCCGCTAGCCTTCCGCACATACCAGCAAGTCTTATTAGACTGCATCCAAAATAAACTTGCGATTCTTACGCTCAAACGTCAAAGTTTCAGGGCTCGCTGTGTGTGAAATCTGAAGATATATTTATATAAGGGTAAACAAAATATTAATAATTATATTTCCTGTTTGAGCAAGAATAAATATTTTTGACAAAAAATTGCATTATGCATTGCATTATGCTAGAAAATTGGGACGCAAATACTGAAAGTTTGAGAAGCACTGCATTAACTACTTTGCAATGGTCAAAGCTCGAAGAAAATCTTTATTGTGCAAGCACAATGACAGTGACTCAACAAGGAATAAGGATATCTAAAAGTAAAAGATAGTAAAGCGATAATTGATGAAAATAACAATTTGAAAAAAAAAACAGTTCATACAATATATTATACTCTATACTAGGAGTCGGCAACCTATGGCACGCGTGCCACATGTGACATGCGGTACAATTCTCAGTGGCACTCTGCCCTACTTTACAAATTTGTCAATCTTTGAGTGGATGGAAGATGATTTATTTGTAATGGTCTTTATTTGACAAACGTCTTAAGAATTATGGGCATTTACGGAGTTACAAAAAAATCTGAAAAATAGCTCTAAAGATAAATCTACAACTATTTTGTGAATTATTAAATGTCATTGCTGGAGAGATTGAATTGTTTGAAGAGAGAAAATTGCATGTAATCTCTGCTTTTCGCCTTTGGTTCTACAAATCGAAGTAAAAATTCTTTACTCATATGAAAAATATTTCGAGTCCGCATAAGAATTGTTTTACAACTGAATGCGCAGAATCGTATCAAATTGGAAGTCACACATTATACACCTGATTTTGCGTTATGAAAATAAAGTGGTGCTGGGTGCAAGCTCTAGTTTCACATTAAACTTTTATTTATCTTCTTATTTAGCTATAATGAAGGAAAATATTTATATTTCATGTTGTGTCTATTTTTTATTTTATTAAATATATTTAAAAATACATAATACAAGTACAGTTTTAATTTTTTTTAAATTTTTGTTGAAAAAGTAGTTATATTTTATGCTGCTTATTTTTATGTTAATAAACATCTTCAAATGATGCAAAAATAATATATAATAAAACTGTAATTCTATATTTTTGACCTCTATTCTCTAACTCTGTTTGCATTATCGCGCGGGAATCGTATTGTTTCAAAAATATCCTACTGCGTGGCACGCTGAACCATATTGGTAGACTAATTGGTGGATTTGACTAATATTTTTCCCAGTAGAATCACCAATCAAATTTGGAATTATAAAACGACAACTTTCCATTAGACATTTTTCAGAATCTGTATGGGATATAATTTACAGTTTGTATCATTTCTGTTATCAGATGTTGCAGCCAAAAACGGCCTTAAATCATGCATTGAATTAAAAACTCTTTCCGAGTAGAAGCTGGTTCACGAATCACAATAGATGATTTAGTCATTCCACATCCGCACTACTCGGCAATGTCAAACTTTGGAAATATTTTTCAAAAAGAGGACTGGAGTGATATGCTGCAACCCTTATTACATTTGACAAAATATCGTCTTTAAAAAAACAATCCAATTTAGGGGCAACTACAGATTGATTTATTTGCGATATGCTTTGAAATTTTTCCTTGACGAGCAATATCATAACGACCCCCGTAGGAAATGCATGTCAATAAGAAATACGGCACAAAATGCATAATTTCCGCTCTTTTGGGGTTGTGATAACACAAAGGTAATTCCTTTTATAAAATGCTTTATGCGTATAAAAATATATTTTCTCTTCAGTGAGTGAATATTAACGTCCCACTGTTCAGCTCAGTGGCGTAACGGAGAGCATTAGGGCCTCCCTGCAAAGTTAGGTTTGGGGCCCTGATCTGGATCTAACAAAGGATTGAAAAATGATACATACTTAGTGTCAGTCAGGCTTTGGCCCCCCCCCCGCGGTGCAGGGGTTGCGGGGGTGTACGTTACGCCACTGATTCAGCTACAAGAGGGCTTTTGGGAACGGTCCGCGTAATTTTGAACCATGGTCAAATGACACCTGATCTGGCACCCCCTCTCCTAACTACCACACCACACCACACCTACTGGAGGACGTTTGAGCTCTCGACAGATTTTACGTGCATCTCTCCCCTACACGGCGGGTCTTCAGTGGTACTGGGATCGAACTCACGGGGTCTAGCCACAATCCGATGCCTAGACCACTTGGCTACCGCGGCCACATTTTCTCTTCAGAAAATGTGGTAAACAGAACAATCGGCGGAAACAAATCGTTTGCCCATATGAAGAGTAAAAAATACAAACTCGTGCAAAGTACAAAATAAGTTGAATTGTAGAAAATTATTACAAACGATGAAAAAAAATGCTTCCATTAAAGGAACAGAGCCTATGAATCAGTTAGGAACCAATAGCTAATAAAATATTAATTTTTTAAAAACTTGCTGGCAACGAGTTCTGCGTTTTTCGCCTACTTATTTTTCAGTCTTTGTGAATATAAAATAAAAGCTGTAGAGAAGAATAAATGAACGACGGTTGACAAAAGTTTTGCGAAATTGCGTGAAAATACACGATCTAGGCGTAATGAAAAGCTGTAAAGATTAAAATTTTACGCACAAAACTTTAAAGTTGGCACACTAATCATGTTGAAAACTGATAACTTCGTATACAGAAATGTTAACATAATTATATACAAGAAATTCTACTTTGGAATCGGTAAAAAATTATTTTAAATCGGTTTTTTTCAAATGCTATAGAGTAATGAAAGGTCTTTTAAAAAATTTAATGTTATTTTTAGACATTACAAAACTTTGTAGATATATATTATTATCAAAATAGTTATTTCCTGCACCCATAGTCAAGAAATGGTCACTAAATACCACAGAGGAATTAAATTAAAGGCCGAAATGTTGTAAATTTATTACTAATGTCGGAAGTTAATACAAAATCAATTAGTGACAAAAAAGAAAAGTATGAAATAATTTTTTTTTAAAAAAATCGGTTCCCTGTTATTTAAATGCATTTGCATGGTTGCAATTGACAGAGTTAAGAGGTTTTGTTAAAAAAAAAGGGGGCTTTAAGTTAATCCAATAAATTTTACATTACAGTTCATATTCAAAGATTGGTTAAATTCGTTTTTGTTGATGTAAAAATTGTCTTAGTAAAAAAAATATTTTTTTAGGGTAATATTGGAAAATGTTTCTGTATTTGTGAACACTGTACTAAATGCATTGTAACCCAAAGCCCCATTTCTACTCAAAGCCTAGAGTCGCAAGTCCAGTTGAAATTGCAACAGTTACATTTGCACAAAGAAGCAAACGTTTGTTACGCGCTATTCCCATAAATTAAAAAACCTTTCCTAGTCTTCTTCAAAATCTTATGATAGATGTTTTTTCATACTTACTTTCTTCTAATTTAATTTAGATTTTTTTAAGAATGCATTTTGTATTTTTCTCCCAACAATAAACTGTTTGTTGGGCGAAAGTCATAAGTATTTTCCGTTAAGATGTTTTTATATCTTCCGAATAATTTATTGATCATGCAGGTAGACTTCGATTAAAATGTTCTTGAAGAATACTATCTGAATAGGTACTTACATACAGTGCCGGTTTAGGCTCATTTCGGGCCCTCGGCGCAGAAGATCTACAGGCCCCCTTGGCACTAGCGGATCGAAATTTAAAGCCAAAAAATCTGATCAAGTCCAGCTTATCCGGGCCCCAGGGCGCCCACTGGATAAACCGGCTCTGCTTACGTATTATCTGTTGACTTATATGAAATTAAACACCTAATTGCCAATTCAGTGCGTAAGACACATAGGAAATCGGGGTTGCCAACTTGGCTAATTATTAATAAAGTTGGAAATAATACCCAAGTACCGCTGCATATCATCACGTCCAAATACATAATTCACACATTATTCAGTGAATTATCCTTCTTAAGAAGATTGAACTCAATCATCTTGGAAGAACTCCTCCTAGTCATCCTTGGTACTTCGGAAGAAATCCATAAGAGGTTCATTCAAGCTTATGCCGAGCATGGACATCTTAAGACTCTTAGAGGCTCTATACACCTTTGCAAATGTAGGCTATACCTGAGATCCTTGAAAGTATACAATATACAGCATGCATTGTCCAATGAACCAAATAAATGTGCACGACTCACCATCTCAAAGACACAAACCGGCTCGACCGATGGCCGTATTTCGATTAAATGAGTTAATTGAATAATTGTTTAAGGCAGGGGTGGGTAGACTTTACTACGGTACGGGCGACTTTTAACTTTTTCAAGGTGTTGCGGTCCTCCTAGTCTCCAGTCTAGCTGACATCGGAGTTCCACAAATATGTTTCTTTCAGTATACACATGTGTCTTAGGTCTTAATAAAGGCGGTCCCCCCAAAATGGCTTTGTGATCCACCGGTAGATCGCGATCGACTTAATGCCTTTTCCTGGTTTGAGGTATTAGGCCGAGGCCCTAGACATGGTCATCATATGTTAATACAGTCTGACCACTTTTGCCTGTTCACATACAGTTTGAAATTCCCTGTTTTTCGGAGAATATGTAAAGGAATAATATTTGACCAGTAAAATTATCCGGATCATTATCCCGATTGTATAATTTTGGTGACTTTATCGCTTGCAAAATGGAAAAGTACCGGTTTGCTTAACTGTAAACATAATAAAAACAGAAATAATTATCCCCAACCCATTTTTTGTTTCAACTCTCTATAAATAAAGACTTCCTTAAATAGATACTGCTTAAAGCAAATGCATAGAATGAATTTTTGTTCGACTATTATTTTTCTACTCAAACGACTATAAAATCAAACGGGAGGAGCATAACTAGGTAGTTATCAAAAAATCATTGAGAGCCATCGATTATCTTTTGACTAAACTATTAATGGCTGTGCATGGTCATTCATATGCATTTAACTAAATAGCTCTTGCAATCAATGAAGAAGGTCACAGAGGAACACTCTCAAAGGTCAAGGTTTACCAACAGTGTGTAAACCAGAGGTGGCCAACCTCTGCAACATAGTGAAGATGCAACAGTAGCATGCGAAAACTTTCTGAAAGTTTTTTAAAAGATAATAAACAACCATTTTTTTACAATTTTATTGAAGTGGGGGGGGGGGATGTAAGAAACAGAAGATTCAGACAAAAAAAAAAGAGAGAGAAAATTCAAAATTTGGATCGAAATGTTTGAAAATAAATGCACTTTTCTATGAACGTAATAAAATAAATATCACTCAAAACTAGCTGATGTGCATCTATAACCCAATTTTGTTAGCATCAGTAAGAGCTAATTCTAATATAGACGTCTTGGTAAAACAAAGTAATAATTCAAAGGCCACAACTGAGCGGTTAACAATTAATTTGAATTAAATGATTTAAGTTTCTCATTTTTATTTTATACCTAATCCAATTGATTGAACTCGTAAAAAGTTTATTAACATTAAAACTTAAAAGTTTGTACTTCCATCTTATATATTTATTATATTATTTTAAATTTCGACTGCATACAATAGCATTAAAAATGTGCTATGTGCACAAAAATCCCATAATAAACTCATAACATTTTATCACTTTTTCATTGTTTGTTGGAAAAGTTAGAAGTGTGGCACGCATAATTACTTTTTTATCAAATTGTGACACTCTTCCCAAAAACGTTCGCCCCCCGGGTATAAACAATACAAATTTTGTAACAATTTATCTATACGGAGGTGTCAAAAATTGTGAACAAACTTGGACATTGCATCTTGAAATTTGTAAATTATATCATATAAATTGTATGAACTATACAAAAAATCCGAATCTTAGAGAAAATATGTTGTAGATGAGTTAGTCCGCAATATTGACAACTCTCTTGTTGCCAGATCACAAAAACTAAATTTACAAAAACAAAGATAATACATAAATAGAGATGCAACAATGCCATAAAAATGTTTTTAAATAATGCAATATAGTAAGTATACTGCAAAAATAAACAAAATTGCAAATAAGTTTAGAAATGACTTAATTTTTGTATACTTTAAAAAATCAATCCAAATGCATATCTAAAATTCTGTTTCTTTTTTGCATTTAGGATTGCTTTTTCTATTAACATGTATATAGAGCTATTTTGTGACAAGAAACTGTAAGCATGACGATAAAACTCGGATTTTGAAATTTAACACAATTTTGTGATGCAATTTACTAATTTATAAATACATTTCATAGATTAGAAAACTTTTTATGTAATTCAAATTTAACTACTCCATGATTAAAAATGACACTTTTTATTAGGTTAATTTCAGAATAAGAGAATTCAGCTAAATTTTAACAATTTTCAACTGGACTTATTATACGAGTTGTTCTATATCAGTGATACCCAAAGTGGTCTATATAGACTCCCGGGGGTCTATGACAACCTTCAAGGAGTCCACACCAGTGAAAAATTAATTTGGGGATCTATGATAGTGACAGCATAAATTTTACTAAGACAAGGACCATTTCAGCATTTCTTTCCAGAATTAAGCTAAATAAGTATATATTGAACATCGCGAATTTTTTCAATTTGTCACTGACAGTCTGTCAGGACATTTTCACTTACGTTCAACATTTAAATGTCCTTTACTCAGATTTTGAAAACAGGTTTTAGATTGCTTTCTTTTATAGTAATATCATAGAGAGTAAACAATGAACTCATATAGTGGCACTGATATTAAATATGTCATATTACAATAGGAACTTATCAGAATAGGCCCTAACGAAGATCATAAATAACGGAGAATATTAGCGTCCCCCCTGCAAAGTAAGGTTTTGCAACTTTGGGGCCCAAAACTGGATCTTTCAAAGGATTGAAAAACCAAAACATAACATAGGCTTTGGGCCCTTTAGAATCTCCTTAAAATCCACACCGCGGGGTTTGCAGAGGTGTACGTTACGCCACTGAGCAGTTTTGGCTTTAAAAAGACATCTGTTATTTGTCACAAATTATGGAATATCATGAGAAAGTTTTTCCTGGTGAGAGAAAATTTCAGTGAGTTTAAAAATCTCAAAAGTGAGTGAGTGAGTGAATATTAACGTCCCACTGTTCAGCTACACGAGGGCTTTTGGGAACGGTCCGCGTAATTTTGAACCATGGTCAAGTGACGCGAACGACACCTGAGCTGGCATCCCCCTCTCCTAACTATCACACCACACCAACGAGAGGACGTTTGAGCTCTCGACAGATTTTACGTACATCGCTCCCCTACACGGCGGGTCTTCAGTGGTACTGGGATCGAACTCATGACATACTAGCCACGATCCGATGCCTAGACCACTCGGCTACCACGGCCTTAAAAATCTCAAAAACAAAAAAGAAAAGGAAACTGGACACTTACTAACGAAGGATATATATGGTTAAACCTGACTAGATTGATATTAAGTGTTGAAAATTTGTTATTGAAGCACAAGATTCATTCCTCTCATTAAAAGCATTTGTTTTTGTTGTCCAGTTATTTTATGTATTAATTTAATTCATTAACATGCACTTCTTAAATATTAAACGCTATACTTCACTACTGTTAGAAATTTAATTCTTTTAAAGTAAGTAGTGGTACCAGCTGTCATAAACACAAGTCAGTTGATAAATTTGCAAAAATTCAATATTAGGTAAGCAGGGGTCCACTAGAAATCGAAAACCTTGGCAAGGGGTCTATGAGACAAAAGTTTGGGAACCTCTGTTCTACATTATTGCCAACATTCTGAAGAAAAAAAACGATATATTTGTGCATACAAAGTAAATATTTTATTTAAATATCGAATATTCAATTTTTATTTTAAATTTCCATATGTTTCTCTTGTTAATACAAATTAAATTTGCAAATTCTTGATACTATAAGAAAAACATACAATAATATATGAAATTTTAAGAATTAAAATTTTTGAATTACTCGTTGAACAAAAATACTTTTCTGTTTTAACTCGATGGTGGTATCCTAAATGATCAAATCTTTGAAATTTCACAAAAAAAGTACACAAATTAGAACATATTCTTCATATGTGCAGAGTTATAAACTGTTTTGTCAGGTATTGCTTTGTAAATTCCAAGAAGTTTCACAAATCCAAAGTTTTTCTTAATTTTAAGTGCATGCATTTCATTAAAAAACTATACCTACTTTTTAAATTCTTGAGAATACTGCTATGTGAACATGTGCAAAACTTTCCATTTATTAATACATCACTTCCATGAAATACACAATATATATTGACCTTTTCTTAACTTAATCCTTCATATAAAAGAACACTAGTGAATGTGTTTTGTGTCATACGGCACTTTTAAATCAATGCACAAGAGTAAAATCTCAAGGACAACTATCAATTATACACAAACACCCCACAACTAAGCCCTTAAATTCATATTGTTGCCAATTGTCTGCATTCCAAAATTTTAACTTTATTCAAAAATCTGAGTGTGTGTGTTTCCTAAAAAAAGCACATATTGATTACCACAGACAATAAATCACATGTGAAAGAAAAAAACAATACTTTTGGTGGGTGAGTTATATATAGATATATTTTCTTTTGTCATTTGAATGTGGTGGGTGATAAAGTTCAGTATGTTTGTTACTTGGAGAGAATTTCGTATTTTCCAATTTCTTATAAGGAGAACTAATTATCTAATTAAAAAAGTTACTTCTTGTCTGTATCTGTTGTCAGATAAGCTATCAATGTTGAATGTTGCATTTAAAAAATTTTTTGGATTTTTGAGAAATAACTATGTTGCCAGATGTGTGTGTCTATATATGTTTTTCAAAATAAATACTCAATATTATTACCTGGATTTCTTTATTTTTTATGTAACCTATTGGTTTTTTTTAATATTCTTACTAAAAACAATTTCTTTAAACTCAAAAAAGAAAAATCATGTATTTTAGGGTTAACAGTTTAGTCAATATGAAACACCAGCACAACTTGACTATAAACTGCTTAATTGCAGATATATTTATTGCACAAGCAAGCTCTTATGGGAAAAGAAAATATAACTAATTATAGAGTACTTTATGCATGAATTAAATGAAAATTTGCATTATGTTAATTTAGCAGTAGAAATATTATAAATATATCCCATTCAGAAAGTTACACATATGCTTGTTCAATAAATTAGATCAAATATTTGAAAAAAAATTTAATTTTTTTAATAAAATAAATAAGCCTATTTAGCATAATTTACATTTTGTACATTACACAACTAATTAAAAATTATCTTAAAATATTTTAACCAATTGAAACTTAATAACTACTGATAAGTGTTTTTTATTTAGCTAACATCGCAAAAAAAAAAAATCAAATAAGTTTAAATCAGGGGTGGGCAAATAGTGGCCACTCAATGCAGTCAGAAAATCAAATATTTGGATCAACTAAATATTTATAATATTTGACCAAATATCTATACTTGGGACAACATATAATTGTGTGTGAACAAGATTTTTCTTGCATGAAGATCAATAAGAGTAAATATAGATGCAAGTTGGATGACATTAACTTGCAGACTGCGATAAAAATTTCAACATGCAATCTCACTCCTAATATTAAACAAATTGCAGAAAAGTGCGATAGGATACATTAGTCTCATTCAACTAACTCTAAAATTAAATTTGTTTACAATGTGACTCTTGAGCCAAAACAATTGCCCATCTCTAGTCAAAGTTATGCCATTGACTTGACTAATGATGTACATAAGCAATTAACTAAAAATGTTTTGTACATTTTATGTAGGTGTTAAGTCTACACATGGAGTAACCCAATTGGCTCGTTTCTATCTCTGCTCTGTCAGGACTGAACTAGGAATAAGAGTGTTTGGTCATTTTTATCACTTTATAAAAAAAAATACTTATCATTCATGTACCATAGAGTTTCATGTACCATAGTTTTAGTTTCATTGCACATGGATGCACATGTTGAGAAAATAAATTTTATTTATTGATCTTTTTCAATATTATAGTACCCTTCATTTAATGTTTTTGTAACATTTGAATTACTTCATAAACTGCTCCATCAAATGAAATATATATATCAACACAAACTACAAAATACAAGAACTATTTAATGCACAAACACAACAGTACATATTGCAATATTATCTGCAAAAAAAAAAAAATTTACAGTCAATTTATTATAAAATAACAATAAACTTCACACACACAAAAATAGTTCCACAAATAATTTTAGCCACACAAGCACTGTAATTGAGAATAAGAGAAAAATATATTTATGATATAAAAAAATATATCTATTTAGTTTCTTAAGAAAACTAGATGCAGTGTGCATAAAATATTTAAGCTGCAAAAAATTAACATAGATCTATCATTGTAGGGGGGGGGGCATATATAGTATTATTCATGCAACAAATTATGCTTAAAATATTAAATGTTTTAAATAATGGAAGATATTCTTAATATGTACAAAGAAACATTTATTTGTATTGAAAAACATAATGAGAGCTTACTCTATAATGGGAATAATATCCTAATCCCCTTCCACAAAAAAAATTGTACATGAAATTAGAATTTAACTTCCAAATGCATTTAAATATCAATATTTTTACCAGCTTCCTATAATTTATAAGGAAATTTTTAGGAGAATCAGAAAAAAATACTAATTTCAAATTTCAGTAAATATTGTTGAGATTAACCTAAAAACTAATTAATTTAAGAGCATAATTTATACATTTATGAAATATTCCAAATTATAACTTGAGAACTATTTAAGAAAATGAGTAAATTTTGTTGAAAATTACAAAATATTTTAAGTATAGTAAAAAATGAAGATATTTTTAACTGCTCATAAAATCAATAACATAACTGAATATAAAAAGTACATACAAGGGCTGATCAGTAAAACCTGCACTAATGGATGAAAATTCTGACTTTTACATAAATTTTAAATGAAATAAAATGCAGGTTCTAAAATAAGCAAGTACATGATTTTTTTAATTACATATTTCCTATCCTACAAAATAATTAACAAATAGAAATTAATTTTGTGATAGATCTGATAGTCAAACAAAAATTTTGCTATAATAAGAAACAAATATTAAGGTTTCATAGATACCACTTATAACAATTATTGTAGCATAAAATGTTTTTGGAATGTAGAGAGAAAAAAATACCGCAATAAATAGATGAATGAAGTCAATTAATCAATTCTGAAAAGATTTAGAAAATAAGTTACATGCAAAATAAAGTTACTTTAATAAAATCCAAAATAAGTACACATGAAGTAAGCTCTCTTATATGTACAGATTAAAGAGAAACAAAGAATGTAGAATTTTAAATAAAATGCCATAATCTGACACTCGCAAATATAAAACTCTTTCTTGGTTTTTTACAAAATTATTAACTACACAAAATTATTTCAGTATAGGTAAAAACATTAGTTTTTTAAAAATTAACAAAACTTCTAGGATGTTTGTCATAAAACACAAAATAGTGGATGTACACAAACTATATACAACAATGGAACAAAGTAATCTCATACCTATTCATAGTTTGGTTATAAAAAATATTTTTGCTCCAGACAAATAATTAGTTGCTGCTAGTCTTATGCTGTATAAAAGATAATGGCAAATCACACCCAGTATAGCAGCCATTTACAACACAATAACGTACAAAAGAGTGCCAAAAAAAATCTTTTGACAAGATATGAGGATTGCCTACAACAATCAATAGTTCTTGTGAACGTGTTATGGCAACATTAAGCCTTTTAGGGTTACTAATGAATCCTAAATTATAAAGAATATCACAATCAACATACTGATCAGAAGATCTAACAGTAGAAATAATAATTGCGCGTCTTTCCTGACCCTGGAACTCTTCAACTGATCCAATTTTGCAAAATTCTAAATTCAAAGCTGTTAAAAGCAGTCGAATTTTTTCTACTTGTTTCTTGTATGGGGCAATGATACCAACTTCACTGGGAGTCAAGCCAAAATCATACAGTTTTTGCAAGTACTTGGTTACTTGGACTACTTCAGCTGGATTAAACCAAGATGGGCTGTTTTGTTCTCTATATTCTTCACCTTTGACACCATGAAAAATTACAGGAAAACCTTTTGTAGGAAGCTCCTCCCAGCGCGTTAATTCCCGACTGTTGTTGGTAGGAAAGCAACAAATAACTTGAGAGAAATAGAACATATCTGAAGGAAAACGTAATATATCTGGATGAGAACGATAGCTTTCTTCTAACATTGTTACAAGTAATGGATTATAACCACCATACTCCTTATAATCTTTTTCATTTCTAGCATACAAAGCTGTATTCATAAGTCTTTCTAGAAAAGAGACCTGCAACCCATAGGTCAAAGCATGAGAAGATCGTAAAACAGGACCCAATTGTTGTGGATCACCAGCCATAACTACCGTACCCTCAGTTTGAGAATCAATAAATCCAACAGCAATATCACTCTCCGGCTCCATTAATTGACCAGCTTCATCTATAAATACGTGTGTAAAAAAATCATTACACAACCCAATTGTATACAATGAGCCTGCTGTGGAACAAGTGCTGATTACAATTCGGTATTGTGGAAGAAAATCTAACGAGTCTTTATCTTGACAATAAGGTCTAATAAACTCTGGAATTGATTCTACAGATCTCTGGTAACTATTAAGCCTAACCATTTGCTCTGTATCAATCAAATTACTTTCAATTATTCTCTGTGCCACAAGATCAGCTGCACTGTTGGAAGGAGTACAAATAATAATTCTAGATTCAGGTATATTTTCATGTACTTGAAGAACTGATTCTACAAGTGTTATTGTCTTACCTGTACCAGGTGGTCCAAAAATAATATATGGAAGTGGTCTGGACCTGCATTCCAGGATACGCAAAACAGCTTCTTTTTGTTTCCAATTTAATTTTTTATTTTTCCACTGCATATTTGATTTACTTAAAGGTTTAGATTGGCCTTTCTCATACTTATTTCCTAACCTTTCCTTATGAACTGCCATTAAACCAAAATCAATCAAAGGTTCTTTTAACACTAATTTAGAAGGAAAAATTGCATAATCATGATTTTCTGATACTTGATGCACACATTGATGCAATCTTCTAAAATTTGTTCTATTCAATTCAAATCGAACATCATATGATTCCCCATCATAACTGTTATGAAAAGAGTCATTGAATTTTAGGAGGACTTCATTTAAATGAACTTCATGAATGCAGCCTTCAAAGGCAAAACTAGATTTCTGGTACGGTGGTACTAATATTGCTTTATCACCAATTATCAATGAAGGACGGCCCTCAGCCAAACCAACTACTTCAAGACTTAAAAATTCTCCTTTCCTCCGTAACACAGCTTCTGAAAGATCAAATTTTTTCATGTCATAACGAACTTGAATTTCTTCCAAGTGTAACAGAGTTCGAAATTTTAAAACATAATTACCCATGGTCAAGTTCTTAAACAAATACGGAACTACAGTGGTCAAATCTTCTCTGTTTTCAACAGCTCGCAATAATTGTTTGGGAATATTTGAAGGAGGAAGATTGTTTAAAAATTGAGAAGGTTTATAAGGTTTTTTCCCAGGAATTATTAGTAAGTTTTCACAATCCAACTGACTTGGACGTTTCTTATTTGGATGTGAAAAAGGAGCAGTAGGTTTTAATAAATGCTGCAAAGGATCAACAATAGTTACAGTCACAATGCGTTTTACTATAAAGTCTGAAAATTCAAATAATAGGATATCTTCATGCTGTCCAATAGCTTCAGTTTTGCAGTGTATTGTTAAGTTTACACAGTCATTTTCAGGTATAAACATAGTAGATTGCATGCTCTGTCCAAAATAAAATACTCCCTTTTTATTTTGAAAATAACAATCCTGAAATTCTAGTTCAGTGCAAGTATTATTTTGCAATGTTATTTGCAGATCATTCTCCTTTCCTAATGAAATGATTTGGAAACTTATAGGCTCAGTAATGTAAATACCATCTTTATTTGTCACGAATGGCTTACGTGTGTGGTCTATATCATCATCATCATCATCATTTGTAGAAGTACACAAAGAAAATGCTCTCCACTTAAATACACCTTGCTCACTAGAAGCTATCATTGCAGATACCTTTTGTCCAACACACAAATTCACTTTTCGGCGGCAAGAATTTCGAAAAAACATTATTTCATCATTTATGACACCACAATCACTTTCATTAGCTGTAATTTCTCCTTCAATACATTTTATTTCTTTCGGTTTCCATGATGTTACTTTTTTGCCCTCTTCACAATACAACACTGTAGCTGAAATAATATCACCAACTACAGGAACAAAGTAGATTTCTCCATCCTCAACATAGAACTCTGCACCATCTTTTAATTTACCAATATAACCATTGCACTCTGACACAATTTGTTCAATTGTTTCAATACGATCCATGGTTGCTTTTTTAGAATTAGTAGCTTCAGCTGCACTTGCACGTATATTAGTATTAGAGGGAGGAAGGTTACAACTAGCAACAGGTTCAGATTTCACAGCTCTATCTGCTGTTTGCAAATGTTTATCATTTGCAGTGTCTCTGCCCACAAATTCAACAAAAGAAGCAATCCAATCATGGTGAATTTCTTTTCTGTATGCATGTACTGAAACTGCATCACCTACTAAAAGTTCTTTCCCTGCATAAATCACTTTGAAAGAAAAATACACTGAATGATTTACAACTCCGTACTGTTCAAAATCATTAATGCTGGTGACTTTTCCCCAGAATTTCTTCTCTTTTACAGGTTGGATAACCTTGGATAAATCTCCTTTATCTTTAAAATCTTTCTCTTTCACCTTGTGGCCCGAAAGACTATTCACGTCCAAGACAAGCGAAGCAAACTTGGCAAGTAGAGTAAACATGGTTGAAAACTAAAAACTGCAAATTCAACCTGAAAAAGATGAAAATATAATAAGTTTTGGGCATAGAAAAATCCTAGACAAATCTCTTTAAAAAAAAAAAGAAATCATGAAAATGCAAGGTTGTAATATCTGGAATCACACTGCCACATGGAATTTCCATACCTATATTTCACACCATATTTTGGATGGAGAGAATATTATTTTTAGACACAAATTATGGGCAGGGAAAAAAAGCTCGACTAAAATTTGAGAAAAAGGTATACAAAACAAATAAAAGAAATTCACAAAACATATAAGTAAGCATTTATCATCCAACAATACTTTACTTTGGACTTCATAGCTGAATCCAAATGCATAGCTGAGTTTAAAGACAGATCTTTAAAAAGCTCTTTGAACACAAGAATCAGCAAAACCCTTGAAAAATAAGTCAAATAAATTGATACGGGTTTAATAGACATATGTAGATAATAAACAATAAAAGTCACTAGTAAAAATTTTGCTTCCTTTATAATTTCTTTTTAAAAAAATTGACTATAAGTCTTTTTACTGCAATTAAAAATTTTAATAAATTTGCGATTTTTCTCCCTTTATTATTAAGGCATTCAATGTATGCATTTGGCATTTTTTGAATAAAGATGATTTTTCTCTAACAGTTAAGCAATTGATCTATCTGTCTGAAAATAATTACAGAGAAATGCATTGATAAAAAATTACCTACATTAAAGTACATAAATGATATAAAGTTCAATGTCACAGCATTGAGAATGAAAATCTATAATAATGTAACAATTTCTTAATGTGATTTGAATTTTTTTCCTCAAATAAAGATAATTTGTTAGCATTTAATAATTTATGACACAAACTATCTGAAGAGATAACTAAATGTAAAAACAGTTGAAACAGAATAATCTTTAAATTAAAAAGAAATTCTTTAAGATTTTTTTAGCACTGCAAGAAGATGAAAGGTTACACAAAAAACAACCGATTTGTCTCGGTAGGAAAATTAAAATAGTAGTAATTATATAAGAGAAAAGTAACAATTTAATGGAATCAAATAAGCTCCTGAATTTCAAATCTCATAGTGACTTACAACAAAGAAACATTAATAAAGAGGCTACAAAATGAAAATACAGATAAAAAAAATGTTAAAAATAAAAGTAACATGAAATACTATTCACACTGTACAATAAAAGTAATTCTTAGAAATTCCTCATAATATAACAAAATGTGAATTTCCCATTATAAGTAACAATTTCACGATGAAAGTGTAAAAATTGAGCATTAACAGCTAATATATTTCTTTTACAAAGCATCTTTAATGATAAACAATTTTGAAAATACAATTTTTTTCCCCCAGAAAAATAGAGAAAAAGTTGATTAGAAACAGAGACCATCATCAATTCATCTGGCAAATAGTTATGTCAATTCATGCCTTCTCAATGCCAAACAAAAAAGGAGAAAAAAATCAGCAAATTTATAAATTTTAATTTTTTAAAATATTGAACTTTTAAATATATTCTAAGTGTAGTGGTCATTAAAATTTTTTTTATTAAAACTTAATATGTTAACATTTTAATTATTCTTTAACAGACATCCCTTATTACTATTATCCCAAATAAGCTATAAAGAAAAGATTTTTATACAGACTTCATTTTTAATACTAACTTATGAGACCACACGATGCCTAAATCTCCATAAAATAAAGAGCAGTTTGAAAAAAATAGGCACATCCACTGTTTCCAATCCCTATTCTGAAAAAAATGTCACATTATAAAATATATATATATATCCCAGGTCAAAAAGGAACAAGTGAATATGGAAAGTATCAGCAGCCTTATGAATCGAATCAGGCTTTTGCCAACACATGCAGATGTTAAATTTTTAAGACTAACCAATTTACTAAAAACTCTAAGTATTACATCTACATGGAATGAAAATAGTAAAATAAACAACTCTGTAAATTTCTATAAAGATTAATGGTTGTTATTTTAGAGAACAATAGCTCTTGTGGAGTATACCAAGAAAAATCCATTCATACAAAAAAATCAATGTATGAATAATGAATCAAGTGTCATGACAGATATTTAACAAGTCATAAAAAATACACTACAATGCGATAACAAAAGTTGAGGTTAAATGTATAAAATAATTAGGTAGTGATCAAGTACCAATTTCAATAAATAGTAAAGAACACCTTTGGGAATTATTTTATTAAAAGAAAAAAACTAATTCCTAATTAACCTAAAAGATAAATTAAATGTTAAAAATGAAACTAATTACATATTGCATTATATACAAATAATTAATAAAATAGAGAAAAGTTATTATAAAAGTATAATTACTAAGGTTAAATTCCAATTATCATAGGCCATCAATTTTTTACTCTCCATAAGATTTTTTTTTAAATATGTCTCAAACATTAAATATTAGTCAACAATTAATCTTTACAATTAATACAGATAATGCTTATTTCACTATTTTAATGCAAGTTAGTCAATTTTGTGTTACTTGTAAATTAAAAAAATTGAAATTTTTGTGAATATTTGTTATATAATAAATGTTGGAGCAGCAATTTTTCATAGCTGTACTAAAAAGTCATCCAATATAGAATAATTTTATAAAAGAATTAAAATAAGCAACTATTCCTGAGGTACCAAACATTTTCCCTCTTTAAATTCAAACTATTGATATATTTTGTAAAAAAACAATCTAAAAAATGACTTTTTTAAAACAGATCAATATTGCAAAGCTTAACTATGTATATTAACCCATATTTAAACAGCTTATAAAGCAGATTATGTTTAAAAATACTGAGAATAGTTATCTGCATCATAAATTTACTTAGAAGCTTAAAAAGCATTTAGAAAACTAATATCCCTTACATGATTACATTTTAAATAATTATAAGATACAAAACACGTAATATAAAATGAAAATTATTCAAGGTAATTGCTTTTATATTACAATTTTAATTAAGTTTTGAATAAATCTACAACTGACCAAAATACAGAAAAAGAAAAATATTTTCCAGAAAGTAAAAGTATATCAAATTTTTATCATTAAAATAATCCAGAATTTTCTGACTCTAACCACCAAAATTGAAATCGAAAGAATGATTTATGGATACATAAAATATATTTAAATGTATAAAAGTGCAGAAAGATTTATGGAAAAATCTTGAGTCCAACAACTCGTAATGAAGGAAGAATGCATTGAGCATTTTACTAGTAATAAAATATTTCCAAGCATGCGTGTTCCAAGATATAATATTAAACAAAAATCCACTACAATCTTTTGGAATAAAACAACAATTGGAAATGAATGATTGCAGCTTTCAGGAAAGAAAATTCTCAAAAAACGGATGGTATTATAAAAAAAAAAATTTTTTAAAAATTGGAAATGTGTCAAAATGTGAACAATAATGGGATTAATTTGAATTGCAAAGCAACAAATCAACTACCATAAAGAAATACAGAATGTGTGTAAATTTGTTTTCTCCCATTTTATGAAATGCAAAATACACAATAATGAAATAACATTCTATTTTTAATGACAAGAATTCTTTTCAGAAGTTTAATTTCCAAATTCAATTAGTAAAAAAAAGAGAGGGTAAAAATTGGTTAACAGCAATTTATGGATCATTTTTTATTTACTGGGAAAAGTATTTTTTAAAAAGTCGCCTTCTATTTTAACAATGGAAGTTTTTATTACACAATATACACTGATAAACTAAATTTAAATCTGAAATTTAAAAGAAAGATCGATTTAAAAGAATTTTAAAGGTAATGAAATATAAATCATAAATTCATTAGGATTTTCTTCGTAAAATATTTATGTTGCTAAAATAAAATTTATCCTTATCCTTTAAAGGACATACTTTTCCCTTCAGATGGTCAATAAATCTTTACTGTCAAGCTAATAAAAACAGTAACAAGACTGTTTCAAAAAACTACAAAATGCAGCAGTATATTAATACAAGAATCTAATTCAAAAGTCTATATAAACTATCAGTTAATCTATGTGCTAAATTAGGTATATCAATTGGTTTCAAAGGTTTTAAAAACTTTTTATTCTGTTTTCATTGCATACTAGTTTATTTTATCCTCAATATTTTTTGCATAAAATGAATCAATTCTTTAAAAATGAAAACTAAAATAATTTTTAAAGATATTTTTGAGTAAAATTGGATATTTAAAACTCCCAAGAATTTTTACACAAAAGAGAGAAATACGGAATAAATGAATATTTCAAAAACACTTTTTAGAACTTTATCAAAATAAATCAGGAAAGTTAAGCCAAATATATCTTTTAATAAATATGCTCCTTGATAATTTCTGAAATCTTATTTCATTCATTTGCAACAACAACAAAATGAACTGTATACATAAATAAATAGAACTTACAATACATGCATCATATCTTTTCCTTTGAAATAAATTTTATTTTATATAAGAATTTACAAAATAAAAATTTATAGTATCTCTGTAATGTAAATTATATAGTAAAAGATACTAGTTAAATTAGAAATAATACAAAAAGACCAATATCTAAAAAAAAAACACTTGCATTTTTAAAAAATCTGATCTATTTTATTATTATTATTAAACATTAAAGAGAGTTTTTTTTTGTTTTTTTTGTTTTTTTTACTATTTCATTATTTGAAAAAGTAATTTGAAGATGCAAATAATGAATCTAATTGTATTCATTTCTATAAAATATTAAATGAGCTGAAAACAAAACAAAAAGAACCTCATTATTAAATAAGGACCCAATTTTCCAACTTAAAAAAAGAAAAGAGGGAGAGAAGGAAAAAACCACAACAGTAGGTTTGCACATCAACACAAAGGGGAAGGGACATCAGAGTTACCTATTTTTAAGAAAAATCACACATACTAGCCCTACTGATTAGAATTTGAATACATAAAACTAAAGACCATTCCCGCCCATAAAAATATTTTACTTAATACCCATAATTTAACCATAACCATTAGTTTTGTAATTATAACTTTCAGAAAAACTGAAACAATCATTCCATTGCAAAAAAAAAAAACACTCATTTAAAGCACATTATCAGTCATACAGCATAAAATTTGACTGATTTTTTTTAGAAACATAAACTAAACAAGTAAAATTCAACACAAAATCATGTTTACTACAGATATAGTGTGAAAATAAAATTATATGGACAAAACTTGGCAAAACACGAATTATTCTGTTCGTAACTAATAAATTTAAGCAAAAAGAATATGGATTTAGATAACTATGCTGCAATTAGAAAAGTCAGCATGCAAAACAAAATAGAAAAATAAAACAAATGAATAAAGTATCCTGACTTGCAGGCATCCTCTTGATAAGAAGCTGAAATGGTGCAATCTGGACTGTTTTCGAAACCTTTTTCATTCTACAAACCTGTAGTTGCTAGTAGATGAGGATATAAAATAAAAGCAGAACAAATGATTACAATAAAAAACAACAGAAACAGAATACAATACCTTTAAGAATTTTATTTTACTTTAGATACTTTTACTTCGATTTCACTGGACCAAAAGAACTTCTGCGTCTTTCAGAATAGCAGTGGAAGTCTGATATTCTTCAGTTTCAGACAAATCAGATTCTGATTCCTGTAACAAATACAAAGATTTAGCTTAACAGCTAAAATTTATATTCATTGCCACTTATAATTAACAATGGTTAAAAACAGGAACACAGCAGAATTCAATACATATAAATGTTAAATTTTAATCAAATAACTAACTAGTAGTAACAAAGTTCTTTTTTGAAGGATAATGAATACAGAAAATATGGAACGAGTATAAATTTGAATTATCTTATTACACATATATCTGAGCTAATAATCTACACCAATAAAAGAAAGAGTTTGCATGTTTTGATTCTGTAGTGGAAACTAAGAAACCCAGAAATATGAAACTAATGATTATGATGGTTTGCACCTCATAGAGAGTTTTTCAAATTTCACTTTAGATTTTTTTAAAATTTAATTTTTAAGCAATTTTTCAACTAACTGGCAATATAACGTAATGAACATTCGGCTGATTTCAAGATTAAAAATCGACAATTTGCTCTTGTGCGAAGCCCTGGTCAGATCTTTCTCTTTTCTTTCCCACGGTGCATCCCCATCCCTCTTCCTGCATTTGTTCAACCATTTTTACTTAACTCTTTTACTAGACAACTATATAAGAAGCTGATTTATTTGCTAGATCATGGCAACATACATTCCATGGACATCTGCTAAATGTATGCTTCATGCAGTTTTTTGAAGGATTGTTACATTTTTACAACAATTATATATATTCATCATTATAGTTATTCTGCTATTTATAATCTGCAGTGGAATTACAATTGTTTTTAGAATAAATCATCCTCAAAAGCATTATTTAAAAGTTACATTTTCAGTTTGGCAACATGGATTTGCTTATAATGCTAATTCAATGTCTGATATGAATAGGTTTTTTTTTTAATTAAACATATTTTATCTTTTTCAATAATTCAAAGCAAAAATTATTTGATTAGTCTCTTACACAGAAAGTTTTCAATTTTAATTAATGCTAATATTATATTTTCTTTTAATAGTAGAGTTCATAATTGTTTACTTTTTTAAATACCCCTTTCTTGCACATAATTGTTGCTTGCAGAAACACAGGTTGATTGCTTAGATGTTATACATGGATTATGATTTCTTATTCAGCTTAAGGCTTTTTTTAATAAATAAATATATATACACATGTTGTATATTAAAAGCTGTTTGTGAAGCCAATTTGCAGTGTTTAAAATTTTGGATATACCATTTTATACACAGGGTTTTATACTTCTTAAAGTATTATGTTTGCTATAATAGCTTAGTTTTATATTTTTAAGACTTAACCCATGCAAACAATGGGCATTTCAGCTAGTTAGAAATATGCTTATGATTAATAATAATATACGAAAAATAGTGTAATCACAAGTTTATATGAGAAATATCAACATATTATTAGCTAAATTATGTTAACTTAACATTATAAAAATACAATGAATTGTTAGCATACTGATCAAAAACCTAAATATTAGATTACCTTTGTACTTAGGTGGAAAAAAATTAACAAAAATTATTTTATATACATTCAATAGTGTGGTTTCCATATATTTTATGACAAAATTTCATTAATGCTACACAATTTTTGACAAGTATTCTGCATTTTTTATTATCAATTTGCAGATTGTCTTAATGAGTACAACTCATGACAAAACAGTTCAGGTAAATTCATGAGCTCTGCATCTGCTAAAATTCATGTTACACAAATACAGAACCTGGATTTTTTTTTTACCTTTCCATACTTCTGATTTTTTTTATAAAAAAAAATAATTCATAGCAATAAGTGTCAGGTGATAACTGATTGAAGAAAATTATGCACAACTTTCTTTACTCAGCAAAATTA
Organism: Trichonephila clavata; assembly: GCA_019973975.1. Classification (NCBI taxonomy): domain Eukaryota; kingdom Metazoa; phylum Arthropoda; class Arachnida; order Araneae; family Nephilidae; genus Trichonephila; species Trichonephila clavata. Next base: position 25,428 of record BMAO01020685.1, on the reverse strand, counting down.
TGCATAATTTTCTTTAATACAAAGACAATTGCTGCATTTATTTTTTTCAAACAGCAAATTTTTAGTTTTGGGATTTGAAGAATTTTTGTTGGTATATGCAATATACTATTCAGAATTCAATTTTAAAGAGAAGCCACAAAGATATGCATGCATATTATTCTGGGGAAAAAAAGCATATCATGCACATTAATTATAAAAGATAAATTTTAAAATTTCTTTTTGAATACATTTTGTAAGTTCGCTCAAATTGATCCATTGAAAATATATATTTCTAAATTTCAGAAAATAATTAAATCCTTTTTTAAAGTTGGTAAGATGTAAAATATGAACAATTTCAATCTTACCAGCAATGTTTTCAGTTCAGAATATGCAACTTGAAGTTCATTCATACAATATGGTACCATACGAACTGATTCACGGATAACTTCTTCCTGAAAAATACACAAAAGAAAGTTAAGAAAATACTCATAAAAATTCTATGCACATGTACAAAACAATCCTCTTACAATTAAATTAAAACTAAATAAACACATTATGTGTGTGCATGTGAGTGTGTGACCACATATTCTCTCCAGAGAAACATCTTTCATTAATCTATTAAATATGTTTAAAAAAGAATCATCAAATGTAAATTTAAGTATCTATTTATGTGTTACAAGAAAAGCAAATATAAAAACTGCACTTATATTTAATTATGAATAAGTTCCAAAACATCAAAAATTACCTTTTATATATATTAAATATTTTATTACAAATGAAAATTCTTATTTGATGAAAATTGTGGCTGTATATTCACACTAACATATATACTATCCATTACCTGCTTGCTTTGCTGGATATTCTATGATATTTAATAACTATATATTGTTTTTAAGTTATTGATATCCAAGTCCAAACATTAAGCTTTCAAAAACATTTTTACAGTCCTAGCCTCTTAAAAAAAAAAAAAAACAAGGCTTGAATTTACTTTTAACCCCCATCCTTACCCTAGGAGTAGATTCTTACAAAAATCTGTTCTCAGTAGATCTTTACTCAACAAAAGAAACTTAATTGCAAAGTTTAAAGTCTGTACATTTACAAGTTCCAAAAATAAAATTTCCTATCTATAATACTAGTGCAACCCTCTTAAAGAATAAATTTCCACAAAACCTGTTCTTAGATCCCCACTCAACAACAACAGCAAAAAATAACCATGCCTGCAAATTTAAAGACTATCTAATAGTTTCAGAAATCTCATAATGAGTGAGAGTCCCTTTTCTCTTATATAGACAAATTATATACATAGGTAGATTTCTAAAATGCTACAGAGCTGAAATAAAAGCAAATGGTAAAATGGTAATTCCCTATCACACAGTTTTTGTATTAATATAAAGAATACAACTCTCAGCTTATTCTTTGGAAATTGAGCAATTTAAAAAAGAAAAGCATCCTATGCTTAGAAATATACTATTCTGCCAAAGTTTTTATTTCTTAAATATTCACAATTCACTTTTAAAAACATGATTCCCTCAAAAGAAAAATTCCTTTTTAAGCATTTTTCCCAAAGTATCACAGTAAAAATTCTTTGAATAGTAAAAGCAAGATCAATCATAACTGTACACTGTAATATAGACAATTGTAAAATAAACAATTTAATACATATATTAATTCTTCTTTTTTATAGTCCATGTATCTTTTATTCTTTTGACAAAAAAAATGCCATGTGGATACCTATTAAATGCAAACATATTTACACATGTGTGTGTAGCACATAACATTAAGCTTTAATTCAACCAGCAATTATTAGAATGAAAAACTTTTTTTTCACATATTTTTATAAAAACTGGAAAACAAGTATTGCTTAAATGCTTTAATATAAAAACAATATGAAAATAGTAACAGAAATTAACACATTTTATTTAATTCTGATGTATTTTGAACCAGTTGCAAAATGTTTTAATGAATTTTTTTCCTTCTTTCATTAATATTTAAAATGAAAGATCCTATTGTTGTCACTAAATGAGAACATTTTACAAAAGGATATCCTGAAATTGTGAAAGAAAATTATCCAAAAACATAAGAAAGATCTTTTAAAATTGTATTATAAATTACTCTCAGCTATGCAAAAATAACATTCACAAAAACATTATAACTCACCAATATAAATAAATAAAGTTAAAAAATTGTATTGACAGATACAATATAAAGACAAAAATATGCAGATATAATTTCATTTGTACCATTCTGTTTATAATATGGTTAAAAGACTTATGAAAAATAAAATTGTACATTAAGTTATTTTATAAAGCAAAAATACATATGTAATTATTTTAAAGAAAAATTTGCATCAAATGCAAATCATTGTAGACAAAAATTATCAATTTTATTTTAACAGAAAAGTATATTTCAATTTTTAAATTAATGTTTTACTCAATGCATTAGAAACAATTCTTACTTGATGCTTTAATGTGTATTCATCTTTGCCTTCATTTTTCATTTTTTCTAATCTCTGCTTTTCTCTAACAACTTCTTTTTCATAGTAATAAACTTCTTTTGTAATTCTGCAAAAGAACAATTAAATTTCAAATTAATGTTAAAAATCCTATTATTCACCATTTTAAATATAGTTATGGTAGAAGAATAGTTATATATATATGTTTCAGATAATCTACTGCATATGCAGATGTTACTTTCAATAGCATTTATGTTTGCAATAAAAGTATTCTATGTTCTCTCTTAATAAATGGACTAAAAAAATCCATATTTTTACAAACACATTTTTTAATGATGTAAATATCCATTTTTTCATAACAGAACATTTTTGTAAATAAACAAAACAGCAATTTCTTCTTTAATGTTGGGGGTCTTTAATCTTTTACACTTGAGGGCCAAATTAATAAATTTACAATGATCTGCAGGCCACCATCAATAAATTTAGAGTGATCCACAGGCCACAAGACAAAAAATATTGTAGTCAGGAAATTTATGAAAAAAAGATTTGTTTTACATAAAGGGAAGAAATTGTGTTCACAGATTTGTATGTATATCAGTTTCAAAAAAGTTAAAAGGAATACATTGTGAACCTGTTTGAGATAAAAGTCTTCCTTTTTCTAAATATTTCTCAGATTTTATACAGTTAGATTTTTTATATTCAAAATTATTTAAGATACAGTGAAATGTTTGAAAAATTCATCATTTTCAGAAAATTTTATCTCTAATAGGTATTAAACGCACCAGTTAAATGTTTTAAATATTAAGAGTAACACAAAAAATGGTGATTTTCACAATAAAAAGCAGACAAGGTTATTTTTTTTAAATTGCCTCAAATTCAAATGTGAGGCCACTAAAATGCCTTCAGCAAGCCCATGGATTGCAAACCCTTACTTTAAAGGATTCATTTATTATATTTTATATATCTAATAAAAAAAATATAAAAACAAATGTGATTGTGGTGTAATTTTTGCACTTATTCCCATTCACAGATCAGTAAGATGGTTTAATTTTTATATATGTTACTATTCAAGTGTATAATTCAGTTATTTAACAGAATAAGTAGGTATTTCATGAAAAAACTGTACAAATCAGATAAAGCATAAAAAAGATGAAAAATTTTATGCTTTACTTAGTTATTTTATGAAATAACTAATGATAAGACCATTAAAGTGAAAATTAAACAATTTCAAATTTATTTTATAAATTAAATGATCCTAAATAGCTAAAATTTCTCAAAAAATATATTTTATCCCTATTGCAGATGATTAATTGACAAATAATAAGGAAAAACAGATGATATAATTGAATATTGCTCATATTGCTAACATTAGTTAAACAGAAAGGGAAAAAAGAATATGTAGCAGAAAGTTATATTTAAATATTACTAAAAATATATATATATATATATTCTTGAAAAAAAAACTTGCTTCATAAAAACATTATATAAAATCTTTCCTACAAAAATGTATGAGAATATCAATTTAAGTTTTAGGAGATACCTTTATTTTACTTTTCCTTATTTATTAGAGCAAAGATTTCTGTGATGACACTTTGAATTGCATTGCATATCATTTTTTAAACAAGTACACTTTTTACTAATATACATTTTTTTATATGAGCGCTTTTTAAATCCTTGCCCAGTGTCTCAACTTTGAGTTGTTACAACAGATAAAAGTGTTATGTGATTATTCAGAACTTCCAACAGGAAATTAATTTTCACTCGCAAAAACTGAATTGAAATCTAGAGTACAATTGTTTTATTTGGCCATCTCATGTTCCTAATCGTAAAAATCCTTCCCATAACCATGTGAAAGCCTGTTTAGTTTAAAAAGAAGCAAGCTGTTATAAACTGTACAGAAATTTGAATGTGCAGTATTCCATACTTTAACAAACAAGTAATAGTTATTCTATAGAGAATACCTAGTTCAATCCTAGAATTGAATAATTTTATAAACTCTGACTTATCTAGTTATTTTATGAAATACCTAGTTATTCTATGAAATAACAGATTTCACATTTTAATGGTAACATATACACAGTCGACTCTTGATAATTCGAACCTTCAATAATAAGAACCTCTCGATAATTCAAAGTACATGCTCAGTCCCTAGAAAAAAAACTCTTGATATTTCCAACTAAAACAATACATTTTGGTACATTCAGTATTTCAAAGTAAAATCTGTGGCTGGCCAGACTACAGCACACTATAATTTGATGTTATGTTATAAAACTCTCGACAATTCGAACACTCATTAGCATATCGAGTGCTGTAGCAAACAGGTTGGAGTTTACAAGTTTTGCATTGTCTTCCCTGTAACATAGCCCCTTTGATGACCATCTGTCTGTTACCCCTTCTTAGTGTGTTCCGGTTCCTCAGGCAAAAAAACACTTATTGTTTTCATTCTTTTAAGTAGACAATAGACCAATCGCACCTGTTGTCAGCCGTCCATATCTTTTATTTAACATGTGGCCTTGCTACGCAAGTGTTCAGAAAGGATGGTCCGCTATCATGAAGAGATGCATAGGATTGTGTATGAATGTATTCTTTTAATACAGGACTTTTAACTTCTGTAAAATATTTATACTGTATAATATGTACTTTTTAAAAAATACTTTTAAAATAATTTTATACATAAGTGCAATTTTTGTTTTCTTCCATAGTTTTAAATTTAAATGTGTTAGAAAAAAGTTTCTCTTTGAGTTTTTTAAGAATTTTTTCAACCCTCATGATAATTCGAATTTTTTCATTGGTCCCTTCACCTTTAAATTATCGAGAGTCGGCAGTATATCTTAACTCTTTCATCTTTGAAAAAAGTAATAGATTATGCATTATTTTAGGAATGTGCTAACATAAAAATCTGATGAACAGATTTTACCCTTTTAAATTAAAATTTATTACAAATTATTAGAGAAGAAACTCATAATGAATACATTCTAATTTCAGACCAGTTCATACAACCTACATCAAAAACCAATAACTATCATGTATAATTTAAATAATCTTGCTATTATACTGCAGTGAGAAACTGAATTATGTAACATAAATTTGTTCTTATAATAATTAGAATATAAAAATCTGCATTTCTAAAAAAAAATTTGTTATCTCATATTCAAATCAATTGATTTGAATCAATCAACTACAAAAATATAATACTTTTTCAATTTTGAATTTTTTTATTTAACCCTTAAGCCATGTTTATTTTGAAACTTTAGTGCAAACAAATTAACTCATTTGTGCATGTTAAGGGATTAATTAACTGTAAAACATAATGAAAACAAATTATTAGACATTCTATACTGACCTTTTTGCTTGATAATTGAAAATGAAATACTTCAAGTTAAACAATAAATAAATTCACTTTACTTCATTTCAATATAAGATTGCTTTTTCCCCCTCTTATCCAAATGAGCTTTATTTACATTTATTACATTTACATTTATTTATTACATTATTTTATTATATTTATTACATTATTTACATTTATCTGTCAGACTTTAAGGTGCTCTGATATTTAATAGCAAAATCTCTTAATAAATGTATCCAAAATAAAATGAATAAAAAAATATTGAACAAACCTGAGGACTTTCAAATAGTATCTTGCCCTATTCTTTTGTTGAAACATTTTAATATTTACATTGAAAGGAACTACATTTCTGCATGCATTAAATATTTGGGGGAAAACTAATGTATTTCGAAGACAATTTTCAGATTGAGATAGAAAATGTAAGGGAAACCAATACAGAATAACCTAAAATGTTATATTTTATGATGGATAATTAAAGTCAAACACAGATGCTACACAAGGGCTGTGGTGATCGATTGCATGATTTTAATCCATGGTCACAAATGACAACACCCAAGCTTGCACCCCACTTTCAAAACATCCATACTCACCGAGAGGTTCCTAAACTTTTTTGTCTCAATGACCCCTAGCCACATTTTTCATCTTTGGATAGACCCCTGTTTACCTAATACTAAATTTTTGAACATTTATCAACTTAAGTGCCTTTTTGACAGCTGGTATAGATTTACTTACTTTAAAAGATTTAATAATACATAAAAAAAGTAATAAACAAAAATGCTTTTAATTGGAGAAATAAATCTGGAGCTTCAATAACAAATTCTCTACATGAGACACACACACATCAATCTTGTTGAGTTTAACCCAAACCTCCTTGGTTAATAGTGTCCAGTCTTTCTTTTTGAGATTGGCAACTGTAGTGAAACACTTGCTTATCAAGAAAAGCAAATAAAAAGTTTCTCGCAATATTCCATAATTCAGGACTTAAATAACAGATATATATTTTTTTGAAGCCAAAATTGCTGACATCAATTTCTAAACTTTACTTTAAAATCTTCATTAGTGTCTACTCCAATCAGTTCCTCTTGTAAAATGACATTTTCTTTAATCTGACCATATGAATTCCTTTTCTACTGTGATATTACCATATAAATAGTCAAAGCATTCTCAAACCTAATTTTAATGTCTGAATAAAGGGCATTTAAATATTGAACGTAGGTTAAAATGTCATCTTCCTGGCAGATTGTTGTGACAAAATGTGAAACTGGAAAATTGACTTCCAATAATATACTCCTTTAGCTTCTCTGCAAAGAAAAGCTTAAAGGATTGTCCTTATTTTAATAAAACATTTGCTGTCACCTTAAAACTGAAAATTAACCTCATTAAAATTAGTAAATAAATCTGTAACAAAATCTTGTTAGCACTTTATTAGATTTTTTTTTTAAATTTAAGTTACAATCTGATTTAATAAGAGCCACTATTGTAGACCCCCATTTATACCTCATAAACCCTTAAATTATTTTTTCACTGATGTGGATCCCTTGTAGGTCGTGATAAACCCCCTGGAGGTCGATATAGACTACTTTGGGAATCACTGCTCAAACCAGTGGCGTAATGTACACCTCCCGCACTGAAGGGGGGGGGCTTAAAACCTATGTTATCTTTTGGTTTTGCAGTCTTTTTTTTTCAATGGGGCTGCGCATTGGTATTTTAAACCTTTGCAAACCTAGTACATTCCCCAGGAGCTGGTACCACTTTTTAGCGCTATACCATATAGGCGATACCAATATGTGTAAGTCTTGTGTAATATACCAGTCTTTTGTAAGATCTAACTCGGGGCCAAAATTTGACTTTTCAGGGGAGTTCTAATATTCTTTGTTACACCACTAACACGAGGGTTTTGAGCCTCAAGAGGTTTAAAGTGCATCAGTCACTCTATATGGTAGGTAGTTTGTAGCACCAGAACTCAATGAATGCAATGTTGTTCATAACTTAGCAATTATGACCTCTCATCTACTGTGATGTTGTATTTTGTGAAAGAAATTTAGTACAAAGGAAAGATTAAAACAAACTTTTCAAAAAGATGACCATTAAAAATAACAAAATTAAACCCCAGAAAAAAGTGATTAATTTCATATTATAAAATTTAATGTGTATTTTAATGTATTTCATGTCCTTTAACAAAGTGTTACTTTTAAACTTAATATATGAAATAATTTTAAAAGAATTTGGTTACAAAATTATATATGCATTTGATTATATATGAAAAAAATCTCCATGTTTTTAAAAAATTTCTACTTTTTTACATCACTAAAACTAGATTGTAATATATAATTTCATTCTAACCACATATGTTATACTACACATAAATTTAGTCTAAGCATAATGGTTCATTGGTACAGATTTGTTCAACTTTTTAAATAAAATTCACACTCGATTATTGCACTGACAAACTGAAAAGATCTACAGGTTATTTTTAAAAAATTCCCTTTTCTCTTCAATTTCATTCTTGCATCAACAAAAGTTTATGCATTAAAACCTTGACAACTTTCATTTTATATTACCATGTTATTCGCTACTTTTAAAAACTAAAAATTTTTAAAGAGGCAGTTATTTTAAACTTAGGTACAATGTAAGCAACGTAAATTAATCCTGGCACAAAACAAAAATCTACATTACACATTATAAGTTGAATTTCATTGAATATTTTTAAACTGAAATGTTTTCACTATAAAAGCTTTCTATAAAGCAAATCAAAATAATTTTTCTTTTAATTATCCTTTATTTGTGGCATATAGATGCTTCAAAAAAAAAATCCAAGGAAACGTTATATATCTAAATTAAGATACACACATCTAACTTAAGATTTTTTATTTTGCAGCACATTTGAAACTATAAATGGTAGAATTGTATAATATAATAGAACTGATGCATGATAAATCAGATTTAAATGTTAAAAGTGGGATATGACCACAACTTTCATTTGTTAACACTCACACATCATTGCACAAGGAATGAAAAAAAATAACACTAATTATTTATTGATTACACAATTGAATTAAAATTAAAACATAAGAATTATGATACAAATTATAAATTTCTTTTTTTTTTATTTATTACATGTTCCATAAATAGAAAAAAAATTGTATTTAACACTTAAAGTTTGTTTCTTCATGTAATTAAAAAAAATGATTAATGATACTTATTTTCAAAAACTTATTTGCGCACAAGTTTTTGGATGTTTTAAGTGAATTTTTAAATAACACAGATTAAGTAGAAAACTACTCTTTCTTTCCAATACTAAGCAATACTACACAATTCATAAGAAAGAATCTATACATTCAAGGCTGTCATCAGCAAAAGTAAGAGAGCTTGAATTCAACATGAACATTTTTAAACAGAAAAATGCTGCAATTTTCATGGAAATTTGCAACATTATAACTGATGCATCTGTAAACAATATGTTTTTAAAAATTCCAAAATATTTCATGAATGCTTTTTTTTTTCCACTTGAATACATGAAAGGATAGTTCATTTAACATTACGATATAGGAGAAAAAACACAAACTTTTTATACCAGAAAAAAATGGATCAATTCGATTGAAAATGAGGAGTATAATAAAAAATGCTGCTCTCCAAAGGATAGCAAAGCCAGAATATCATATTAATTTTTCACTTTCTTTATATCTGAAAAAAATGTTCTGAATTCTTTATCCGTTAACTATTCTTTATCAATAACCAAAAAGAGCTTTAAAGAATTGAACAATTATTTACTGTATTTATAAACTTATTTTTTGAATTTATACACTTATTTTAACTCAGAATGCCAGAATATATTTTCTATTATGTAAAAAAAATTCTTTCAAAATCTATTTTTAGGCATTACAGGAGAATCAATCCAGACCGATTGATCTTGCATGTGCTCCAATATAAATCTTCATCTGGTACTTAGCAATACCCACAAAAAATGCAGTAGTTTAAAAGACTGTCCTATGTTATTTTCATTGGCAGCAAAAATTTTTCTTTTATATTGCAAACAGTTTTGCCATATTTGCTAAATGCAGCAAATATTCTATTGATATAAATTTTGAAAAAATTTCACAACTGGAGATAAATAAATTAAATCGGGAAACATTAATATTTTCAATGCTTTCCTCTTGGACTTTCTTAAAATTTGTTTTCCCCAGATATTGAATGCTTTTTCATTATAGATTTGAATTTTGTTTCAAAAACTCAGCCTTCCATGTGAAGTTGAATGGTTCTTCAAAATCAAATGCAGTTTTCTGCAGTATTTCCTCATCATCCACGTTTGTAGAAATTTCATTTTTACCACAAACATCTGATGGCAGAACACATTAGAATAATATTTATACAATCGTCCTCCTCCGATAATATATAAAAAGAATCTATTGCTTCTTCAACAGTTTGAAATGATTTTGAATGAGACATCCAATTACCTTTATGCATCTTTATAGACTGAAGTAGCATACAGAAAAAGAAATTCAAAAGGATTCAAAAATGATTTTTCAATATCAATGCCTCTCCAAACGAGTTCTCAGCAATGTCTGTCGAAAAACACACATGCTTTTTTTGCAGCAGCTATGAATAATCCACTTAAAATTCATTATTAATACATAAGAATGGGAAGAATTATAAAGATAATTGAGAAAAATATATAGTTGTAATTTGTGCAAATATTAGAAGCAATAGCAATCAAATAATTATCAATCCTTTTATGTACTATATTCCCAAGTAACTTTGTCATGTTAAAAATTATGGCTTTACAAGCCAATGTTCCATTTATGCACCATCAAATTTCTTTAATAGAAAAAATACATATTTTCTAAGGATACCTTATGATCTATCCCCAACAAAAATTATTTGATTACTCTAATTGAATAACAAAAATGCTTTAAATCTTCTTCAACAAAAAGTGGAAAAAAAAATAGGTGAATTTATATTTTTCATCAAGACACTATTTTATTTTAATAATACTTCCCTGATACTAAAAAATCAACCCATTTTATTTCTATAAAATAATTTTTATAGCAAAGTTATATATTTCATAAAATTTTAGTTTCAAAGTTTTTAGGAAATGTTAACAATTTTTAGTTTTTTTAAACTAAATTTTAGATCATAAGAGATCAGAGATTCGCACAGATCCCATACAAGTACTTTTCTTGCCAACAGGTATGCATTGGAAAAAATATTAAAGTAATACATGTAGTAAAATTGGTTATTTAACATGTTGACTGTCAACTCATAATTTGTGTTATTTCATTTTCACCTACGAGTTATCTCATGGTTAGTTTAATTGCCATACATGTGTAGCTATAATGAAATCTGTGGTGCATCAATATAAATATGAATTTTGTCAGTGGATAACTTCTATAATTTGAATTAATTTCCTTTTAACACCAGAATTTTGAAAAGTACTCTAACAATCAACATGTTAATGTGATATTACTGATTTACAGATCGATTAACAAAAATTTCAGATCATTTTAAAACTTTTTTCAAATTTCTGGGGAATGTTATAAGTAATTTTTAGTATAGTACTATCTGGACCCAAATAATTGTTCACAGCTATTGTAGATTTCTTTCAAACAAATAAAAATTGTCTGTGTAATAAATACATAGCAAAATTATGAAACAAAATTTTTAAAAATAACCACTTGCTTAATTAATTTTCTAATAAATTTTAATAATTTTTTTTAAAAAATTTAATACACAAAATGAGAATATAAAATTATTACCTGTCAATTTTCAAATTAAATGTGTGTTAATAAAAGATAAATAAAATCTTTTATCATTAAATACAAATGCCAGCTTCACACATAAGTATCCATCAACCAATAAGTCAGTGAAGATTTTGCCCCAGTTTCTTTGTATGAATTCAAAATATTACTTAAAAATTGCATTATTTAAACCCTTTAACTGAGGGCGGTGTACGTATGCATTTTTCTAAACCAGTGCATTAAGTGCCCTAGATGTATATATATATATGTGTGTGTGTTTCCAAAATACTGATTCCTTTCTTTGTGCTGCTATCAGTAAAACTATTCTGAAAGCCTTGGAATGCAATAAAATTACCTTGACAGTGTTTGTGAAGGATTCACTTCAGAGAAAGATTTGTTTTTTTGTGCCTTTTCTTTTCCCCTTAATACACAACATACAAGGGCCTATCTGAAAAATGGTGGCACGGGGGAGCGAATGACATAACATTTAGTCAGCAGTTAAGAGGTTTCAATTTTAAATAAACAAAATATCCATCAACTTCCACGTCATTCAGGTGGAAACAGGCCTTTCCCCTTTTTCTAAGACATTTCACCCTTTAAAAAAATTATGATTGCCTTATCCTGTAACTTTGGATACTCCACTACTTTCAGATTCCCAGAAGATCGGTTCCAATAGAATATAGAAAGATAAATTTGACAGAATAATAAAATACAGAAAGATAAGTTAGACAGAATAATAAAATATGGAAAGATAAATAAAGACAACTTATAACCAAAGATATTTGGAATTTGAACATGTGTAGAAAAGTGTTTTTTTCATTACTGGCTCCATATCATAGCATTTGGCGATGTTTTTAAATTTAATAAAAATGGTTGACGACCTAATACACATGTACTGAATGCAACATTTTCATTTTTTTTATAATTAATGAAGATAGAAAATTAAGTTCAGCAATAGGAATCATGATAAAATAAAAATGTATTCCTGTATGAACAAAAAGTACTTGAGTATTATACTGTTGACCAATTTAGCAAAAATAAAGAAAATGCAACCAAGTGCTGCATTGTTACTATTGTTTTCAAACATGATTGGGAAGAGTTTTCCATTACTGGCTACATAATGTGTTATTTACTTGAAGAAACTGGTGGATGGTTTACAGATATTATAAAACCCAATACATAATTTTTTAATAAGCACATACACCACTTTCTCTATTAATAAATTATCAAAATTTAATATTCTGTGTAATTATATACTTCACTTTAATTGTTAATAAATTGTTACAACCACATTAAAAAAATGAAGTCTGAGAAGTCTAACAACCTAATTCAGACAAAATTTAAACTTCAACTAGTTTTACTTTGCTTCATCCAATTTTAGGAGAGATTTTATTCAATTGAAGATGATAAAAAAAAACCACTCAAAGTTATTTAGGTAAAAAAGATATCAGTTTAGTTATAAATATAACACAAAAAAAAAAACATTTTAAAACTTTTAATATTCTTACTAATAAGACGTTTCTTAAAATTATGCACAAATAAAAAAGGTGGAAAATAATATTACTTTTACTGCATAAGAGAGAAAATTACTAAAAGATTGCTATTAAAAAATTAAATGATCCAGAAAAGTAAGTGTACTAATATGAATGCAGTAGAAATTGACAAAAAGTTTTTATCTCACTATGTAAAAATACTACAGAAAATTTGTTATTCTTATATTTCCACAGCATACACTCTCATATAAGATAGATTTTCTTCTGAATTCTGGTATTTTTTTAACTTTTAGAAAACTATAAGAAACGTTTTGAATATATCTTATTAAACATATAAACGTACCAGAAGTGCACTGCAAATGAAAATCCAAACTAATTTCTATTTTCAGCAAATAATAACACAATGTAATACTATCAGATAAACATTTATTCTTTTCTAAAAACAAATAAATAAAATACAAAATTCAGAACGACTCTTCATAACATAACGAAAAAATTTACAAACAAGTAAAAACACTCATCTGATGTAAGTGAACTGAGGAACACACTCAACTACAAGTCTATCAAAATTGTTCTCGTTTCTAAAAAAAAATTCCAATACACAAGACGATACTCATGCTGAGATTACTTTTGGCTACACACAGAGTAAATTAGAAAGTAAAAGTTTTTTGACACATGTAACAAATGAAATGGTAATTTAAGTTGATGACGTTCGTCTGGTTGAATGTCTCGGAGCTTTTGCTTCGATTCCTTCATTGGTTGTTCCATCATCATCCCAATTATCTCGCGACATCTTCCGTTTTCCACTCCTACGCCTGGATTTACGATAACCTATCTCTGCAGATCGGCGCTTACGCCTGGAATCAGATCGTGGCCTAGAGCCTTCGTGTAGGTGGTCATCCTCCGCACCGGACGATATCCAAATCTCGCTGCCTTTCTCTTCAGCTCCGACGTTGTCGTCCGATGTCTTCTTGCATGACCGGCCGCGACGAGGCTTCTCGTGGTCGGACTTGGACAATTCCTTATAGCGTAACTTGCGAGGAGCATTGGCATCCACATCTTCATGCTGTTCCTCTTCCTCCGTTTTGTCACACTCGCTGCACTGCCAGCCAAGAGACTTGGTCTTTTTTGGCATTCGGGAAAGCGGTGGATCCAGACAGGCCAGGTGATAGTGCAACTGGCAACTGTCGCATTTCGCAAGTTGGTGCTGGTCATGCGACTTGTGACAGATACTGCATTCCACAATCACGGACCCGACAGAATCGGATTTCTTGTTTCTGCTCGACTTGGCAGCGGGTTTAGGTTGCAAAACATCAGGAAGAGGAAGCTTTTTATTACTCAGATCACAAAGTATCTTCCAATAATGCATACCTCGCTCAGTTAATTCAGCATTCTCCTTACGAAATATCTCTACATCGGCAACAATCCGTTCATAGTTTTGCCTTAAATCTTGTTCTTGTTCCTGTAATTGGCTGTTTTGTTGTAATAACTCATCTAATCTGTGTTGCATAGATACCATTCGCAAATTTCGATCTAGATAATACGAGACAAATTCGGCACTGAAAGCTGGTGGGACATGCCATTTACGTCTGATGTCCATTCCATAATCTGCACCACTTAGGTGTAACTGGGGACTTAATCCTAAAAGTTCTGCTTTCTTAATTAATTTTTTACATGCTGAAGGGCTTGTAGTAAGTAAACGTGGCATTTTTTGAGTTGGAACCCAAGGTTGAGGCCTTTTTTCTTTATCAGCAATATAGCGATCACGATGCCATGCAAGTTTGCGTTCAATACGCGTCTTTTCTTCAGATATTGATGAATCACCATGATGTTTTTCTCTAGCTTGTGATTGCAAAGCCAAATAGTTACGACGCTTACTTCGGGAGACATTTTTGTCAGAATGCAATTTACAGTATGCAAAAAATGGATCAGCAATATCTTCTTCTGTAGAGGCTTTGGACAATAATCCTTCTTTTTGCGCACATGTTACATGAAAAAAGCTACGACACATTCCTGCATCACAGTTAATGCATACCCCTGTGCGGCTAAAGCGTTCATCTTCACAAAGAGAACAAGCTTTGGCCCCCCAACGAGAATATGGCATTTCAAATAGGGTGACAGGCGACAATTTATCTACATCCCCAAATGCAACACCTGGAATGTAAAGAGCACAGACAAGATGAACCCATTTGCCAACATCTGTTTCCTTGAAAATTCCTCCTGTGTTTGGACAAAGTTCACAAGTTGGGTTCATATTTCCGGCTTTACAAGCATCACAAAACCATGGCTCAGTTGAATAGGAGGAAACTGTGCTAACAGCAGTTTCGACATCACTTATGCCATAACAGCCTTCGTGAACAGAAATACCACAGCAATCACATTCAACAATTTCATCTTCTTCATCAACTGTTTTGTTGTCAGAGCCTTGCCTTGGAAGTAAACTTACATCACCAAGACAAACACTACAAATGAGAACTTTCAACTTCTTCGCTGCGGCACCTTCGCCAAGTTTGAGTTTAATTTGACGTTGGACACCATCGCCAACATCCCCAGAAGATGGCATAAGTTCTTTGATTGATGGTTCAGTCTTAATAGTTATAACTTCTTTGTTATCTGCGGTATCCTGCTCACCATCATCATCGTCGTCTTCTTCGCTGTTGTCATCGTTCCCTCCCGAACTCTCGCCAGAATCCTCTTCGTTAGATTCTTGCGCATCGTCACCTATTTTGAAATCACTGTCATCGGAACTGTCGTCTAAGTCTCCAAAATCAAGTAATTGTTGCATATGATTTTCGACAGGCTTTACTTTTCGTTTGCTAGGATCACGTTCGACCATTGTACGATATAGAAAACTAGCTCCTTCAAGTGGATCTTGTTCTGCCATGTTGGCGTTGTTATTCATCTCCATATTTATTTTAAAGTTTGTTGCACAGCAATTCAAAGTTTAGATAAAATTTTCATTAAAATATAAAAATTAGTGATTACATTAAATATGAATGACTTACTTCGCGAAATGTGAAATTATAAAGTTCTTCAAGTTAGAAAATTTCAACAACAGACGCCGCCAGTTTCAATTAATCGATTGTTTACCTTGTTGCCAACGCCTGATTCAAAAACAATTATTCCATTCTTTGAATCTCATACTGAAATTCGAGTTTAATACTAAAATGACACAGCAACTGCGATTAATTCGTGGATACGTAGCATATTCTCTTTAACATACTAACTGAATAAATTCTTTTAGAGATAATGACGTCATTCAACTTATTGCTTCTTCGTGCACCATTATTGTCTTAAATTGCAATTGGTAAATTTCGAATGGGTTTTAGAAATTTTTCTTAAAATAGATATTAATTAAATATGATTCAATTTTAAAACGTATTAATATCGATTTCCAACTAGTTTTTGAAATTACGCTTAATATGCTTAAGACGATAAACAAAAATAAATAATTGAGCATTGTAGTGTTTTCGTCCCAATTTGGCAAAATTTTACAACTATTTGGCGGAAAAAATTCGTAGCAGAACGATGTTAAATTAGATCCGTAATTTTACTGATCAATAAATTGCAATTAATAATGAGTGGATCAGGATAGCGCAAATGCATCCTGATAGTTTTTTAATACAATACTGGCGCCATCTGTTAGGCAATATGGAAACTAAAATGATTTAATACATCTTTACTATTTTTTTATCGCTGGATTAGTCGTTTGATTTTTGCTGAAGTTCTTGCATTTTATTAACATTTTGCATCATTTTTATTTTTTTACTTTATTTTGTTAATTGTTTTATTATCTTCCTTATTATTAAAATTAGTCAATTTGTTTTTAATTTTTTGTAATAAACTTTTTTTTTTACTTGTTTTCTTAAATAGAGGTTGAAATGAATGTGTGTAGCAGAGACTTAATCTGATCATTTTGTAATCATGTCTTCACTAGCCCCTTCTGTTCGAAAAGGCATTTAAAGAATGTTCATGCTCACCAACAGTGTGATTTAAATGGAGAGATTTTGAAGGAATTCAAAATATTTTCAGTGGTATGCATTGTTGCATTTAAAAATTTAGTTTATAAATTAATTATACAATGTAGTAAACTGAATTTTATATAGTCAAATATAAATGTTTTCCACTGAAATTTGCATAATTTTATACAAAAAATGTAAACCTTCTTTTAATTAACTTTATTCAATTTGTTAAATGGAAAGAAGAAAACAAGACCATGTCAAAATATGTTAGACAGCGAGGGGGTAAAACACATAAAAATGGAGATATAGTGATGTATTATCAATGTTGTTGAAGTGGGACAGACAAACCAAGAGGAAAAGGTCTCAAGAGTTTAAAGTCTCAAGGCTCTGCCAAAATTGTAATTAGTTGCCTAGCAGTAATGAAAGTTAGACACAATACTGAAATGTAGTAGTGCAGTATTTCCGAAGCAAGAAAACCATGAAACTCTGAGTACTTACGGTTATCAGTTTGATGGAAGAGCTATTGCTGGTATAGTATTTAATTTTTATTAGTTTCACTATTGTTAATTTTATTATTATTAGTTATAAATATAAAAAAGATTGAAAAAAAATCTGGATATTTCTCTACTCAAAGAAAAAGATGCACTGCCAGTACACTAAAAAATCCAACTGCTGAAGAAGTAAACAATATTAAAGATGGATTACTTTTAAGTTCAAAAGAAATTACATCCATCAATGCAGATTTTTGCCATATTTATTGTTCTCAAAATAAATAATTAATGACTGGAGGTTCCTGCTCTCAGTTCAGTTAATAAAAAAGATTTATTTATTTTTGTGGTTCTTTATTATTTCAAGTCATTCACATTTAACTATTGGCATAACTATGCAATTAAAATATGATATCCAGTGGATATATTTGATCTCAATATATTGTAATGTGTGTGTGTGGTAAAAAATATATGTACATATAACATTTAAGCTATATGTATTATTCTATTATATTGAGAAAGTTATTCTTAAAATATACTTTTAAAAACTACTTGATAAATTGACATATTACTTAATTATTTTGAAAATAGAATAAAATTTAAATCTAGGTGGATTAATTTATATTTTATATATAAATTAAGATTATATTTCTAACATTTTATGCTTTAATTTTTCTTCACACAAAGCAAAAGCGTAGATATTTTATTGAAATTTACATAATTCAATATATTTGGCTTTTTCAGTCATTTATTTTATAATACAATAAATTATTGTTCGTTAACTAAATAAATTGCAGATTAAACTGAGGTTTGAAAAATAATTATGAGATATATTCTCAAAAATAAATAATATATTGGACAACAGATGGTTTTAGCATTGCATTTAAACAAAACTCATTTGGGTGCATTTGATCTGTCCCGATCCACTCCTCAAAATTAGGCACTTGCGTATTATCGCAACAATTGCTAACTTGTCAAGTTTGCAACCACGATTTCCTTCGTGCTATATGCGCAGCATTAATAACCATGGACTTTGTTTCATATAATGTCACCAGCAGGTTGAGATAATACATAAGCACCGAAAAGTAGCAAGAACCGAAAATTACTTGCACAGTAGTTCTAAGACCATTAAGTTTCAAAATTAGTAAGGCTTATTGTTTTCCAAATTTGTCATTAAAAAGTAAGGCAATATTTTACTAAGATTAAATGTGGATTACAAAAAAGCAAAATCTCTTTTTCGGAGCAATAATGAGAGTCAATGTTGATCTTTGTTTAGAATTCATCATCTTGGGAATAACATTAAAAAAAAAATACGCCAGATTAGCGATTTTGAAAACAGAAACCAAGCAATATAAAAGGTACTTAAATATTAAGTAAGCACAGCCAAATTGATGCTACATGAATCATGCCATTTTCCACCACCATTAGTTCTCTTCATATAAAACAATTTAGGAATTTACATTGTTTTGATATCATGGCACAATTCGCATGGCACCAGTTTTTGTGTGATGACGCTAATACCATATAAAATATTATCACCTCATAATAATAATTTATTCCACAAAAGAAAACAGTAAAAAAAACTTTTGAAGTAATTATATCAGACCACTATCTGCGAGGAGTAGTAACGTTACCATATTTTAATGTTATCGCGCAAACTTGGAGAAAATTTGTAGCCATTTTACAACAAAAAAAACCATACGGGTCAAACATAAAACTTGTTTATATTTTGCGCAAAGAATTAAAATAAACTTTTCAGAAAACACACATTTTTTTAACAGAGAATAAATCAATATTTTCCCATCAACTAGTAAATTGGAGAAGATTTTGAAGAGTTTGCAACAGTTTATTTGCACTAAATACGAAATTTTAATTATATTTTATTCTTTAATTTCCATTAATTTAACAAAAAAAAGTTAAAAATTTAAATAAATGAAATATTGAACAACTACATAATTCAGGCAGCAACGTCTATTTTCAAATAAACAAACATTGCATCGGTGAACACATGCTTTCTTTGAAGAAATGCTCCCATAACTTTGGGAATATACCATGTTCTCTTCTTTAGAAGGTTCGTCCCAAATTTTAATTTTTCAGTACCCAATATTTTTGTCTTCAATGTGAAAGGCTTCTTTATTTCTAGTCAATAATAATAGTAGTAACTATGAGAAATCATGCATTTCAAAGCAGAAATATAGAAAACTCGTTTAAACATTTGATACTTGCATACTATTGGTCACATATGAAATGAAGCACCTGGTTGCCAACTCAGCACATACGACACATAGGAACCAACTTGGCAAGTTTTTAAAGATTTAGCAATTGCTGCGATAATATGTAAGCACTAAACATTTTATTGCAGTCTTTGTTATTTACGTATTATCACAACCTATTGGCGATATTATATGAAACAAAGCACACAGAGCATATAACACCTGCAAAAATGGGGTTGCCAACTTGGCAAGTTAACTGGAACACTGCTGATTGTTGCGATAATACACATGTACCAAAACAACTTAAAGAAATACTCTACAGGCACAATACTAAAAAAATTAATCTCTTGAACTAAATTAAAAAGATGACTGACAATTGCTGAATTCAAATAAAAAAGGAACAGATCTCTCTTTACCTGTCTTATAATTCATATTGGTGCAAACCATGAAGAAAATGGGATTTTTTAAAATTAATAAATACATTAAAATTTTATCAATTACATACAACTTGATACATAATTATTCAATTGGTTTTGATGGGAAATCTTCATACTATTATGAATATCTATGGTTCTATTATCCCCAACTAATACTGCATTTCCACAACTCAACACAACTGATATTAAAAAAAACCTGATATTCAAAGCTCTCACCTAAATTTTTATAACTTGAGAATTTAATGAATTAACATAGACAAAAAGAAAATATATATATATATTTTTTTTTTTATGAAATTATACTCATTAAAGCAGCAATTTTAAAATTAACATAAAAACATCCTAATTTTTCAATCGACCAATGTATCAAACACACTGGTTTAGCTAGTTCTGCATGGGCCCTGTATCAAAATTCCTCTGGGGCCCTATTTTAGATATGAAAGTTCTGTTAGTGGGACTGAAGTTACACATGTTGGGGCCCCTGTAGCTTGGAGGTGCTGTATTATTGATACAGCAGTAGCTATGCCCCTGATCAAACATACAAATTTAGTGAAACATCAGAACCCAATATAAAAAAAAGAAAGAATCGAGCCTTACAGTAGTCGCATATAATGTGTAACATCTGACATGTTATCATGGTAAATATGCAATAGTAACTTAAATCCCGAAAAAAATTATTCAGCTATGATTGGAAATAATTTCCTCTATGAAATAATTATATCTTTAATGCAAATTTTATTTATTTAACACAAGAAGAAATACAATTTTTTATCAAAAAAATTATTCTTGTTCAATTTGGGGAAGAGCGGAGATTTGTGTTAACTATGGTGTAGTAGCTAGCTGAGAGCCTTGTCAGATAGGTCACATGGATGGGCCATGAATATTCTAAGTGTGATGTCAAAAAAACCTCAGAGTTATTGCGATTTTTAAAAAGTTAAAATTGTTAAATAAAATAGTAGTGGCATCGGGCATCGTATCTCATCCTCGTATCGTATATCTCGTGATATGACGTGATATTATCGAACCTCCAAATATCAAGACCCTAGTTCAATTCCAAAGGGGGAGCAAAATTTTTACCCAACCCCCATAGAAATAACATGAGATTTTTTAGTGCTGGAGCTCGGTTAAAGTGTAGTATAGGGGACCCTTGGCGATGTCAATTTCTTTTAGCGACCAAAATCGATCACCAAGCTACTCTACTTAGCGAAAAATGTCTGGAAGCCAGAATTCATTCGTTTTCTCACCATAATATCTATATAAAAATCGCCAAACCCAAAGAAAAATAGCCAATCCCCCCCCCCTTTATACTACACTTGAACCATTCAGGTGTCGAGCTATGGACTAAATTCATGACAGTCACATGATAAATATAAACACGTGTTCTACATTGAATTCAAAACAGACAATAAACTAGCTCGTACTTTTTATTATATTTGTAAAACTTAGGTAAAATTTCAAATTGCATAATTGGGTAAAAATGCTCAAGAGTTATAAAAAGAAATTTTTGCAAAAAGATTTTAAAATTAAAGAAAAAAAGTCTTGTTTTATACATGTACTTTTAAATTAAAGTGACAAATATTAATTTTTTTAAAAAAAAGTTTCTGTAAAAAGCGCAATTTGGCAACAACGAAGTGCATGAACTGATTTACTGAAAATAGATAATTGTATTTATCGTGACTATGACGTCACATGTATTTTTGAACTTGATTGGCTAAAAACAAGTGGTTTGAAATTATCATGTGATTATGACGTCACATGAATTTAGTCCATTGGCAAAATGCTGTCCAGGGGGGGCACCTAGGGGTGTCGAGTTCTTGTACTTCCCAACCAAACAGGTAGTATTATTGATCCCCCTAATGTCAACCTCATATCATCCAATAAATGGCGCAATAGGGCTACCATAGGGATTGATATTTTAGTGTGTTCGCCCTCCCCTGCCCAAAACAGGTCATCATTAGTAAAAAACTCTAAAGGGGGTACAGGCCAAAGTCGATCGACACCACCGTGTGCGCTCATTGGTCAAATCAAATAGCATGCGCTTCCCCAGTTTCCTGGTACCCATTTTTGTCCCTTTTCACAAAATCAATACCACAAATATCCAGCAACCGAGAGGAAGATGTTACACATAAAAAATAAATAAAGTCAAACTTCTGGAGAAGATCAGGGCCCATCCAGAGTTATCGAGCCATTGAAGAAAAATTAAAATCCAGAGTATTCTTACACTTATATAAATTAAGGAGTTAATACATTTCAGCTAGGATTGTATAAATTTCTTTAACACACACTGTTACTATTTCAATAGCATGTGTATGGTCTTTATGAAATTTATCAAAATTATTGAATATTACATTTTGATAAATCTTCTACAAATTGTGCAAACACCAATAAATGTATATTTGTTATACATAGTAAAAAAATTTGTACATCTGTGTGATAGATTTATACCAGTAAACTCTGAAAAACAGATGTGTTAAAAAATACCACACAAATACATTACAATTTTTATTTTTTTTAAAAAAGAATTATGGATTCAATAATGACTTTATTTTCATCATGTAGGAGCGAGCAGGAATTTTTGGATTCAATACATGGACACAAATTTATATTCTATTACACACACACATTTTAATTTAAAAATTTTAATGCCTTAATTTTTTACATTTGGAATTCAATTCTCTATAAATTATGTATTTTACCCAAAATAGTGCAACGAATAGACTTTCAAAATGTTGCACAATTTTTCACCAGTAACTTTACAAATGATAAATGATAATTTTGATTTTAATGTTTGAAAGTGGTACTTGGTTTATAATCAAGTATAAACATTGATGAAGCAGCAGTAAATTACGATATTTTTCCATTTTTGTAGTGAATACTTCTCAAAATTGTCCTTTTTTTTTCTTTTTCCCAGTAATAATGTAAAATTATTAAGTAAAATAAGTTTTATATACATGTTTTTAATATGACATGTATGGTTACATATCAGATTCTTGTGTTCTAATTTTAGCTAATTAAATGCAGAAGTGCCACTGTTAACTACTCTGACGATGTGTAAAATAAGTAAAATTTAAGTTAACAACACATATTTTATCTTTTTTATTTGTTCTCTACATAACTTAATTTAAAATAAACAAATTTGCTTTTCAGTTAAAGTAAACTAACGTATTTTACTTTTTTATGTATGAATAATTTTATATAATCTATGTAATTTTATTTAAACAAAAATTTGAAGTATTTACATTTTGTAGAAATCTAACTAAAATTCTTTTAGAAGAGGTTTCTTTTGAGAAGACAAAAATAGTGAGAATGGAGCTCAGATTTAGCTGGCAACAATTTGTAAATATTTGGTATAGAAAACATTCCTCTTCAAAGTGGTCAGAACACATAATAGACAGTGAAGAGATGGTTTGTAATCCTCATGCAACTTCATCATTCTTATCCATGTTTTCAAAAGACTCGTGATATTTTACAGGGATATTAAAAAATGATTTTTTTCCTACGATCATCCTTTCTTTTACTGATCAAAATAACCATTTTCAGCAAAAAAATACATTTTAAAAAGTAGAAAGTAAAAGTGCAGCAATAGTGGTAAGCAAACGACAACATAATCATGTGCCCCCAGTGTCACATGATCAAGACATCAAATGAATTTAGTCCACTCTATATTGTTTATCATGCACAAAAAAAGATTGATTCATTTTTTTTACTCTTATTTAAGAATATTATTACCAATATAAATTAATGAAGCTCAATTTCTATTTACTAGCATATTTGAAACTTGCAAAAAAAGTTCTGTTAAATCTTAAAGATATTTGGTTTCATATACCAATACTAATTAATTTTTAAGCCAGCTAATAAATTAAAATTAGGTTAAAAATATTTCTTAAAATGCCATTCATGAAAAACTAAAATCAATCTTGCACAATAATTAAAAAACCTGCAAATTTCGTCAAAATTTGAGCATGTTTATAAAAATTTTTTGTTTTAATTCAAAAATATTAAATTAACCACTGTAGTTCACTCAAATTTCACTTAAATGTTTGAAAAGTTCTGAAATTTCAAATGAGTACATCAAATTTGAAAAAGTCACATCAATTCTACTACACAGTTGGCAGATAATTAGAAAATAAGATTTTTTTTTTATGTTAAAATAATAGAAGTTAGGAAACTATTAAAATCAGGAATACAAAACACTCCATGACTAAGTTTTACTCCATGGAAAATAAAGTCTTAATTTATTACTATTGCCCTTGCAACTTGTTTAAAATAAAAATTTTGCTCCAATTAAAACCCGATATATTGACAAGTTTCTCTAAAGGATACATTGGTGAAAATAACATAAGGTCATTATGTAAAAACTACAATTAATAAAAATGTTCCACTTAATAAAAAGTAATAGTTTAAAAGAATCACAAAACGTAATGTACATGGATTCAGCAGACAAATTACTGTAGAGAAAAAGATATAGGACAGAACTGAATATAAAATTTTTATTTCCAACAAACATGATTTGCACGCATAATTGTCAGAAGGTTGTTTCCAAAACAGATTAATCTTTTTAAATCAAAATTATAGCTCAGAGCAAATTTATAAACAATGTCAATGCTAATATAAAAATATTTTTCACGATAAAAACTTACAAAATGTACTTAAATGTTTTATCAGAATAATAATCATGCAGTATAATTGTAAATGTTTACTAAAAAATTCTCTAGAAGTTTTAAATATTTTAATTTCCAGAGTAAATTCCCAATGATTAAAGTGCGATTAATTATAAAACTATACACACAAATTATATTTCTTCAAATTTTTTTTAAAACTTTTTCAGATAAATGACAGGGGGGAAAAAAACAAGCCATCCTTCTTTCAATAAAAAAAACTAACTAGGCTAAAAGCAGAAGAAAAAAATCTTATGGATTCCCAACTCATACCTAAATATTTAGTTCTTTGCGGTTTTGAAAAGTATCCAAACCTTCATCGGTCATTCACTTAAGGATACATTTTCTGAATGTACATATATTTTTAAAAGAAAAAAATTAGCATACATATCTTTGTTATATTACTGCTATTAAACTGACAAAAAAAAGTAGGGGAAAAAACATTTAAATCAGCCTTTCAATATTACATACATATTTCAACTGGAAGTAAACAACTTACCTGAAAACAAATGAGAACCGCTATTTATTTTAAACTGGTGGCAAAATAATTTACATATAATCAAAATACACAAGAAAAATTTTAATTCAATCTCGCCCAACTGTTAAATAAAAAAAAATAAACAAGGTGTCAGGGGGTTGTTTTTTTAATGTGAAATTTAACACAT
>BMAO01020684.1:0-15228 GCA_019973975.1 Trichonephila clavata | reverse complement strand
AAAGTTTTAATCATGCTGCTTATTATAAGGAAAATGCTAAAAATTAAATTCTATTTCCACAATATTTATTTCTGTGAATTAAAAAAAAACAAGATATAATTGCTGAAATATACTTTTGCTCTACACAACACGCTATCTCTCTCACCTTTTTTTTACTTTAACTAGGGACGATCCCCCTCTTCCTAATGGTGGACCAACCCCCATTGTAAGACATTATACAACTGTACATACTTAAATTGTTAGATAGTAATTTACATGTATTATGAAGTTCTACTTTTTTAAATATATTTTAAGAAGGAAAAAGTAAATTTTGTAAGTCTTCATCTCCGTATTTTAATTTTACTTCAGTTAATCTATATTTTACTGCATATAATTTTAATTCATAATTGGCTGCATAATTTGTAATACAACTTCATGTTAATTATTTTTGCACGCTTATGCAGAGCCTCACTATCATCATAAATGTAAATTTGTCCAAACTGTGGCTATGCATAAATAAATTTATTACAGCATCACGAAAAACTTTTTATATATAGGGAAAAAATAAAGTTCCACTATTTTTCTCTCTTACACGCACATTGTAAAATATTCACTTAAAAATTTGATACATATATTTTCCAATGTGTTCCTATAACAATTCTTATAACCTTTTAAAATTGTGATGTGCATTAACCAAACTTCTTTCAGAATAAAGACACTAACACCCTATAGTTCATTCATGAAGCATTATAACCTAGTCCTCTCAGTTTTCAAAATGTTTCCATTCATTTAAACGTAAGTGAGCATAAACCGTTAGGAATACGAGAGAAAATGTCTGACAAAACTTATTCCTTAATTTACCACTTCAATCACTAGAACAAAATTCCGACAGCCCAGTCACATCGTTAGGAAAATTCCTAAAAGGCGACGATGTGAGTTAAAACTAACGCGTTACAGCATTAAAAGTTCTCAACATAGCAGTACCTTTACTTCATAAACAGTATGCACAACGAAGCATACACTCTTGCGTCTTGATAATCCTTCCTAATAAATTAAGTATGTCTTAAACTTTGTTACTCGCGAAGAGGTGTTCATAGTCTCTCCAAGTGGCTGCCACATTTTGCAATTCAGTAACTGCACGATAAACAGGCTTTGTGTTGGAATTAATTTAAGTACTTCAAGTAAAGAATACGTTCTTCTTCTAGGTTTAAGATATCTGTACAGAAAACTTTTAGGGTGGGACCTTTTTGTTTTCAGCTGGAATGGACGGATTTACCACTTTAAATATTTATGAAAATTATTCTCTAGCTATTCATTTAAGATTAAGACGAAAAGAAGTTTCGAGACAATATTTTGCAGTGAAAATGTCGCTATATTTATTTTGAATTGGTCTGCACATTCCTTTCACCGTGAATTATTTTTTGTTAAATTAAAAATTATTTTCTAAAAGAGGTGTTCCATTACGTTTATATTATGGATAGATAACATGCTTTGAAAGAGAAACACAATATTGTTATTCTTTCTCGTTGCTTTTTTTAAAATTACTTACGTATGCATGCTATTAGAATGTTTATTTCAATTTAAAAATTTACTGCAATGTTGAATTTATTATTAGACTTAGTAATCAATGATAAAATCTCGATTTCACAGCATAACTTTGTAACTATATATATATATATTATGAAGTCGGTTTTTAAATTTCAAAATTTCACAATATAATCTTAAACCAATAGCACGCGACTGAAAGTAAGTGTATAAGTTGAACTTTGAATTAATAATATATTGGAGCACTCACCAAGAGGGTTTTAGCGCGTTTTTCCCGTAGTGCAACAAAAGCGCTATTAGGGCGCAAATTTCGTCTTCGTCTTCGTTCCATATTTTGTCGTACCCTTTTCTCAGCCAATAAGCAACCAATTGATCTCGGGTTTTCGGCATTTGGTCGCATTTGTGCCCTAGATGAGCCGAATCATATTTAAATTTTCCCATAGTTTTCCCGAATCTTCCTACAAATTTTCCTGAATTTCGCTAGTTTTTGCTTTTTTATAGTGCTGATACAGATTTGTGTCATTATTTCTTTTCAGCTCAATAGTAGTACATTTAGAGGAGTGGTACAGTACTACTTTCTGTTAGTAAAAAGTTCATTAGTTGCATTATTGTAAAATACAACATGTGAAAAACGCGCTATAATTACTTGGCCATGCCAATGATTGATATCTTGTTAGTTAGAGATCTTGTAATTTTGTACCATCCAGAGAAGACGAACACCTAAGATACTACCTTATTATTTCTTTAACTTTCAAAGCAAACAGTTGTTTTTATTTCTCCTTTCATTTAACATACTACAATCTCCATTAGTCTAAATGATGATTTTTCAGTGATTTTAATTGATTGACTCATTGAGTATTAACGTGACACTCAGAAGCTGCTTTATTCTTCTGGTGATTGCCCTTGCAGTTGTTAATCTTTGTAGAGTGACGAGGAAGACATCTTGAACTGACAATCTACTCTCAAAACGCAAACCCCACCAATACAAAGACTTTTAACCTCGACTGATTGAACGTGAATCAGCCTCTATATACAGCAGCTCATAAGTTTCAAACCCTCGACTCGACCGACCAAAGCTCGCGCGATCCTGACAATTCTTTTACCGTGATGTGTTCAGAAAGTGGAATACGCAGCTGTACTTTAACATTGACTTCGAAATCAATGACCATTATTATTCGGCGATCGGGTCAGTAAAACAAATATGTAATTATAACGTCTTCGGATCTATAAAAGTATGTGTACCTCTTCAGTTCAATATGATTCTCAGTCAAGTACTAATAAAACTAGCATAAAATAATAACAGCCTTTATTTCACTGGACATCAATATTCAAAAGTATTGTCTATTAATTTAAGACACAAAATAAGATTACATAGTTTTAAATTGCATATAATAATAAAATCTACTAGCACTTTGATTCAAATAGAGAAAAACAGCTACTGGATGCTACACATGCTGTCAGATCTTTGCTGGAGAGATGGGACTGCTTGGGTCACTTGCTGGATGCCACAAGTACAAAATTTACTTTGTTATTTATATAGAGTTTCATACGTTAGCGAAAAAATATTTTTTTTTTAAATTTCCCAATTTATTAATTGAGAGATATGTTTGTTTAAATAGATAATCAAGAAGCAAGTATTTATTTGTTACTAACCATCCATTAAAAACGAAATATTTTATTTTTTTTTCATAAAAGATCCATATATAAATGATTTGCAATAGAGCTTTGAGTAATTATAGTTAATAGGATGCAGGAATATAAAGTATAGTTTTCAAGGAATTTAATCTCTTTCATTAACCCTTTTCTGGCATGATCGTAGATCGTACGAGCTATCAAAAGCTAGCTACAATCAATTTGACTGTACCCTGAACGGGTGCTGATTATTTCTTCATTCTATCTTTGAATTGTGCATGTTTTAAATTCTTATTGTGTTAAGATATGCAGTTTGTCCACGGTGCTGAAATACTTCTCACCCTGAATTTTCTTTGGTGAGAAAACGAGACTTTTTGGTTGAAGGCAGGAATTTATATTCTTAAAAATATTTGATAAAAAAGAACAGGAATCGACAAAGCAATGTGAAATTTGTTGCTTGAGAAGAAATGAAAATGTGGAAATATAATTCAAAAAAGCTGATATTAACTCTGTCCCTCTGTGGAATGTAAGACTGCATAATACAACATGTTTCAAGTGGTGTGTATGTGTTCCTCAAATCCGTTTGAAAAAGGGGTACGAACATGAAATTATTTTATAAATATGAGAGACATTCTTTATAGAATGCTGAGTGTACTTATGAAAAGCAAACATTAGAAGTTTTTATGATTCGCAATTATATGGTAAAAAAAGTGTGAAAACTTTAAAATTGAAAATTAAAATAAAATTCTCCCATTTTCTCATTCTGTTTGTCACTTGTTATACTAAGCTATATACAATTTAAAAAATGTGGGTTTTTTTTGGAACATTTTGGGAAAAAAAATCTGACTGCTTAAGAGTTTAAAAAAGATAATAATGTACCATAAAATCCGGCGTGTAACGCACACCTCCATATAACACTCAAGTATACTTTCAAAATGAATGTTTTAGTTTTTAGGTATATTCGCCGTATAACGCACACACTCCCTTTTTTACGAACAAACCTAGAATGTATGTATGCAATGCTCTTGTGTTTTGAAGTCATTCATTCGAGGTATTATTCCAAGTTTTAGAAAAAAAAAATAGTATAATTCAAGAACTATAGCCTTTTAATTTCATTAAGTATGTCAAATAGTATTTCGATGCATGCAGATGTCTAATTTATTTTATGATCGCGTCCTGTTTTTTTTTTTTTAAATTTTTAATTTTTTATTTCTTTTACTTTTAAAGTTATTGTTTTTATACCCGGCGTATGACGTGCACCCGTAGATTTTGATCTTATTTTTTGAGTTAAAAGTGCAATTAAAATTTTCCTAAGCAATCTTTTTAACATTTAACTTAAATTTTCAAAATTATCATTGTATTAATTACATGTAAATGTACATATTTTCTACATTAAACGTAATATTTTTGTTAATTTAGTTCTTTCTTCAATACTAAGATTAATTATTTTGCAACCTTTTTTATAAATAGTTGCCTTACATCACTCTTAACTTTAATCTTGCCAACGTCCAAGTTTCAGCATAACAATGAAAACAAATGTTACTTGCCCAATAAGCTTGTTTTGGACATCTCTTGATGACATTTCGTGGAAAATTGAGAATGGGATTCCAGCTCAAGTGTTGTTGCTTTGCTAAAGTTCAGAATCATGTGGTCATCGCAATAGCCCATATGCAGTTCAAAAGTGAGACATCAATAAAAAAATGAATCAAATCAAATACTTGTATATTTCTTGTTTTTCTCTATGTTGTATTTTTACCATGTTTTTATTAACTCGCTTTCTTGTCTGTCCGGGTGGAATTTTGTAATTGATTTTAAACTAACTTCCCGATAAACTAGAGACTAGAAATTTGGACCATAGCTTAGAAGTGGATGACAATGCATGAAAATGTGAAAAAGAAGTTCTAGTCTTTAACCCGGGCCCCAATTTCGAGAGGGGGCCGTAACTCCGGAAGTAACACGGATTTACACAAACAAAGACCACCTGTCGATAGCATGGGTTGAGTTGCATCTACGTATTCAATTTCGTGGCTCTGGGATCCAAGAGGGACCCACAGGTTACCACGTTTTTTTCATGAACTCGCTTTCTTGTATGTCTGTCCGGGTGGAAATTTGTAATTGATTTTAAATTAACTTCCCGATAAACTAGAGACTTGAAATGGGGACTTTAGCTAAGAAGTGGATGACACTGCATAAAAAAGGTTATAAAAACTTGATAGAAAAAACAATTTATTAAAAAAATTATTAGATATTCAGCAAATAAAGTTAGTGTTTAGTTAACCCCTTCCCCGTTGACGTCGCATGTCATGCATTCGGCGTCTTTGTGCCCATTTTGTCAGCGTCTCATGGCATGCAATTCACAAAAAAATGTTATCCTTGAAACTGAATTTGTTGCTACTGACACTTCTTTTTAATTTCCGTTATATTTTTGGATATTTCTACGAGAAGGTGGAACTCGTATTACTTTTTTCACAATGATCGCAGCGAGATTTCCTGCCTGGAATCTAACACTAATAACATCTAATGAATCTCGTGATATGTGTTAAACTTTCAAATAAATAGCCATTCAAAATATTTTTGATATATATTATCAAAATTTTGTTTGACAAAGTAAGCAAAAAAATATGTAATGCATAATTTCGGTTTTGTAATAAATGTGAACTTTATGCTCTGAAGTCCAAAGAAGACTGTAATACTGTTTTAACGGTAAGGCACTTTTGCCAGAATATTTTTTAAATAAATTTTTAATATTTTTAAACAAATACTTTTATTATTTTTTGTAATATTTATCTTAAACTCCTCTAAGCAGTAGAATTAATATATATATTAATTCTACTGCTATATATATATTAATTACCGCGGTGTACTTTTTAAAATTTAAAACCAAGGGGCATTGCAGGGAAAACTGGAGATCAGTGAACAGGATATCGCATATTTTTACAACTATAAAGCAACTAAAAAGCTTCTTACTGATAAAAATAACTTACCTTTTTTTTACTGTAAGATAGAGTATATATTAATTTTGTGTAATAAAAAAATTATTTTCTTTGTCAGAAAAACGATTCTATTAAATGGGTTTCAATAACACATTTTTAGATAGTAATTCAAAATCCACATTCGTAAGTATTTGAAAAACTTGACAATATTTCTCAACTTTTATGTTTGAATAATGTGACGTATATTAAGTGAAGGAAAGAAAGAGAATGATAATAATGTGTTTCATAATATTTTTAAGGAAATAGCCACAAATCTCAAAGATACTGTAATTGTAAATCTTCAAAACCTATACTTAGCAAACAATGGATAAAACAATTTTAAACTCAAATTATCTTCTGGTAGAATCACCAGAAAATGATTCGTGTATACATCTTCTACATACTGTACACAAAAAGTTATATTCCATTACAGAAATGAATAATTAAAAAACATTCAATATAACACATTTGTTAATAGGTTTTTAAAGTTTAATTTTTAAAAAAAGTACAGTGTCAAAAAAGATTTGAATTCAAATAGTGCAAGAACCATGTCATATTTTTTTCAATAATATCCTTTACTAAAAGAAATAATTTATAGATCTTTTCCTTTGCTAATGCTGTAAAAATACTACGCATCAAAATAAATACATACCTTATGGCTTAGACAATTCATACAAAAATAGAACCAGCAGTTACTACTTACACAATATAAATAAAAAAGCTTATTTCAAACCTTGAAAAATGCTATTTTTTTGTTAAGTGCCAGATGTCGAAACTATTAAAAAAAAGAAACAGTGTAAACACCTTCGAAGATTATACAATAACATTATTATAACCTTTTATCTACTTATATCTTAAGAAGATTTAGAACTGTAGAGAGAGAGAGAGATGTTTTTTTATCCCTTTCCTAGATACTTATGTGTTTTTATTTCATTTCATTACCAACTTAATCTATGAAAATGTGAGATGTTTAAAAATCCCCTTTGGGAAAAACGGGATTACGTTATTTTATCAAGTTAGTAGCAGAAGACGTATCAAAAGACTCAGAATATAAACTTGATATTTCAAACATTTAAAAAGTTAAGTGAATTCCCTAGAGGTATGTTGAGCAAAAATAAAACTAATTTCTCGTGGGGAAAAAGCATAGCACCTATTCTGTGTTTGCGGATTGTATACAGAAAAAACAATATAAAGCATATAATCATGAATTTGTGCATTCATTTAAACGACATTCATTAAAATTTAACTTTAATTTGAAAATGTTCAAAAATAAAAATAATATATAAATTACTGCTCACACAGGTTTTTTAAGAGAATCATTGCAATTTTGAGAGGAGTATCATGCAACAAATGTAAATATACTTTTACAATGGTTTAAAACAAATAATTTTTTTTTCAAATCCTCTCTACTATTAGTTCATACACACTCTCTCTATATATATTTATAAATCTTGCTCAAATTTTCAATCATTAATAAAATACTTTTTATTCATCACTCAAGTACAAACTCATTTTTTTAAACTTGTAGGGAATGACACTTGCTTTTAATACAGTTTTTTTCAACTATTAATTAATTAATTTAATTTAATTAATTAATTCTAGTTTTACATAGGATAAAAGAAATTTACCACTTTATACTGTGATTCTGTTATATGAATATACATATTTATACTATATATAATTGTAATTATTTAATAAAAATAACTAAAATAAATTTCTTCTCTGTTGACTTAAGTAAAAATTGGCTTTATTTTTTTTATATTTCTTGTTTAAATTTCAATCAAAGTATTATTGCATTTGTTATATAGCTTTCATTGGTTCGTCCCTTTCATTTAACCTATTTATCTTGTTTGGATAATTACAAAATGAAAACAAACAGGTGTATTTTTCTATCACTATTTATATACAATTACTAATTTAAATTATTTCACTTGCTTCATTTAGTGTTGCCCCTCCTAATAAGTTCTAGATTTTCTGTTTGATGTTATTTTATATTTTGCTTTGAATCTGTTTATTCACTTTGAATCTGACAACAAAATTTTGGTTAGATTAGTTTTTAGAATATTCATAATAAAGTTACGTTTTACTTTAAGAAAAGAAATGTATAATTCTTTATCTCTCGGAACGTTTACTCATATGATATTTCTTTCATGTAAATAGCTTCATTAATCCTTTACTGTAATTAGCTCCATTTATTCTGCGTGTTGAAATAAAAAATGCTGAAATCAATAAATGGCAGTTTCTCGATTCATTACATTTAAAATGTAATACTATCACAATAAATTGTATAACTCTTTAGATTTTTTTCAATGACGAAAACACGAATGATT
This sequence comes from Trichonephila clavata, assembly GCA_019973975.1. NCBI lineage: Eukaryota > Metazoa > Arthropoda > Arachnida > Araneae > Nephilidae > Trichonephila > Trichonephila clavata. The sequence continues at coordinate 6,770 of BMAO01020684.1, read as the reverse complement.
TAATAATATATCAACAAAGTGCACCAGATTTCATTGTGAACCATTCCTTTTGTTTTCTTTCTTGTGTTAACAAAATTATTTTAATAGTATTATCAAATACGACTGCCCAAAAACGCGAAAATGAATATACTATTCTATTTTTAAGATATTTAAAAGCAACTTTTAAAACATAGTTTAAATAAATATTCTGATGGCAAATGTGGCGTTTTAGATATTAGTTGTTGATAGTAAAACCGCAACTATAAATATTCGAAGCTTCTCAAATTTATTGTAATAATTTAAATTTTATTAAAAAAAGGGTAGAATCTGATAGGAGATAAACGTATTGGTCAGAAGTCTGGATTTCATTGCAAATAGTCACTGGATCAGACTCTAATCTTCTATGTTTGAATGTCTACAATGTTTGAATAAATCTGAGAGCTTTTCTCCCCCAGAATTTTAAATTTAAATAGAATAGTATTCGAATTTCAAAAGTTATAAGGGATTAAATTTACATTAAATATATATTTAAAGGAAACTGAAAAATCGAATATAAAATTAATGAAACTAAATCGGGATGGCGAGTGAGGTTTTATCTATCCACACACAGGTGGATGCAACATGAATATCTGAGTCATAAATTTGTAATTCAACTGGAAAAATTGAGTGAATGAGAGAGAATGATCTGATTAGCAGTTAGAAGTGGCCGGAAAGTTTACTTTCACTATTTCAGAAAGTTATTGACCATTCAGAATTCAAGTCGACTATGTCAAAATGATTCATGAGGAAATATTTTTTAAAAAAAGATCGAAATTATTCTAAATAGATAAAGATCAATAAGTACTATACCTAATGCTCTTTAAGGAATTGATGCTCTGAAAAACTCTAATATTAGCGTTGCATAAATGAGGAGAATGAGATATCATCTTACCTTTTGACAGTGACGTAAAGTTTTAAGGTGTGTTGGCTATGTTAGGTGAAGTCGAACGAAACAGACAACCATAAAGAGTAAGAAACAAATAAAAGTCTATTGTTTCTAAAATATGAATTTACTGATCTGTATTTAATTTTTTTTCTAGTTACAATGCAGTGCAAATATTATTCATTGCTATTTTGGGCCTGTAGTGAATTTATACAATTAGTTTGTATTTAAATATTAAGCTGTACTAATATTAAAACATAAAACTAGAGAATGGCGCTATATATATATATATATATTACATCTTGTATTAAAAAGAAGAACTAAAGTTTAAAGGAAGTCAATTCTATAGGGAATGATCCTCAAAGCATTTTCTATTTAGATCAGAGCTTAAAATTTGCTAAAGCACGAAATAACATAGACTTTATGATCATGGATCATTTAAATTTCTATCACTTATTTTTGTTTTAGTCTTATCGGATGATGTCAAACTATGCGAGTAACATATAAATCAAATTTTTTGCGTGCAAAGTATTTTTTATGAATATTATTAAAAACCATTAAAAGTATTAATTTCATCAGAATTTCATCACATGTTTAATTTTAGTGAGTATTTTTGTTGATTTATTAGGAGAGTCTCATAATTTTGAGATTGATGTAACGAAATATTTGGCTTTGAAATTGGTTCCCAATTTTGAACGTCATTTCCCAACTGTCACCCATCTACGGAATGATTTTTCGGTGTATTTCCACAAAACTTTCCATCACGTGATTTATTGAAATCAAGATATGAATAAGCAAGATGGAATATTGCTGATCACACTATTTAGCAATAACAATCTCCTAGTCTTGCTTGAAATTTTATGAAAAATATTTTAATTGTGTTATATATAATTGCAAAAAATGACAAAAGAACGTAAATTTTTTATATTCATAGCATTTTATCTAAGACATCTACAATGCTCTTTCTGTAATGTTGGACCAAAATTTTAGAGAATTTTAAGTTTTTCTAAGGAAGTATGTTTTGTGTAGCAGTAGAGTTGAAAGGTGTTAGCAGGGAAATAAGAAATGCCGAGAAAAGGGGAAAAAGCACTTTATTTATATCAATAAGTGCACTAAGTACTCGAATGTACCACCACATAAAAAAAAGCTTGACAATACTTATTAAGTGATTGGCGTATTATTTCAAAGATGACAAGTATTTCACGAACACCTGCAGCAGCGACTCAAACGAAGTCCTTCTCAAAGGGGATTGGAGTCTCGCAGATGAATATATTGAGGAATATGCATAGGAAACAAAACCAATAGATGATTTGGGTGAGCCGAATGACATAACCACCTCTTCCTATCTTTCGAGAGGTAAAGGTAGAACAGTAGCAATCACGCGTCTATTAATGCCAAAATGGCCTAAATCGTGTGGAAATCACGTGACATTTCGAGCGGCAACCAAAACAATATCAATACATTTTCTAAAAATTTGCAATGCGTCGTCCGAAGGAGGAGAAAGTTTCAGTCAATATAGAAATCATTCACAATACCCGTCTACATATCAGCAAAGAGTAAATCCTAAAAATCAAGCGGATGTATAATAATTAGGTTAGAAAAGAAATAATTCGATAAATTAGATACTTCCCCACAAATAAAATCGACTACAGCTGTGACAAATATATTTTTAAGATAGGGTTGGAGTCAATGTACCCAGCTGCAGAAACCAACGACAGAGAAGATAATCAGGTGCATTCAGTTTTGTATTCTCTGAAAATGGAGAAGAAAAATTTTCATGGTAAAATGTTCCACGTGGCATTTTTACTCGAAGTTTACGAACACTGCATGTGCTATTTTTTGTATTATATGCATCATCTCTTTGATTGCGTTTTTTTAATTTCTGGGGGAACTCGTGTACGTTTTAAGCTATCCATATATTCTCTTTCATGACAAGAAAGAAACTTCCCCTACAAAACTAGTGCAGTTTGTGCAATGTATATATTTATTAAAAACATTAAAACCCACATGGAGATTCTTTTTAATCTGGCATTATCAGCCAGAGCAATGGTTGTCAAACAAAGGTCTACAAAACACAGGTGATCTATGAAAAAAATTTTAGGATCCACAGAACGATTGGGAAATTATTTATATTTTATGAAGATTGAGTTTCAAAACTAATGAGTAATAAAACGTATAATGGAGAATGCACTTTTTTAAGACAATTTTTGCTACTGTTTTTAGAAAAAAAATTTCTGAGTTTAGCAATTTTTACCGGTGTTGCTAGTGACATTTAAAAGGGAGAGTAGTTAGTTTAGTATTTTTTATGTAACTTTGCATTGATAGTTTGTTCTTGCTTTTTGAGGAGTTTCTTTTCCATGACACGGAAATGTAAATAGATACGAAAATAAGTGACAGTATATATATTAGTGGTAACTACTAAATTTATAGATTTAGTAGTTCATGAAGTACTAAAAGCTGGTCACCGCTGCTGTAGAAAACATATCATAATATAATTTTAACTCACAATTTTCAGATGAACATCTGATTTTTCAGAGATAGTAAATTCGTTCACCAAGTTCTAAATTAACTTTTAAAATGTATATAGTAAAAGAACTTCTACCTTTACTGTCAGCGATACCCACCAATAATTTCATCGACACTTCGAATGCCTTATTATGTTTAGTGGTCTGGTATTTTGGCATTTAATTATACCAAAACATTCTTAACATGACTTTCATACTGATATGCTAAGTGGAATGCGTTTTATTTTTCAATTCCTACTCTATTAGCTCACACTCTCCTTAATATATATATATTGTTCAAATTTTCAATCGTTAATAAAATACTTTCTATTTATCCATTCAAGTTCGAATACATTTTTTAAACTAAAAATGAAAGTCACTTGATGTTAATACAGTTTTTTCAAATATTAATTCATTAATTAAGTTAAAAAATGAATAAATAGTAACAAAAATAGTAGTCCAACACCATATATAGAAAGAGAAATAGCTCGGTGTGTCCCAGTGGCACAACGAATAGCGCGTTGGACTTCTAATGCAGAGGTTGTGGGTTAGAATCCCGCCTGAAATGACCTAATTTCTGAGAATATGGTTTCTTTTTTACTATACTATTTTTTCGAATTTTTAAATTTAATGAAAGAATAAATAGTAACAAACAAAAAAACAGTCTAACATTACATATAAAAACAAAATTGGGGGGAAATTGCACGAAAAATCGTTTTCTATTTTGTCACTTAATAATGGAATTCTGTCTCATATGTATATACATATTTATATTAATTGTAACTACACTCATGCACAAAAAAATTAGCGCACCAAGTAATAATTGCGAAATCGTAAAGAAGCTTAGCATGAAGGTTCATGTCGGGGAGATATACAAATGATTAGAAAGACAGCGTGATTGTGCCTTACGTATAGCCAGTAGAGGGTGTTTAACGTCGTTCTCGTGGAGTATAAAACAGGTAACCAAGGCTTGTTTAAGTGTGTTGAATCGTTTACAAAGGAAGAGCTGAGGTAGACATGCCATTACGCCGTTTTCGAAGACAATATGAGCAGCTGTCGCAGTTTGTGAGGGGAGAATAATCGGAATGCTGGAAGCTGGGTGGTATCTCATCAATTAGGCCACTTTGATTGTGTTGTGGTGAAGTGTTGGGACCAGTGGATCCGAAAGATGTCATTTACACGAAGACCAGGCTCAGGGCTTCCTTCGAAAGACCAGTCGTCGAGAAGACCACCACACCGTAAGAAATGCACACGTACAGACAATTGCTTCATCGGCCGCCATTTAGGCACATGTGGCACCTTCACTAGGGGCCCCTGTTTCTTCTCGAACCATAAGAAGGCGCCTGGCTGAAAGACATTTGGGATCGCGGCACCCATAACGTGTGCTTCCCTTGACGCCTACTCATCGACGCCTCCTTTTGGAGTATACCGCGCACGAGTAAACTGGACAATAGCGGAATGGAATCAGGTCGGCTTTAGCTACGAATCCAGATTCAATCTCAGCAGTGATGACAATCGTGTTCGTGTGCCTCAATCCTGCCTTTGCTTTACAGCGACACGCCGTTACCACAGCTGGTGTGATGGTATGGGGGTGTCATTGCCTACAATACGCAGTCACCCCTAGTATTGATCCTTGGCACCATGACAGCCCAGCGGTATGTCAAGGATATCCTGCAACCACATGTGTTGCCACTCACATGCAACGTTTCCCAGTAACCATTTTTCAACAAGATCTTTCTCGGCCTCACACGGCACGGGTGTCACAAGACTATCTTCGCACTGTTATTACCCTTTCTTGACCTACTCTATCCCCAGATTTGTCTCCAATCGAGCATATCTGAGATCCTTTGGGGCAGGGAGTTGGGCCTCCCACGAGTTTGAACGAAACTATAGGCTAGGTTACAGCAAATAGGAAATGAAATGTCTCAAGACATCATACAGAACTTGTATGCCTCAATGCTCAATCGTATCGCATGGTACATTGGCGCTCTTCCATTCTTTTACCTTTTTCTCTGAAATAAATGATCTTTTTTCTTTGATTTTCTAATCTTTTTACTTACATCAAAGTAGTCATTATGTATGAAAAATTTCGTTTCATTTTGATGACTCCTTCTAGGTGCGTTAATTTTTTTTTCCATGAGTGTATTTAATAAAAATTAACTAAAATAAAATGTTTCTTTGTTGACCGAGGTAGGAATTGACTTAAAACTTCTTTTTTATATTACTTGTATGCTTATTTTCTCAGTATATTGTACCATATCTTTTCATTTTCAACTCAGCACAACCGTAAAAAAATGGTCCCTTTAGTGTATAATACTTTCCTTTAAAGTTAAGTCCCAAGAGTGCAGTGGCACATTACATAAAAGACCCTTTATTACAATATAGCCTTCGATTAGAGGATAACGGAGAATGTGCAACTGAGTATCACTTATACATACTTAAATTGTATTTTAATTATACATTTATATATGAGCATGATTTATGATGAAATACAACGTTCATATTGATTAAATGTTTTAAACCTCAAGAGATAATTATAATGAATACAGCATATAATTTGCACCCTGTTTATAGTGCAATAAATATTATTGTGAGTGTCTGAGAACAAGATTAATTTACGAAAAAATGTTTTGTTTTATTTGAGCTATATCCCCCATGCTCGTGAAAACCCTTCTCCGTCTACATTAATTAGATTTTTTTAATCAATTTGTAATGCGCTCATTATCCCCATGTAACCGAAATTTTATAAAGAAAGGAAATCTTAATAAGTTATGGAGTTCAGTCACGACGAAGGTGAAAACGCAATCCAATTTTATAAATCAGTTTGTCACAAGTTAAAAGCAACTACTTATTAATTCTTGAAAAAGGGAGATAAATTATAAAGAAACTGAAAACTGTGTAAATGTAGTTAATTTAAAATAATAATGACAAAAGATTGGAAATATTTCATAATTTAAAGCTACCTAAATGGTGGGTTTTAATTACAATGAAAATTCGAATACTTTTCTGAAATCTTTTTCGAGAACTCACTACTTATAGGAGACAAAAAAAAATTAAAGTAAGTATTCAGAAGAAAAAAGAAGAGTTTGAACTGTGAGTTAGAACTTTACTCCCCGTACATCTCACAAAATGCAAAAAATAAACTTTATTTCGTAAAAAAAGTAAAGAATCCCAACAAATTAAAGGCTTATCACAAGGTGGGCTTTCTAATTATTGTTTAGCTAACTATATTTGCACTTTTTTAAAACTAATTATATAGACAATACTTTGTTTCATTAATTTTGATATATTTATGATATTATTCTTTTAATAATAAAACTTTATCTATTTATAATTTTAATAAGTATTTCAAAACTAATATAAAT
>BMAO01020683.1:0-47526 GCA_019973975.1 Trichonephila clavata | reverse complement strand
ATGCGTAATTTCATCCTATTTGATAACTCTTACTTGGCGCTTTACTTTTTATGTTATAAAGTGTATCAGGTTTGTAATTATGTTGCAAGATAGAAGTAAGCAATACATTTAAAAAAAGCATTTTCAAGTTAGTAATCTACTATATTATGAGTTATTAATCAAGTAAGAAATCAAAGGTACATCAAAATTGAAGTATAATCGATGGATACTAAAGTTATATGAAATAATACTGATCACTGCTTGGATGTTGTATTCAGCTATGCCTCAAAGTTCTAATAAGATGCTGTTTTGAATTAATGTTTACAAATACGTTAAAATGGTCAATTTTTGTAAGAAATCACATTTTTAGTTTTTGATTTTATGGAATAAAGCATTTATTTGGTTTTGTAAAACTGTTCTTATTTTGTTTCTAGATCGCTTAAAAGCCAAGAAATTAAAGAATTAGTAAAGCTCGAAAAACCGGAAGTGGATATTTAAGTAACCAGAAATCAGAAGTAGCCCTTGAACTCATCAAACAGGATTTAAATACCATATTTTTTTTTAAAAAATACAATTTTAACAAATTTTTTATTTCATAGAAAAAATAATTACGCATTTTGAGAGAATTTGAAAAGTAAATCTAGAAGTATCTTTTTTTACATTCAACTTGATTTTCAAAAATTTTGTTTAGTTGCAAAACAAAAGTTATCTGCTTTATTTGATAGAACATCGGTAAATTATTAGCTCGTATTTTTTTTTAATAATTATGGGAAATAACAAATGTTTTAAAGTTATTTCTATAAACGTCAGTACAAAGCAAATAGGTACCGTAATAAAGTTTCAGTTTCCAAGAATGAAAAAATTAGTATACCGATTTAAATATTCCAACTGTGAGTGTGAATCAAAAAGCTAATTAATTCTTTAAAACCTACATATGTTCCAGAAACCAATGGAAAAATATTGCTTTTAACTTAGGATTTTTAAGTAATATGATTTCGTTAATATGTTATCTTGTGTGTTTTGAAAGAAAAGTTAGTGTTGTGCAAGACTCTATGGTTGGATTAGTCATGAATATGACTATGAAATTTAAGAGACTTCAGGGATTCTTAGATATATTGAAATGTTTCCGTGTGAATTTTCTGGTGTATTAACATTGAAATGTTTTGCAGAACTTGATGAAATCTGAGAAACAGGATTTCTATAAACGACTTTCTCTGCCACTGGTAAAAGTTGCCAGAAAAAAAAAGATTAGCTAAAAAGTAAAAAATTTATAAAAATGAACCAAGAGAAGTTAAGAGCTATAAAACTGGTGAATTTTAAGTAAGTAATTGTGTAAATATAAAAAATATGTGATAAATCGTAATAAAAATGCATTTTTTTCAAAACCACTTTTTCGTATATTTTGAAATTTTCAAAAATGATAACTCAAAGTAGTATCTTTAAATATCTTTGAAACTTAGTGCCATTTTTTCTCATAATGATTTCTAGGGCAGGTAGTAAAATAATGATTATAACAAGAATAGTTTTCAAATTATGGTCTAGTATTTGTATAACGGTGTTGTAGAATATAGCAAATTTCTTCTTTTGGCTGTTTAATTAGCTCTGGAATTTTTACTTACATTCGTAACCAAAATATTTTATTACAGGTTCTAAATACATGTATAATAATTATTTTGACACTAAATTTATACCGATTGGGTCAATAGATTTTGATGTAGAACTTTTTGAATGTTCCTAAATGTCTTCAAAATTCCTTATAAATTTACAAATTTTCTGAAGTTTAAATAATTTACTGCAAATATTACATAAGCATAGCTTATTTACATACAAACTGAAGTTAAAAAGGGTATAAATTTTTTTCTAAATGATGTTTCTTAAAGGAAGGGCTCTGAACGCGTATTCGTATACATTAAGAGTGAAATACTAAACTGTACATGTGTGTTTATAGTTTTTATCTCCCGTGTTTCATAACATTTAAATCCGTCGCTAACGGCTCTTTGAATTGTTGATATTTAAATTTAAAACAATACATACTTAATTTTCAAAGAAAATTTTTTTCCCAATCATCTTTTTTGAAAAGTAGCAAAAGCTTAATCCATATAGTGTTTCTGAAAATTGCATTCAAATGTCTTATGTCTATATAAGTTATCTTATGGTTATACTTTATGTTGATACGAAATATCTTATGTTATAACAAGAACAATAAAAAATGTAGCAGCAGTAACAACAACAGCAAATTTTCATTCAATATTTAGGCGCGTAGTAGTCTTGTTATAAAAGCATAGTAGTGTTGTTAAGAAGAGTAATTTATATCCAGCATGAGGCACAAACGGAAAAATTTGTGTCATTATTCACAAGAAATAATTAAGTAGAGATGACAACGAAAACAGATATGTCAAGATGTTTCTTGTAAAACTTTTTTCTGATACCTTTTAAGTCCTTGACAGGTATATTATTGTTTTCTTTTATCAAGGATCAGCTACGAGCATTAAAATTTAAGTACTATTAAGGATCCAGTTCTATTCTTATTAGAAGAGAGTTGAAGTAAATAACATGATTCACTGATTCTGTTTCGGTTTTGTATAAATATCTTTCATTTATTTCAAAATTCTTTTTAATATCTTCTGAAACTCCCATGTCCAGATAGAATTTAATTAATAGAAATACCTTGTAGACTATCAATTAGAAAAATTTGAAAAATATTTCAGATTTGTTTTAAGATACTCCAATATTGTTACCTGTCCAAATTTATTTATTTTTCATCCAGAAAGGACTAAACGCTTGTTTCAACTTGTAACACTTGTCCTTCTGACTGACATCAAGTAACTCATTTTAATAAGTTCCAGAATGATAGCGTGGAGTTCATAAATATTTCTCTGAGGAAGGGCATTTTTTGTTTTGTTTTGCAATAGGTTAATTCTTGGTTTCTTAATATTTACGATATGGCAACTCAGATGATAATTGAAAACGTTCTTTTCTTTTTGTTCCAGTGATGTTTTTTTAAAAATAATTCTTTCGATCGTTCTGTGGTTATCTCACACATACACAAAGAGATAGAAAGCTATTGATTTTTTATTAATATTGCAGGCGTTTGCTTCAAAGCAGCAAGAGGACTATTTATTGGCAACAAATCTCGTAACTTTGAACCTATGTCAAGTGACGAGAGCGTCATCTGAGCTAGCATTCCGATCTCTAAACTTCCTATTCACGCCAACGTGGAGGGATAAAAAGAGATTATATATATATAAAACATTTAATCTTTTTGTGTTGCATGAATGAATATATTAAGTTTAGATCACATTTATCCTATTTTTAAGCAAACGTCACCTTAAACCAGTCGTCTTCAAGCTTTTTCAACTCACGGAAGCCCTTGAACTAGAAGGTGTGTTCAAAGAACACTTAGAACTTGAAAGAATTTTCGTGGAACTCTATTCCACACACATACTTAGAAAAATATATCTTAAAATAATATTTAAAGTAGATTAACAATAGATTAATGAAAAGGCAATTAAAAATTATTGCTTTTATTATTAAAAAATGTTAATCTACTTTTAATATATAATTTACTCATTAATAATATTAATCTGTGATCCCGGTGTCACCTACCCATGCATTATATGTAGTAACTGGATTTATTTGCATTTTTTCACACAAACAATCCAAGTCTAGGTTTGTTGAAATTATCTGTAGCTGTATTACATATTCTGAGTTTCATTTGCTTTTATATTTAATTTTTGTAGCCACCACGTTGAGAAATAATTTTCACAATACTTTTTGTACTCATTGTTCATAATGACATCAAAATGTTTAGAGCTGTGTGAAAAATACTGTGTTTTTTTTGTATGAATTCACAACATAAATTTTAGGGCCTGTTCTTGCTTAAAATTGGATTTTTTTAACAATGAATCTGCTGATATGATGTAGGCGTTTTTCCACAAATATAAAAAAGTGGCTTTTCCATTAGGAAACTATTTAGTTCCGCAAGACATTATACAAACGAGTATAAAAATATATATGTAAAAATAAAACGTTTTAATGCTTTTTTTTGATATTATAATAAAAGCTTAAAAAGTATTACCAAAAGAGTTATTATGTATGAATAAAATTTTCAGTTTCTTAATGACAGGACGAGCTTTAATTCTTGTGGGTATACAGACATTTTAGAGAACGAGAATCCATTTTGAATATACATTTATGAGTTTCTTTTCTATTTTCTTTATTGTGACTTATGGAACCCCAAGGTTTCGTGGAACACAGTTTGAAGGACCACTGCCTTAAAACCATACATTTTAACGATAAATAAAACTCTTCATTTCTAATAGACTCAAAAAAATAAAACATTCAATCCTTTCGTGCAATTTCCGTAGAGAATTCCTATATACCACTTCAAAAATTCCAACTGCTATGAAAAATAAATTATAGCAATCTTCTTTACGTGTTTAGAAGAATTGTAATTCATTTGTGGAGATTGTACTTTAGAAATGGATGAATTCTAAAAAAATATATACTAAACATGTTTCGTGATCATTTTACATTAATGTTATGCACTCTGAAATAAAAGCGGAGTTACAAGCTGTACGTAGTCGTTCTGCGCTACCAAACACTTTTTAGGAATACAAAGAAAAATTCTATACAGTATTTGCTTGATTCACAATCTCAGAGGTATTCTTCGGCGACCTATCAGTTTCATCAGGCAATCCATCTTTTTCAAAAATGAGAAATCGGCGCTGTTCTTAAAATCCCCGTTTGGCCTGATTTAGAAGATAGAAAAAAGCGTCCTTTGTAAAGATTCCTTTAACTGATTACAATGTTGCAACCTTCAAACTGTTTTCGGAATATCTAGTGGAGTCAAGCAAGGGGGTTCATTCACTAAGTTTATATCAATAGAAGAAATTTTGAAACAAGATCAAAATATGTAGGATTTTATATCTTCCGTATATTGTTTAAAGATTATTTTTCAACGTGAAGACAAAAAAAATCCGCTATTTTTCCAATGTGAATATTTTAATTGGTAAAAATGATTCATTTATAAATATTTTAATTGGTAAAAATGATTCATTTATGAATATTTTAATTGGTAAAAATGATTCATTTATGAATATTTTAATTGGTAAAAATGATTCATTTATGAATATTTTAATTGGTTACTTTAAATGATGAAAAATACTACAAAACGGAATGAGAGTATTAACATAAAAGATTATGAAATGATAAAATGTTTGATTATTTTTGTAACTGAAGCATAAATGTTTTATAATATTATAAGAATTTTATTATTATATTTTTTTATTATATGAATTATTTTCAGCCACATGTGTGTGTGTGAAAGTGAGTATGGTTTCCTTTAAAAGCAGAATGTGTTTTAATCGTGTTTATGCTTATATAACCAACAATTAACTGAATAACGTTATTCCTTTCTACGAAAAGTTAAAAGAGCGTGGTACCAGCTCAGGTTATTATATTTCATTAGTTATTATATTCCATGGTCAGGTACAGGATTATAATTCCAATGTATCCTTCATTTTCTATTCAATGATTCAATCCATCTTTTGGCATTTTGTTTATTTTGTGGACAACACAGAAGACAAGTACACAGCACAAAGAACATTACATGACTCTGACTCTACAAACCAAAACGAGTATACATCTCTTGGATGACTTGCAGCGCCATCTGTACATTTAATATTTATTTTACAACACAGGTAACTGAGTGAGTGTTTTTTAAAGTTGCCCTTAAAATCAACTTGAGGGCTAATGGCTACGGACCTCGTAACTTTGAAACAGGGTCATGATCGAGGACGACATCTGAGCTGGCACACCTTCTTCAAATTTCCACACCATGTCAACGCCAAGATTTTGAACCACGGCATATTTAACATGCACGTCAGCTCTTTTACACAATGGTTTCAATGATACCTGAAGTCGATTTCATGATTCGACGACCATGAGTTCGTGACATTGATCACTCTGTTACCTCGGTTGCAACTGATTACTAATGCAACTTAACCAATCACACATTTTGTCATCAGTTAAAGATACCCTAAGAAATAAGCCTTTCATCCCTTCAGTGGGTCGATAAAATGAGAAGCAAGCTTACTTGGGGACCAAACACTGGGGGTTTTCGCTTCAGGCTGACCACCTGATCGGAACATCTGCTCATGCACCCCAGCGCCCAATGGTCACGTATACTGAGATGGGCACAGTAGGCCTTGGCCCTCGTAGGCTGTTGCGCCACTGAGTTTGAGTTAAGAAATAAGTAAATAAAAAAAATTCTTGCATCGAATTGTGTTTGCTGAAGCCGATGGTTATACCACATTTTCATGAGTGGAAACTAAAATATAATGTTGAAGTATATTTAACGCACATTTTGAACGACAAAGTAAATAATTGATGTTATCACTCATAAATTCATGAAGTAGAAACGCTGTTGTATCAAACAATGGTTTTAATTCTTTATATGTAAATATGGTCACAAAAATATATTCACTTAAATGCATTGTGCCTATCATGCAAATATATGATAACTAAATACTACAAGTCGATTGTGCATGGTATAATATACAATTATATATTAATTCCATATGTGCACGCATACACAATCCAGAATCATTTTTAACCCTAATTTCAACGGATTTAATGCCATAAATACACAATCAATTTCATAGCACAAAATATAATAATTATGATTTGAGCTTCTAAATAAAAATTACATTACTTAAAAATAAAAGAAATTTTTATATAACTAAACTTCTAAGGATTATATATATATATATATATATAAAAGTTTCAGAAATATTGCTAAGAATATATTTTTAACAAAACTTGGATGGAAATATTTCCGCAAACCAAACATTTGAGCCCAATTTTATCCGCTTTTATTCATTCCTTTCAACGAATTTTCCATTACCTAAAACAATAGCTTCAGTAAAATACGTTTAAAGCGAAAACGCTTAAGACGAAATATCGGTTAACACGAAATAATACAACGGTCCCTACAAAGTACTACGTATTTTCATGCATTTCTTTAAAAAAAGATTTCTCTTTTGGGAATGAACAAAATACGAAAAACTCAGCCGCACTGGCGAGATTTAAGAGAGGTGGTTTTATATGTTTCTTAGAAAGGAGGCTAACTTGCTTTTGCAATACCCTCGGGATAACCTGTGACATGAACCAATTTTGTTTATCTCTGCTACTTTAAACCTCCGCCCCAACAAATGCCTCACAAAACATTTCATCTCTCATCACTGAATAAAAATCAGCGAGTTTCTTTTCTTTCTATTTTAGAAGAATTTTCTTACAAACACAATGGCAAAGAGCTAAGGGGGAAAAGTAAAGTACTATTTCACTTAAAAAGAAGATGGGGCTTCTTGAAGTTGTTTATCAAAAACAGAAAACGAAAACGGAAATCTGTAAAGATTTTGGTATTGCTAAATTTTGTTTTAAATTTCATCAAGTTCTTGTTAATGTTTTTGTTTCACTGATTTTTATAAAATACATGCATGTATAGATAGCTATGTAAATAAAATGTACTACAATTAATCATATATGTTCTTTTAAGTATCCTTTAACAAGAAATTTTTTTAATATGAAAAAATATCTCAGTCCCCTCAGTTTCGTGTTAAACGGTTTTCACTGTATATCGAAATATTTTTAAAGGAAGTTAGATAAAATATTTACAAGAAGGAAAAAAAAAACAATTGAAAATTAAATAAAGTTTAAAAAGCAAATCTTTTAACCAAAGTTCAACCTTCTGTGAAAAGATGCGGAGAAGAGATTGATTGATCGCGGAAACAAAAAGGGAAAGTGGAAGAGGAAACTCCAAACGAAGTTGAAAAATCGAAATGTATCAAGGAAATCAAGTTGAGTTAATAACCCAATGTGACGAGGGTACTTAAGAAACACAGCAATTAATAGAAGACGTGTTCTTGAATGAACAATTTTCCAGGGTCAACATCTAATCATTTTATTAAAACATGTGAAATAAACTTTTGATTTTTATGAAAATTAAGTCGTGAAAGTCCATTAATATTTATATTTGGTTTCTTTTTTTTTTTTGTCGTTACTTTAATGTTTTTTAAAAAGTTCTCACAAAGCCCTTGATTAGGGACAAAAGTAATTTTATAATGCTTGTAATTTTTGTTTGAAGTAAATGATGAACAGCAATTCTAATTTGGTTTGTATTTCAAATTGAAAATATTATTGAAGTAAATTTTGATCTTGTTCTCTGTTAGAAAATTATTGTGAATGAAGGTATTATTTGCAGTCACAAAGAGAAAATGCTCTTTCTCAAATGGTTGAAAAAAGGCAGACCTTAAGATCTTGGATACAAATTTGCCCCCGAATGTGACTAAAATAAATCATGATGTTGAGATAACTGAATAAGCTTATAATGCCTTCATTGCCTATCTAAAGATAAATTAGACGAAAGTGTTTCAGCATGCATCAGCCCATCTAAACGCGTATTTCTTTCTTTCTCGTGGATGAAAAATTCATACCTGGTAGAGAATGAAATTCTCTCGAGAGTTTTCGTCGAATTTCAAAGTTAACAAGATTTGTCTCAAATTGTCCTATATTGTTCTAGAGTGATGTGTATTCAAAATATACACAGGACAAAAAAACTAATTTAAATTGAAGTCAAATTATTTTTGCTTCGAATGTTTGCTTTGTAATACATATTTATGAATTGTTGTTAATTATTTCAATGTGAATAGTTCTTCTGTCTAAAAAACTGTATTTTATTTTGATCATAAACTAATAAAGTAGATTTCATATGCTTTAAAATGCTCACATTAGAATTTTTAAAGATAGTGGAATCTTTTCAGAAAGTTTTATTCAAAAATTTAAACATTTTTCTGCCTTTTTATTTACTTTAATTATAAAAAAAAATTTATTTTATAAAAAAGCGATTTTCAAAACCAGATCTTTAAGTATAACATAAATTATTTTCAATAATTTCTTTTAAAAAAATTATTTTATCAACAAAGCGAATCATGTTGTTCTACTAAACAATAATATAGTTATTTCACTACATTTTGTTATTTTACGCATTATAAATAAATTATATTTACTAATACGAAAGAGATTTAAAAAGGTGAAATAAATTAATTGAAAATATGTTTGCTTTTACCTATTTTTGAAAGATTAATTTTGGGGAATTTAGCAATTCCAAGATATACCACAGAAACTGTTTCAATAAATGCGACAGTTAATAAATAGATTTCATAACTTGGTTGACATTTAAGAGATGAACATAAAGAGAAAAAACACAATGCTACTTCATTGGAATAAAAGAATAAATCAAAACTTAAATAAGTGCTATACTATTTATCAACTGCTGAAACCAAAAACAATGTAATAAATACGTCTCATTTATGGCTGTTGTAAAAAAACTACGAAATATACGTAAAATCACTCGTAATATTTATATAAACTAGCTTTTCAGAAACAGAAACGTCTTGAACGAAGTGTTTTTTTGGAGGAGCAATAAGAAGTAAACAAAACAGGTAATTGTGGCGGAAGAAAACTTGAACGCGTTTTCGAACTTTGACGGACCTTGGCCTCTTTTTCTTTTTTTTTTTCTTATCTCTTTTCTACTTTTTTTATAAAACGTCAAAAGTTGATGATATGCTGACCGATGGCTCTTCACAAAAAGTGATATTATTCTGTTTACGTTTGCTTCTTTCTTATTTATTCATTTTATTTTTTACCAAAGGAATAATTTTTGCTCTCGGTTCAGAAAAATGTCAACGATGAAGAAAGAGAAAGTAACGTAAGAGGATGATATACATTTCAAAAAAAGGAGTGTATTATTTCTCAGTTCTATTTCTTGACGGGAATTTCGGCTAAAACGATGTATTGGTGTCGTAGCACATGCCTTTCCTAGTATGAATAACAATGACACACCATGTGTGCTTCTTTCGAAAGAATGTTTTATCTTCATTTTTTTCTAAACATTTCGAAAGTGGTTAATAAATGGTAAACTCAGTTCAAAGAATTCAGAATCTAAAGGAAAAAAAAACATGAAATTGAAAAAATATATATGTGTTTTTTTCTTCAGGGTGACAAAAAAAACCCAGATTAAATGAGTTTATTTATAATTACATATTATTCTTAAAAATAACTTATTTAAATCACAAAATCAAATGAATGACAAATTGCGAAGATAAAAAAAATATAGTACAGTTATGTATTTGATACTTAAAAACAATGCAGAGTACGTACATAATTCGTTCTCAAGACAACTTCTTGATTTCAGCTAATTTTGTTTTAAGAATTGCTAATTGTGTCTAAAACTTTGAGTGATGGGAAAAGTGGAGTATTTTGCAAGATGTTTTGATTTAGAATATTGGAATCATTGAAAAATTCATGGCAGTGGTCTTAATTGAATTACCTTCTTTTAAAGATATTGTTTCATTGACCTAATTACCCAGAATATTTTTAATAAAAAATTAATTGATATTATATATATGAAAGATATTTTAATAGAAATAAATCATAGAAAAGTACGTATACTATACTTTGAGCAGATGTGAGCTTTGAGAGAGAGAGAGAGAGAGAGACAGGAAAGAATCAAATCACGGCTCAAGTTTGTGATCTGGTTCCATCCTAGGGAATAACGATGGTTGTAGAAAATTAAATGGAATTCTACTTCCTAGCGTCCTCTTTGGTGTGGTGAGGAAGTGAGAAGATAGAATTACCTGCCCAGGTGTCATCCACAATAATTGGCGAATATTCAAAATTAGGAAGTCAATGTGTGTGTTTAATAATCCTCTTGCAGCATTACTTTCAACTCAGTAAGAAATCATCACTTTCGCCTAATGGAGATCTCGAGATTACAGTTGAGAAATGTGGTGTAAGAATTTTAATTTTTTTAATTAAATTAAATTTAATCTTCAATTATTCTTAATTAGTATTTAATTCTCAAGTCATTTAATTTTTAATTCATTTTGAAACGCAAACGTCTTTTAAATTTTACAATTGTTTTTTTATCAGAATCATTTTTATTATTCTTTTATATATTTCAACTTATAAGAATATAAAATTAAATGAAACAATTGAGCATGGGAAACACCAATCATTACGAATCTTAGCACCAGTTTAAATTCGATGATCGTCAAATGAATAAAGTTTGCGTAATGGATTGACTCTAACACTGTGAACATTGCAAATGAATTATATTGTGTAATGCTGCAGAATTTCTTCCACGAATTAGATGATATTTGTGAAGTATAGAATTTTAAGAACGGATGGTTAAAAATAATATGCCCCAAAAAACTTTATGTATTAGATGTATTTTATAAAACTTTATTTACTATACGATAGGTTAAGCATAGTAAGAAATACGTATTATTTTTCAACAAATCTACTTTAACTTATAAGATATCATACTACTCATAAGTTCGCTGTAGAAATCCAACACGAATGATTTAAGAGTATTAAATAACTGGATGAATGACAAAAGACTATTTCTATATCACCTTAATACTTCTAAAATTACGGAAATGATTTTAATGTCTTCTAAGGCAACATTGACTTACAAGCATTGCTTTCTAAAATCTTCTAAGCTATCCAATGTGACAAATTTCTTTAAAAATGTGACAATATTTTCTAATTTAAAGTTTTGTGTTCAAACAGAGTATATTTACTACATTTATCAATTTTTTTCTCTTGACTTTACTACTTTATATAAGTTATAAGAAATGGTACTTAAGTATTATCGTAACGGTATCGGCTACATTACATAAAAAGGAAGAACATAGGTGCCAATTCAGTCGGTACGACGCACGAGTAATCAGGATTGCTAACTTGGCGAGTTATCCTGAAAGCTGGCATTGTTGTGGTAGTACGCAAATACCATACAAACACACATATTATATAAATATAAGCTACATAAATAATTTACATATAGATATTTTTTAAATAATTTGACTTATTTACATTTAAATCGCATATACTCATATATGAATATATAAGAAAACATATTTACTTAATCACTGCCCTTTACAGAAAGCTGATTAAATAAACAAATCCTCCGATGAATGGGCAGGAAAAAGAGAACAACTTAACGATTGCATTCTAAATTGTCGCAAGAGAAAACGTAGCATATCCGAACAACTGGATTCTCCTGCCCAGAATAAATCAGAAGCTTTCACTTCTATCGTGTGGTCACATAAGCACACACACAATTTTTTTTATTTCTGATTTGCATATTATTTTTTCTCTCTCAAAGATAGCGATACTGTTAATTTTAAAAATATTTATAAACTATAATGATTTACTTAAAATTCTTTTAAAATAATTTGTATTCATCTTTCTATGTTTAATTAATGATTTAAAATGTTGCAAAATATTCTCCAACATTGCTAGTCTGGAATAAATTACTTTTGCTTTCAATTCGTATTTTTATTTTATTTTTTTTAATGGTTTACGTATTTATTTTATGAACTTAATAATGTTGAATCTTCTATATATGATAATTATTTGGATTATGGCTTAGTACTATAGAAGAAAAATAAAATTTGGGTATAACTGTTAAAATTTACTTTAACCAAGTTAAAAGCAGTTCTTAATGTTCTGTATGTTTAATACTCAGGTATTCAGTTAAAATTTTTAATGTTGCTGCTTATATATTTTCCCACACATTTTTGGATGGATAATTTTTAAATTGCTTCCTATCACATTATTGGTGTAAACTTCGAATATTTTCTCGCTTTTTCAAAACAATATTACATGAACAACATTGCACTTAAAGTTGTCTTAAATATTGACTTCAATTATTATAGGCATAAAATTTCAATTACAAAAAAAAAAGCATTATTATTTCCAATGTCAACGAAAGAATAAATATCATATTTTTAATTTTCTTAAGATTAATTGGATAATTAACTATTTTTATTCCTTAAGACAGTGATTCTTCAACTGCAGCCCGAGGGTCCTGAACCTCAGTGCTTTTCTATATATCTCTGAAGGTATCTCATTTAATATTTAGATTTCACCATTTTACTGACTGGAAAGGCCTCGTGTAAAAATTGTAGAATATGCCATCCTAGACCAGATCCCTAAATGATTGATTTATTCGTTATTTTTACTATTTGCATTATATATTTGAAATTAGTATTTTGTAATATTTTTATATGTATAATTAGCTATTAACTGTTTACTTAAAAGATAAAAGAAATATAAATAACGGAGGCAGGATTATTGAGGAACACTTAAATCTCTCAGCCATGTGTTGGGAGTCAGGGAGGGGTGTTCAAAATCTTGGGAAACACGATGTCAGGCTGATACATAAAAGGTGGAGAGGGGGTGATTGACAGTTTAAGAACCACTGCCTTAAGGTATCCGACAACCCTAAAACTGTGAATTTAGCCAAAAATTGACAAGTTTTTTTTATGATTTTATTTTATGGGCCATCTTATTAGCTTTATAAAAATACCAAGTTTATCATTTTCCGTTAACTAGAACAGAAACTACAAGTGTTTTAGTAAAAGCAGAATGTCATTACTTTAAGCAAAATGCCATACTTTAAAACGCGTTTTACTCGAAATGTGATTTTTTGAAAATAATCAAACGAGGTCAGCGATTGCTAAAAAAGTTTTGAACATAATTAACTGAAATTTTTCTGTAAGTTCTGTATAATAGTAGAATTGTTTTAACTGTCAAATTTATCAATCACTGTTTTATTATAAAAATTACAGTCCTTATGTGAATATAATCACTGTCTTTTTAATCATTTTCATATAGTAACCGAGATAAAGTGCTCTAGTTTTTGTGAAAAAGAAAATATCTCTTATCCTGAAGGTCATTTCAAAATTGAATAGTATAGCGACATATTAGATTGAAAGAATTGAAAATTTGTTCATAAACCTTTGGTGCAGAATGGGCCGCGTTTATGCTATTTTTTGTCAACTTTTACCTATTTTTTCCCATTTTAGTAATAATAATTTATTTTTATCTCCTTAATTTTAGCGCATTTTTCTTAAAATGCACTAAGCAAATCTAAAAATAACAAAAAAATCCCATATCTCCTTTTTTTTTAAAAAAAAAAGTTGTCGCAACCAGTCGGATACCTTATAGTAAAAAATTCAAAGAATAATCTTCAGTATTTTAAATTATATTTATTGATAGAATTTTATGTATTTAGTTCTTAACCGTGAAACATCAAGATTTAAGAAAACTGATCATTAACAACAACAAAAACTTTATGGTGGGAAAAAAATTACTCTCTTTCTCTCTCTTGTTTCCAATTGGATAGTTCTTTCAATTCTCAAAAACCTACTGCCTCTAAACCTTTTCAAAAGAGTTCGTCTCTTTGTCCTTTAAGTAACCTTTTACAACAAACGAACGAAATCAGTACTAAAAGCTATGTTTTATGTCAATACTGGACCCATTTCTTTCGCTATCGATCCGTACTTTATCTATTCTTTTATTAAAATTTCCATCGTCCTACATTTTTCCATACATCGGTAATATGACGCTTGACAGGAGTCAACATCGATTTGTGACAATACATTTCAGGGATTTTTTTTACTCGTTTTTGTTGAATAACGATTTAGAGAATTGTAGGAAATGGAAGCGAAGGAAGGCAAAAATTTAAAATCTTGAGATATATGCAATAACCACAAAAAAATTACAAAAAAGAATAAATACTTTCAAAAATATGCAAAAACACCTTTCGAAAAAATTACTTGGTGCTGAAATTGAATTTAAAAATACAATGAAAATCGCTTAACACGAAACTAAAATATTTTTTTCGGGTTAAAAGAATTTTTCGTAAGGAGATATTGCATGAAAAAAAACATATATTCAACAAAATTAAGTTTATCAGAGTACATTTTATTTACATAGATTTGTGTATATGCATGCATTTAATAAAAACCGTGAAAAAACTTAAGTAATTTATTTTCTTTTAATTATTGTTTATTAAGTAGAGTTAGCAATACAAAATTCTTTACAGATTTCCGTTTTCGTCTTTTGTTTCTGATCAACAGCCTTAAAAAAACTTTATCTTCATTTTGAAATAAATAACAGTTTGCTTTCCCCGAGTTCTTTGTCATTGGATCACAAAAACTTTTTCTAAATTGGAAAAAATGTGAACAAAACTTGAGACTTTTACTCACACTGCGAAGTACTCGTCACCGAATTTCAAAGCCAATTGATGAGAGATGAGATGTTTTTGTGTGGCACTTGTAGGAATGTAGGGTGGAAGTACCTTAGATGAGTGCTTCACAAACTAAATATTTGCGACCCAATATTCAATCATAATTTTCATCGCGGCTCTCTCCATACAATAAGAATGTATTGAATTCAATACTACTATACACTGAAGCTACAGTACGACTTTAACCTCTTAAGTGCCCCAGCATATATAAATTTATCCCTCAGCCAGTGTGTTAATTGCCCGGACTTATATATTTTTCTTTCCGAAGTACGATCTTTTCTATGCACTGCTATTCATAAAATTATTTCGAAGGCTTTGGAACGCAATAAAAGGACATTGAGAGTGTGTTGCAAATTATTTACTTATTTAAGAGGATTATCTTATTTATTCATTTTCTCCCCCTCCCCCAATACATCCATACGCGCGCCTAAGTGAAAAACAGTAGCATTGGGGAGCAAATTGCGTAACTTTTAATTAACAGTTAAGGGATTCATTATAAACCCTACATATTATCAGGATAAGTGGTAACGTTTTGTATACAATTTTATATATAAGAAGCCCATATGGTCACTGGTAATAATTAAACTTGTTCTTAACTTATGGTATTATTAAATTAATTATAAAATACATTGCGCAGTACTGATACATTTATAAGTGCATTATATCAGTGTAAATATAAATTTTATCTTTTATTATGTCGAATGTATTTTGTTTGTTCATTTTCAGTTACTGGGGGGGGGGAGTAGGTTGAGAAACGCGGATATAGGTTAT
Organism: Trichonephila clavata; assembly: GCA_019973975.1. NCBI lineage: Eukaryota > Metazoa > Arthropoda > Arachnida > Araneae > Nephilidae > Trichonephila > Trichonephila clavata. The sequence goes on along the minus strand of BMAO01020683.1, from coordinate 31,616 downwards.
AGCAATGCCAATTTTTTTTATTTGTATTCACAAACATTTCAATGGACGTTTGTAAAAAAGTTTTCACTAAAAAAACTCACTTGAATTGATAGAGATTGTTGCACGTGGTGTTTAATATACAGTGAAATACTGGATAACACGAAATAATGCAATGGTCCAACAAACTACTAGGTATTTTGATGCATTTTTTTCACTTAATACGAAACGAAAATCGCTTAACACGAAAAAATTCTATTTCTGGAATGAAAAAAATACCGAAAACAGAAGCCATGCAGGCGAGTGTGTATGAGAAAGTTTCTGTATTATTGGACTGTCCTACTGTATCATCGGGAGAATTTGTTGCAGTAGATGATGATAATGCGTACACAGTCCCAAATATAGCTGACAAAGACATTCTGCAATTTGTTCAAATATAAAAAATATCAATAATGCTGATTCCAACCACGAAAATAGAATGAATAATGCAGCACTTGTTCCCACGTCCTCCAATATGATGAACATTATGAAAAGTATGCCCAATTATTGATAGTGAAATGAATAAGAGAATGGAACAATTTATTAATGCTAAAAAATACAATGCAAAGAAAATATCAGATAATTTTCCAAGAACTCAATAAATACTTTGTTTTTCAAAAAAAAAAAAAAACTTGAAAATTGTGTATTGAATTTCATTGAATTCTCGTGAATATTTCAGTTTCATTGATTTTTATGGAATACCTGCATATAAACACATGTATGTTAATAAAATATACTCTAATAAACTTAACTTTGTTGAATATATGTTTTTTACAAATCCGTCAACATAGAAATTCTTTTAGCACGGAAAAAATATTTTAGTGCCCTCAGTTTCGTGCTAAACGATTTCCACTGTATTCCCAATTTCTCACGTGGTGTGTAAGCTTGGAAAGTAAAGTACAAATTTCGATATCTTTCTCATCACCAGATTATGTTTCAAAATGGCATTTGTCATCAGGAATTCTTTGAGCAATCCTGGTGCTAAGTTACTCTGAAAATAAAAACATATTTATTAAAATATTAAACAATATATAATTAAAAATAGATACATATAACAACGTGATTAATAATGCAAGCTGCCACTCTCTCCAACTAGTTGCTAAAGATGTTAGCACTATGTATATATATTAAAATACAAATAAACTGGGGAAATGAATTTGTAATGGGGAAACTTTTACCCATGTAACTTGGAAATTTATCTGCAAATTTTTAGGAAATTTGAACTTCATGCTTTTTACGATGGAAAAATCAAAAACACTTAAATCCTCTGTTATTGATATGAAGAAAAGTTTATCTTTCCGAATTTAACTAACCGAGTTAATTAAGCTAATTAATTAATCTATTGATACCATAATTTAGTTTCTCTTGATTCGTTAATAGTGTAACAGTTTTTGTCCAGCATATATTAGAATTAGAAAGGTTTGTAAGGGCTTTCCATTCTTTTTGTTGACATGCAGCATTTATAATTATATGAATGACGTTAAATGTGTAAGAAACGCCTAACACATGTTCTTAATATTTAATTGCATATTTTCCTTGCTAATTACAAGGGCAAATATCCGTCCAAAACTAAGATTATAAGCAAACTGTGTAAAGGGCGTATTTCGAATATATACTCATTTTCTATCTGAATTTTCAAGGCTATGATATTTCTAATGTGGCTACGGAAATAAAGAAGTTAAATTACAAACTTATTACCAGCATTGTGATTCTGTCTTGATTCCACTGAAGACCTGCTTTGTAGAGCGTCTGAGGTTAGTTAAATCTGTCAAAGCTCAAAGTTCCACACGGAGTGTGGAAGTTTGGGTAATGAGGGATGGTAATTCGGGTGTCATCCTAAAACATGGTTCAGAATTATAAATCTGGAGGGATTTCTTATGTAAAGGGGGGGGGTTACCTATAAATCCCTTGGGAGTTTCAATTTTATTCCTTCGGTAATCATACCAACAGTTAGTGTGGTTTCGAAGTGCGACATTATTAAAAATTCCATTGTATATTTATTTCGTACAACGAAAATGTTTGATGACACAGACAGTGGCGTAGCGGAGAATATTAGGGCCTCTCTGCAAAGTCAGGTTTGGGTCCTAAGCCGTATCTTACAAAAGATTGCAAAATCATGCATATTTGGCGTCAATCAGGCTTTGGGGCCCTAGAATACCTGTCCCCCTACCACGATGCGGGGTTGCGGTGATGTACGTTACGCCACTGATAATGACGGACCTCATAATCACGACTTTTCTGTCTCAAAACTAACATGCAGTTGTTTTCTATTTAGTTTCATTTTCAGTTTAACCCCTTCTTATAGTGTAAACGTGATGAGTAGATGAGTTTTAATACTTAAAATGAGGGTTTAGTGTACGAATGACTAAAGATAGATTATACTTAAACTGTTAGAACGAGATGACAATTATTCCAACAGTTAAATAGCAATTATTTTCCTAGATCTTGGGGTTTGTCTCTACTTTTAAAGTGAACAACATAGTGAGGTTATTCAACAAGCTTTAATTTAGCTTTGAATTCAATATGGGTGTTACCTTGTGAGAGAAACAGTCTTTAAGAGTCTCGTAATTACTATTTAAGGCATTTTGATTAATTAAAATTTAATTAAATTGATATTTCCCTCCCATACATTGAGATAGTCAAATAACATATCAGTTGTTAGGTAATTAATTGTGTCTGTGATTATTTTGGTGTTTGTATTATGTCGACTACTCCTAATGGTGGGACGAGTTCGAGTCCCAATCTTTTGCAGAACCTTCGGAGTTAGCTAATCAGACTTTGAAAAACTGTGAAAGATTGATGAGAAATGTATCTCGCTGGCACTCTACACTACAGATTTCCACAACACACCAACTGAGGACTTTGATTCTCGACAGATTTAACGCTCATCATCAAGTCGATTCGGGATTTTAGTATATGATTTTCCTGAATACAATCAACTCATATATTCGCAGCTCAAAATGCGCAATCAATACATTTCTTAAAATATCTTCAAAAATTATTTCTGAAATTTCGCTTTTATTGGTATTTCTAGTAATTACTTATAATAATTGAGCGTCTTAAATCCCACGTTTTTTTTGTTTTTGTTTTTTGTTGTTGTTGTTGTTGTTCGTTTGTTTTCTTAAGATATCCGACTACCCTAAAATTGTGAATTTTGCCAAAAATTGACACATTTCTTATGATTTTATTTTATAGGCCATCTTATTAGCTTTATAAAAATATCAAGTCTATTATTTTCCGTTCACTAGAAAAACAACTACAAGTGTTTTAGTAAAAGCAGATTACATTACTTTAAGCAAGATGTCATACTTTAAAACGCGTTTTTACTCGAAATTTTTTTAAAAACTCAAACAGGGCCAGATATTGCTAAAAAAGTTTTGTAAATAATTAACTCAAATTTTTTGTGTAAGTTCTATATAATAGTGGAAGTGTCTTAACCTACAGATTTATCAATCACTGTTTTATAACAAAATTTACAGTCCCTTATGTAAATATATTCACTGTTTTTGTAAGCAATTTCATATAATAACTAAGATAAAGTGCTCTAGTCTTTGTAAGAATTAAAATATCTCTTATCCTGAAGGTCATTTCAAAAATAAATAACATAGCATTACATCAGAATTGAAAAATTGAAAATTTGTTCATAAACCTTTGGTACGCAATGGGCCACGTTTATGTTTTTTTTTTTTTTTGTAAATTTTTACCAATTTTTTCTCATTTTAGTAATAATAATTTCTTTTTCTCTCCTTAATTTTAGCATATTTTTCTTATAATGTACTAAACAAATCTAAAAACAACAACAAAATCCCCATATCTCCAGTTGTCGTAATCTGTGGAATATCTTAACAAATTGGATCAGGCAAATCCCAACTGCGTTCTTTTTAACCTCACTCTGAGAATGTTGCGCTTGGGTGAGTTTTTTTAAAAGGCGGAGTGAGAATTGTGTATTGATTCGATTGCATTGTCTCCTCACCACCGCATTTGCTAACGATTTCGCATTCGGGGAAATGCCCTGACCTACCCGCAGGAGTTCTAAAAGCATTTTGCAAACTTCTCTTTCGAAAAAGAAGCCCGGTACCTTTTAATAGCAATTAGTCGATTGTTCTTAAAACATTTTGTTCAACAAAAAAAAGACAAATATTGCTATAAATGGGTTCCAGTTGTTTCGTTTATTGGAACGCTGTTACGCGTTCCAGAAATGAGGTAAGAGAGAGAGGAGAGAAAGAGATACAAGGTACTTTTTTATGTAAACAGCGTTAACTGTGTACACCCATTTCGACCTTGACTTTTTTTTCCATTGTTAATTACATTTTGGAATGTGTGTTTTATTTAAACTTTCGATTTCGATGTTGAAAAGAATAATCGCTCGTGAAAAATGACACTTGTTACGAAGGTAAATTCGTCGCATTAAGAAGGTTGATAGTATCATTTCGTTGTTTTAATGTTAGAAATCACGTGCGGCTAAACAACGCTCAGATTATAGCTTATATCCGCTTAAAAACAACACATATTTAATGGTTTATCTGTAATAAAATTTTAAGAGAAATTTAGAAATACGGTATGCAAAATTTTTTTGTTGCAATGATTTTCAAAAGCAGTCAATTTTATCTTGAATAGCCGTGCAAAAGAATTTTAAGATTTTAAATTTGAATTAAAGTATCCGACTACACGTTCGGAACCGTGATTTTGCAAAAGCGTGCAAACAAATATTTTTTTAATATTTAGTGTCTCTTATAGATTAGAATACAGTAGAACGTCGATTATCCGAATCAATTGGGACCGGACACCGTTCGGATACGCGATTGTTCGGATAACCGAAAACCGAATGCGATCCATGCAGTATATGATACTGGACACTATACGAATACTGAAAATCATCTCATGCGAAAAACGTTCTTGAAAAAAAGTATAATAGGTGCAAAATGTCGCAATTTTACCTTGTTTGTGGAAAATAATCACTTATTTTCTGCTGTACCATTGTACACCTTCGTTTTTGAAATGCAAGGTCTTGTTCTCTTGAGCAGCAGTAGTTGAGTAGGACAGCCCTCTGAATGCTGTTCGTACCATTCCATAACTGTCTCTAACGCAGCAAACGCATCAGCATTTGCTACTTTCGTTGTTGTTGTCCTCGTCTTCATCCGTTTCATCGTCGACAGGGTCGGACTCTTCTTGCACGGAATTTACAATCTCGTCATCATTTGTCATTTGCAATCCACAGTCTTTTGCATCGCATGCCATCCAGGTTTCTATATCAACAAAACTCAACAAAAGAGCAAGTATACACCCTCTCACTTGGATACAAACTGACCTAATATTCCGCGCAGATGTTTACTATATCACACAAATTAAATTCTCAAATATCCCTCACCTTGGGGTTTCCCGTCTCTTTTGGCCTCACAGGAAAAAACTGTTGAGCATTGCACTGTTCGAAAACGTATCCGGACTTTGGTACGGATATTTGACGCTCCGGATAATAAACGTTCGGATAAACGACGTTCTACTGTACACGCAAAAAATAAACATAGAATTACCTATTTTCTAAACATTCTCATTTTATGTGATGTTTTGCTAAAACATTGCATTTAAATAATTTTTATATTAAGAACAATTATATATTTGCATTGTAATCAAAGGAATATTAGAACAAAAAACATTGAAAAAAAATATTCGTCTGTATGCTTTTGCAAAATCACGATTTCGAACTTAGTCGGATACCTTAATGAGGATCTTATTCTTTATTATCCTAGTGAAAAAATAGGATATAAGCTTAAAATTTTGAACGATTGCTATATTTTATCGATAATTTGAAAAGAAAAATATTTTCTCTGTTGCCATAACTTACTATCATTTTATTAAAATGTTTCAGAAGTTAATCAGATTTCAAACAATTTTACAACATTACAAAAAGCTTTTTTATCTTAAAACAACTATTTTTTGTGAATAATAAATTAATCTTATTAGAGATTGTTGTTATAATAAGGAAAAGAGATTCATAATGGTGTGATAGGTAATAAATTCTTTGTAGTATTATACATTGAAAAAAAATTCCTATGATAGAATAAACTTAGAATGGCATATTTATAGTATAAAATTATCAAGTACATATGTTTAGTATGTAGTATAATCGTTAAAGTCTAATATTTTTCTATGCAAGAAATGAACTACATTCATTTGCTTTAAAGACGTTTTGGGCTATATACGTATGTATAAATATGTCGTATCTCAATAAGTGATTCTTGTAATTTCTTTTATTTTTAATATCAAAATCAAATACAGTGTTTTATTCAAATACTATGTATAATATATTTATATTATCTATGCATCAAAGCGGATCATTTAATATATATATATATATAAGCAAATCTTTTCAAAATTCAAATTGTTATTTTCTTAAAAAATGATTTTTTGTTTAGGGATTTATGTACAGTTACTTAGGAGAAAAGACGGAATGATGGGTATTTTTTTAGTAAAATAATCCTCACGCTACTTCGAAACGCAACGTTAATGAATAATCAATTCATAATCAGTTCCTGATTTGAAAGGAATTTCAAGCACTAACATGTAGCTTTTATTATCAAGAAATGTTTTTATTTATTTTTTAGTAATTTTTGGAATAATAAGGCTCAAATAGTTATAATTTGGAAATAGATATAAATTTTTTTAAAAAAATTAAATTTTATAATTTTTAGACCTTAAAAGATCAGTTACTTAGCTTGTAGGAATGATTCAATTCTTTTTCCATCTTTTCGCCGCATCCAAAGAATTCTTAATGTTCAAATAATCAAGAAAAAATCCGTCTTTTGGTGCGGTTTATAGTAAGGTTTAAATTCAAAAAACATACGCCTAATATACGAGTACTATTGAAATAAATTGCAAAGATAATGTTTTCATATTGTGTTATTGTTAAAAGAAAATAATTTACGATAACTTATAGGCTCCGCGAACATTTTAAATATTTTATAAAAATAAATGAATTAAAATGTGGTTTAAAAAATATTCAATGTTAAGTGTAAAAGTTTGACAAGAATAGTTTTTAGCCATCAAAAATAATAATAAACAAATAATTTTCCCTGTATCCGCTCCCTTAAGCAAAACAATTTTGTGAGAAATATTTTGATCAAAAAGTTTGCTGAGACTGAAACCAAATTACGAAGAAATGGTTCTCGAAATAAACATGACATCATCACAACAGTCGTATATTTCTTAATAATTTGCTTATATTTCCATTCTTTCTCTCACAAAAATTAGAGCAAGCAAAAAAGTGAAGAAATCGTTGCAAGATGGTAATGCATAGGCATAAAATGGAGAGTACAGATTAAACAAAACGCAATAAAAAATGCAAAAAACAATTGTAAGGGAGTTTTAATTCTTTGGAATGGTATAAAGAATATGAAATTACACTTCAAACCAACAATTTGGTTGCACGTAAATGACAAAAAATGATCGTTTAGAACTGATACAGGATCTTTAATATGGTGTGTGGTCCCAACAAACTGCTAAGACTACCACACATCTGTATAGCTCGGATGCAATGAGGTTTTAGATGAGACTTGGAGAAATATTGTTCCACTCGTCAAGAAGTGCAATCTCCAAGTCTCGGACAGTGAGTGAAGGTAGTGAAGATACTGAATGCGTCGTTCGAATGAGTTCCAAACATGCTGGATAAGATTTAGGTCAGAAGAACATGCGGGCCACTACGGACTCTGTATTGTTTCAGCCTGAAGAAAGTTCTCCACAGAAGAGCTGTGTGATTTCTAACACTATCCTGCATTAAAAGAAAGAAATCACCAGTGGCTGCAGCATAAGGCACGACATGGGGTCTTAGAACCTCGTTTGCATACCTTGAGCCGTGAAATTGCCGTTCCAAATTATATGCAGATCAGCACGCCATCTATGCTGATACTAGCCTATACATCAAGTTACTTTGTCTATTATATGATCTTTCCTGATCGAAAATATGGTTATTTCGAGTGCCTCTTTTTCGTCATACCAAAACATGTCTGGTGTCAAACTCTATACTCAATCAGGACATGTCCAAAACCAGCACTTGATTTCAATCACTTGGCATCCAATCTCGATGTTCAGCAGCCCACTTTCTTCGGCCTCACGGTGTCTTGCTGTCAATGAATACACACCATTGGCCTACATGCTTACAGACTACCCAGATGCAGACTATTTCAGATTGTTTGTCTTGAGCCCCTTCATTCTTTTGCCAAAGGAAACTTTCTTTAAGCCTGTGTAGAATTTAGATTCTGTCTCAATGATCTGTTAACTGGATATATATAGGTCATTGTTAACTGTGGTAGCATGTGGAAGACCTTGTTTTGGCCGACGTCTACCATGCCCTGTTTCTTGGAATCGATTCCACAATCTTACAATGGCATTTATTGCCACTCCAGCAATATCCGCTACAGTGCATTGTGTTTGGCCAGATTCATGTCTACCGATAATACATTTAGCCATGGATTCCGATAGATAACGTTGTCGTGGTATTTTCAGATACCTTTTTCTCAAAAGAACAGCCGAAAAGTTGAATTTCACCACTGAAACAATGAAAAACAACAGCTTCTACGGAATCACGATTTCTATAATTTTTCCGGTTTTCGATGTCATGTACATTGATTTGTACATATGAAATTTCTTTTTCCGTTTTCTGTTAAAATTTAAAGTATGGATCTTTTTATTTTACGTTAGTTATCAGAAGAAATATTTGCGTAATTTCGTTAAATCCCTGTGCTCCTCTAATCATTTAAACAGTGTGTATTTTAATACATCAATATGTTGACAAAATTACTTAATTCTTAAAAAAGGTTTTGCTTTTAATCCGATATGAATGATAAGACTATAACTGTTATAAGAAATTTTTGAAAATTAAGTTCATTATTGGTGAAACCAAACATTTGAAAATTGCTCAGGTACTTTTCATTGCAAGTACCTAAGTATTTATTTTATGTTTTAAATATATGTTATCGAACAAACAAATCAAAAGTTAAAATAATATTTTTGTACTCTTCTACTCTTAAATGCAACAAATATCACGTACTGTTCGTTTTAGCGCTTTAAGTTAAATCCGCTTATTTATAAATAATATTAATTCGGAAAAATTTACTAACACTTACTTTGAAATATTTTTGTTTTCATTTCTGTGAAATGTAAGTGAATATTGACAGTTCCTTTCAAATAGATTTCTTCAACAGTTCTGATGAATTTTGTAATCAATTTTGCTGATCGGAGAGAATATTCGTTTCGAAAATTTGACAGAATGATAAGGTTAATCATATCTTATTGTACAAAGTCCATTTTCGGCCGCAAGAACAGTTGAATACTGTACAGATTTTATTGACCTCTTTTTATGCATAAAGGCACGTGGTTTTTCAATATTATAGAGGTAAACTTTTTAACTCAACTGTTTGCAGTAATTCGAAACATTTTCAGAGAAAACTACAACTTCTGGAAAAATTCGAATGGGCGCTTCTTGCAGTGGAGATGCTTGTCACGGTAAGTTAAATTATTAAATTTAGCATTCTATTCTAAGCGATATTTTTAAAAAATGATATTTTAACCCATTAAGCCAGTAATACTCAATTTGTGTCCCATCGGCCTTTTTTAAATGTCCCTGTCATGACCTATTGCATCAAGAAACTCAATTATTTAAAAACAATGTACTAAAAATGTAGTGGGAAAATTCCATTTAAGTAACAATAAAATCTATCAATTTTGCAATAAATTTGCTTTTTTTATAGTAGAATATAAACAAGAGGCTTAGTTAAAGATGAAAGAAAATCGAAACTACCCTGAACTCAGTAAAAGATCCATAAAAGTAAATATTTTTTGCGAGTTTGATAAAAAGGTTAATATGGTATTGAAGTAAAAGCAACAACAACAAAAAATTAGTTTTAATATTTTGATTAATTTAGCTTTGTCTAATGTTTCGATTTGGTCTGATAGAGTTTTTCTTTCACTATCCTTATGTTGCGACCCGCGTGAAGTACCTGTTATATGTATGCGGCCTAGCGGGAAAAAAGGTTGAGTACACCTGTCTTAAGCGGTCATTTTTTAAACCCAAAATGCTTCAAAAAACGGCACATTTTTATATTGTTTATAATTTAACACTAATGCCTGCCTTTACCACAAAAAAATGCCGGACGAAAAGCGCTTTAGTACCATAGACAAATTACATCACCTTTTCAAATACTAGCACAAAACAATACATCATAAGAATAAAAAATAAGCTCAAAATCAAAGAAAGAAAGAAAATATTAGGGCCCAAAGAGCTTACGGGCTAACCAGTTGCGACCAGCTTTTAGTAAGGCACAATGTTCGGGAAAACCGCTTAAGGGGTTAATGTAAAAAATGCTTAAGTATCCTTTTGAAGAAAATATATTATGCTCTAAATATATTTTTTGTTGTCTCTTCATTATGAAAAGTTCAAACTCATGTACTATCATAGAAGAAATATGAAATCCATTTTTTGAGAAAAATTTCGAGTCATTTAGATAGAAACGAATAATGTAACAAAATATGTTAATCTCTACAGTAGTGGAGACCAACCTTTTGTACATCATATACGTCAGCTTTTTCTCATGCAAGTTTAAAAAAGAGCCCTATAAGAATTCAGTAAAGTATTGCTTACGCTAATGCAATGTCGGAAGACGCTTTTGACTTCGCCAAATCTGAAAAGATTAGTAAAAAAATTATTGTCCTCGATTATGTGGAATGTTTTTTTTTTTTTTTTTTTTTGTAATTCAGAACCCAGGACCGGCTTTATTTTTTAATTCATGTTAGACTTTTGCTTTATTTTACAATATCTATCAAGGTTTTGTATTCTGTTGTGTGTGAAAGGGTGATTTTGCAAACAATGCAAAATGATTTTCCTGATGAACTTGCAATATAAACAACTCATTTGATTTGTTTTTTTTTACTTTTCATTAAATTCACGCTTATTTTCATTTCCTGCATTTTCTTAAATGTAAGGGTAACAGAAATAAAAACAAAACTCTATAAGTTTTGAAAAAGAACAAACAGATCTCAAGTGCATACGCTCTATTACAAAGAATATCAGTTGCTAAGACAAACAAGTTGAGCGGAATTGTAATTGCCAAATGTACATCCAGGAAGTTTGTGCCACGAATTAGAATTGAACTGAGGTGCAATGTATAGATGGATTGTATATTGACGGGCATCTACTTCAAAAGGATAAATCGGTACAGAAATCTTATATGTTCCACATGTAAGCAGATAATGCGCTATAGATTGGTCACCTTAATTTTATAGCGAGGGTCTTCAAACACTTTCAACTCACGGAACCCATAAAACAATAAGGTGTTTTCGTAGAACCCCTAGAACTAGAAAGTATTTTTGTAGAACTCTATTCCACTCACACATTTAGAAGGATACATCTTAAAATAATATTTAAAATAGATCAACAGTAGATCAATATAAAAGGAATTACAAAAAGTATTGCATTTAAAATTTTATGATCTACTTTTAATATAATTTTCTCATTAATAACATTATTCTCTGCGTTCCAAGTGTCCAAGTGCCAACTACCCATCTATTATGTTTAGTAACTGGGAAGTTTGCATTTTTCCCCACAAACTGTCGAAGTCGAAGTCTATTTAGATTAACTGTGCAATCGCATTGCATATTCTGAGTTTCATTTGTTTCAAAACTTTGTTTTTGTAGCCATTCACGTTGCGAAATATTTTTCACTTATACACGTTGTTTTGAATGGCATTAAAATTTTTATAGCTGTGTGAAAAATACTGTGTATTTTGCATGAATTTGCAACATAAAATTTAGGAGCTGTTCTTGCTTTAATTTAGGTTTTTAAAACTTCATATGTTGATAAGTTGTTCCTTCTCCGTTACTGTAGGTGTTTTTTCCCCAAATACATAAAGGTTCATTTTTCCATTAGAAAACTATTTAGTTTTGCAAGATGTACTAACGAGTAGAAAATCGTTTCGTGGGACCCGGGATAGTAAACAATAAAGTATTCCCCTAGTATAGGTAATATATATATATATGTGTGTAAAGATAAAACTTTTTAATATTCTTTTTATTGTGTTCTAATAAAGTTTAAAAAGTATTGCAAAGTAATTTTATTATGTACAGATAAAATCTTCAGTTTCTCAATGATAGGGATGAGCTTTAAATTCTTGTGGGCATACAAACATGATACACATTTATAAGTTTCTATTAGATTTTTTTCCCCTTGTGACTCGTGGAGCCTTGAGAGTGTCTCGTGGAATCCCAAGGTTCTGTGGAACACAGTTTGAACACCACTGCTCTATAGTATTGACCCCAACGAGGAATATGCGGAACTCAAGGTTATGCAAAGTGATACTTGGGGGTCCGCCAAAGAATTAGGCTCACGTCACTTTCTAGTGTTCCATCGAGTGTCGCATATTTAAGTGAGCTTCTCTCAATCGTCCTTGTAATCTGGCTTCACTAGTGTCTGGGAAATTCAGCCTCATCGGAACAGAAGAAATTAGTAAATTGTAAAGCGGTACGACAAAGGCTTGAATAATGAGGGAAGACTATGTTGAAAAATGGAGGAGAGTTGTACCTTTGATATGTAAATAAATTTCTCTCCCCTCAGTCCAAGTTTGTTTTTTACAACGATACGGAGGTTACTTTTCGAATTGCACTCGTATAAGTTGATTTTTTTATTATACGTTTTCACACCTAAATATAATATTAGGTACATTTTATAATTATTTTCTTCCTTTGGTAATTCGATGAAGAAAGTTTTGAAATCATTGCATTATTGCTTTGCATGACAGAGGAGACAAGATTTAATATTGGAGCAATTTTCACTCTTGCAAAGTGTCCCGAGTTTTGCCTCATTCCTCACTATTATGCAAAACAGCCTTACAGTGAAAAACAATTCTAAATATTACAATTTTTTTAAAAAATTAAATTAATTTTCCTCCAAATCAATCCGAATGAAACCACTTGAAGTCGGTGTTTGATAAATTTTTCTATCATGTACGTGTGATTTGCTTTTTATTCACTGCTCTTTTTAACTAAACGAGACGAATTACACGTTCTCCATAACCTTTGCTCCATCTCTTACGCAGAAATTCTGATGTAAGAAGTCTTCGTTTTATCTCTATAAATATATCACAGATAATAGTTTCCTACTCGAAGGCTACATTAGTGTTCCTGTCGCTTTCACGAGAGGTCAGGAACCTAAATTCTTCTTTTCTTTTCAATCATTTCAAAGGAACAGTTTGTTTGTAAACATTTCAAATCTATTGATTGAAATTGTCGTATTTTATGAGGTAAGTCAAACTATTTTCTTTGATTTCGATACTTGATCAAAAATAAGCGATTTGGATCTTAAAAATTAAATGGATTTATATTTATCTTACCAGAACTAATATCTTTTTAAACTCGTGAAAGAAAATCACGAGTAAATGAATGAGGTCTTAGTAATCAGTTGCGGGTTCAACAGCAAAGTAGATAAATATGTTTAATTATTGATAAGACGGATAACTTTAATTCCATGTTTGTTTGTTTTTTAAAAAAGATAGTATCAAAAACTACGACATATTTTAGGACGATAGAAGATTAGAAGCTAATCCATGAAATGAATTTTATTATTTTTTTAGCGTAAAATATGTTTTTAGATCGTGTGTAATAGTTTTTTTTTCCGCGGAACACATCAGAAAACTTCAGCACTGTTAAAAATAAATATCTAGTTTTTTTTACAAAAATGTCATTAATTTTACAATATTGAAAAAAAATGACTTATTAATGTTTATTTCTATTTGATAGGCATTTTTTGAACAATTAAAACCTTTTAAAATGGTACCGTAATATATATATATATATATATATATATATATAGGTACTCTTTTATTTTTTCCAAAATTTTTTGATATCAGGTTAAAATTAATTGACAAGATTAATCATCAAATGAATAGTAATTTTAATATTTTAACGAAAAGTCCAAAATATCGAAACAAATCAGAGATGAATCAAACTATTTTAGATGTAAATCACAAATCAATCACAGAAGCTATTTTACAATTTTAACAAACTCTTAGTAAAAATAATACTATAAATCTAAAATTAACTAAAACTAAAATATTTACTTTTTAGATGGACGTATTTAATGGAATGTAATCGCGAAGAAGACTGTTGGGATGGCAGTTTTAAAATAATTAAATTTAAAAGTTTTTTATTCTTAATTCCGTTTAATTCGAACAAAAGAATTAAATTTAGGATCGTTTTATCTAAGATAGTCTAACATTCACACACAGATGTTCTCGTTATTTTATGAATTATTTATTTAAATTTTACAATATTAAGATATATACAGTACACACACATCCAACACTTTTACAATTAAATAATTTTTCATATTCATAGTGAGTGACCAACATTGCATTTTAGTAGTAAAGTATTTCATAACAGAAACATGAAGAGTAATTAATTTTAACGAAATATTCTGTTATATCCATGCGTTGTAATTTGTGAGTATATTAAATCGCTTGAAGAATAATTACTCCTCTTCTGTAATTTTGAAATAAATTATACATAAAAACAATAGAACGTGCATTTGAATGCCACTTTGGTCATGACGGAATGATTTTTTACACAGTTGTTTCCACTTCGTTGCTATGGCAACGCATCTATCACGTGTTCAATTACATTTTACGACTCTTCTGCTTTTTAATAATAAATACTTCAATTTATTTGCTTTTGACTTTGCAAATGTTTTTAGAATTTTTAATTCGTTGCCATGGAAATCATTTGATATGGTTTTACTTTGCATTTAATTTTCAATTTTTCAACCTATTAATAAAGTACTATTCAAAACCGAAACCACATCTAGAAAAATGAAATTTCAGAGTGTGAAAGAATGGTTATTGTGTTTAAATATAAACACAAAATATTACCGACCTATTAAAATTTATTTTTTTATGAAATATTTTAAAATATTTTCAACCTTTCGCTGTGTAAATTATCATACATAATTCATTATAATTATTACCACATTTTATTGCCTTTACAAACGGAAAAAAATAACAGCATAACAAACATTTCATTTTGGTGTTGCCGCAAGAATGTAAAAAAAAAAGTGTTTATATTGACGTGTCTGAAAGTCGAAATACAGCAGAGTTTGAACATATTTTCGCAATGCTGTATTTCGGCAATGCAATCATTTGCATTTGAACTAAAATTCTGTTAGTTTTCATTATCAGTAAAGCTGTGCTTTTTTACGCTTCAATGAATACAATAAGGCGCGTGACCTTGCAGTTTATTTCTCCACTTTTTGTTCGGGAAATGGATTAAAATTCCAATTACTTGAAAGTTCAGATGTTAGTTAACGGATTCTTTATTTTGAGGAAGTTATTTGAAAGGAGATATATTTGATATTAGATTTAGAACTCATATTTAATCTAGCGTAAAAAATACTATCTAAAATCGTTCTTCAATTGATTGTGTGATAAAAAATTTATTTTCAAAATAAAAATGAAGTAAAATTTTTCTTCTATAATATAGTTTCGAATCAGTTGCTTCAAGAGAGTGCATTATTATTCATTATTGAATATTTATATGGAAAACACATACAGTGGCCCACAAAAGTGTTCGGGCGCTTCAAATTTTCTATAAAAAATTTCGTGTTTTCCACTAATAAAAATTTATACAGCGGAGTTGTAATTTTTTATGATATCTACAACTTGTTCTTATTGAAGTAACATAATCAATTTTTAAAAGATAGTATAACTACTATTTGGAAAAAATGTTTAATCAAAAACTTCTAAAAAAAGTCCACACAAGTCTTTGTACACTTAAAAAATCTCAGCATAGCTTTAAATGTTGTATTTCTTTCTTAATTTAGTACTTAGTAGGATATCTCTTAGAATCTATAACAACTTTTAAACGTTTCATCAGGTTTTGTTTTTAAATTTCTGCATCGATCCTCCATCTTTCTTTGATCATTGTTTTTTCTTCACATTTCTTATGTCATGCTTCCTTACTTTAAATTCAAATTCTCACCAAATATGTTTTACTGGGCTTAAATCAGGGGATTTAGGATGTATTTTCAGAATTTGGGGATAGTTATAGAGGCGCCAGAGGCGTAGGTTGAGAGTAGTACGCTTGGGATCATTATCTTATTAAAAAATGAACTCGTTTCCAATACTCAAATTTTGGATATATAATTTCAAATTTCTCTTTAAATATTTAAATAAAAATCATGATTCTTCACAACATAAAAAAATACCAAATTATCTAGTTCTGAAGCCGATTTACACCCTCTCACAAGAACACAACTTCTATCTCCATGTTTCATTGTTCCAACTAAATTCTTGGAATTAAGCTTTAGAAAATTCAACATTAACTGCAAATTAGTTAAGATGATAGATATTTTGGTTCAGATTTGCCGTATAATATTTTGGTAAAGAAAAAAATTGAGGAAATCCCTAAGAAAATAAATATTTTAAAGATATGCTGTTGTTGTTTTTTTGTATTTTTATGTAAATATTTTTTAAGTTTTTTCCAAAAATGTTTTGATTTTTTTTTTTTTAATAAAATTGTCTAAATAAAGTTGAGTAATGAAATATTTTCAAAACCTTTACATTTTGGGAATATACAGAAGATGTAGTAAAAAAAAATTTAAAAAAATTGCAACCTCTCGAATATAACCTTAATTTTACAAAGATATTAATAGAAAAACAAATGCCTTTTTTTTTGTTTTTGTACTTCATTTTTCTAATGCAATTCTAAAAAACTTCACTCCAAATAACGCACCGCCACTCCCAAATCTTTTTTTCCCCTGCCGAACCGATCTTTGAATAGTAAAACAATTGCCACTTTGTCAACATTCAAGAAGAAAAAAATGGCTGATTAAAACACTTCCTGAATCAAATAACCTTCGGAAGAACAAAACTCGTTAGGAAGCAAACCACTTTGCTTACCGAAGAAAGTCTGGAGAATTAAATCCTTGGGTCAGTTTGATTGTTACCGTGCTCTAGTAACGCTGGCCTAACCTCTAACCGCGCCCTGCTAAAGAACTTCCTCACTGGAATCACCGAATCCGAATGGCCGATCTCGCCAAACAGTTCCAGGAACAAAAGAATCCACTGAAGAAAACAAAAGGCGTAGTGAAATTCTTGCGCGGGTAGTTCTTGCTGCTTATATCTTTGTCATCGGGTAAAAAAATCGTTCCAGACAGAGATATCTCACCATCTTTTCTTCTTTTGTTTCTATATATGCAACTATTATTTAAATTTGATGTTTTCATTTTTGTTTTATTTTCTTTTTCCTCAGACGATTTTTTTTAAAAATGAGATGGTGTATGCCTGGATAAAAGTGTTCTTGGGTGTATTGTGAGACTTCCTTGTAGTATGAGTTATTGACAAACCAGGAACACATTTGAGCAGCATAGTTAAAAATTCAAAAAATTTTTATCTAACATTTTATTTTTTATTTTAGAATTATATGGAATTATTAACAGAACAGTTTGTTTGACAAGATATATTTTATGCAAAAAAAAATGCTTTGTACAATTCATTTTAAATACATTTGTCTTATCATGCGGAGGTTAGCTACTCTGTAACAACGGGTTTTTTTAATATCAAAAGACATAAGCTGCGAATTACAATTTTCGTTTGTAAGCATTGATGCATGATTGAAAATAGCTTTTCCCTGATTTTATCAATAATTTTAAATGAAGATAACTTGCATGAGGTAGTTATTTTATAGTTTTAAAAGACGTGGGTATAGAAAATAAAAAAATAGCTACATTTTTTTTATTAAACCAAACAGCAATTATTTAAATTCCTTTAATTTAGTAGCATTAACTAGCTTCCGTTGTTTATTAATAATACTGTTTTAATTGAAAAAGATGAGCCTGCTATACATGTGCGTTTCTAAAATAAAATATCTTAAAATGTGGCGACATTTTTTTTTTTTTCATTTCTTGATTTTGATTATTTTCTTTTCAGGAAAAAGCATCATTTTGTATAATTCTGTTTTATCTGAATTCTTTTTTACATATCAGTATTTTAATTAACAATTATTGCAGAATTTTAAGTTTTAAACAATTTTTGTTCTTTTTATTGAGAAAAATACTGTCATTTTAATGTTGGAGAGTGTAACGAATTTTTTCCTTCGTCATGGCGTTTGCTGAAAGCCATGACACATATTTTACACATTTGGAACATTGTTGTGATTGAAATTTGAAAATTATCCCGGATCACAAAAACAATGCCATTTATATACATGTTTTATGTTTAGAATTCATGAAAAGAATCACATTTATTCATTTTAATTTCACATTTAGAAGCTATATGTTAGATATTGGTGGATAAACCTCGTATAGAATTACAGTCCATTGTCAAATGGCGAGGACGACATCTGAGTTGAAACTCTGCAGTTCAAATTTTTACATCATACCAATTGGTGGACTTCATATAATTCCCTGCAGATATTGAACACGTTTCAGTCTGTGTACACAATGGGTATTAAATGGCATCAGGACTCGAAATCCCGACTTCGACAGATAAACTGCTGGACACGTGTTAAATTATAATGGAACAAATAATTTTAAAACTATTTTTATATAGAGAGAAAGTTAGCGCCGTTTAATTTTATAGCATATTTTTGAACGCTTCTCTAATTTCATTGAAATTAAACTTTTTTTTATCAGTTTTTGAAATTATAAATTAGAATTTTTGAATCATACATACATATAAACCTGTCTTTTTCTTTCCAATGTTTGGGAAAAAATTGAATTTGAGTCACTTTTTTGATGTTAGTGATGAAAATTCCGAAGTAGCTTAATCAATCATAAACTCTATTTAGGATATAACTCTTAGAAAAGTAATAATTTATTAATGTGTTACTTAAGGTATACGAACACGCGCGCGCACGTGTTAGTTCTTTTTTCAGAAATAGCGTACTAAAACATTACAAATGCTTTTTTAGCGATCAATACCAATAAATTCTAATATTTAACTAACGATATTTTTTTAAAAAATTATCTAAATTTTATGAAAATCACAATTGTAAGTGAAATTTTATCAATATTTTTGATAAACTTCAAAGCAATTAGAAAAAAAAGTAATTAACTTTTATCATAAAAGTATTACTAAAACAAATTAGATGAATTTATATATATATAGTGTACTAAAATTTTAATGTTTTATGAAAATGTAAATATTTAGAGCTATTTGAGAGAGAGAATAAATATTTTTACATTTTACACAAGAATAAATATTGTTATATTTAAGAAATAATGCATTTTGTATTTAAATAACAAGCTATAATTCAAAAAATATTCATACAATAAAAAAACTATTACTACATTCTCCAGAAAACAATATAAATATCAGGTTCAGAAAGTTTCATAGAAATACATTCATGGTATTTCGAATTATCAGACTCACCATGATAGATTTTAAACAATTTAAAAATGCCTACTTCTGGTAAATTAAACACACACTTCCAGTTTTTCAAATTTTATAAATTTGATTGTAACTTGTTCTCTTGGTAATGTAGAAACAAAACAAAGTATGTTTTGTAAAGCCAAAAGATAGGGCCATTCAATAAAATAAAAAACAAACCGACCGATTTGATCATTTCAACGTGTTCGGATACCTTAAAAATAATGAATTAAACTTTGTGAGTAATAGTAGACTTGCACATCTCCGAGACATCGAGAACTGTCCCTGGTGAACGTCGAACATCGTGCGTCGAATCAGTTTTGTTTCGGATTTCCAGCCTCAACGTTACCGGAAAGCCATATTTCTGGGGAAATAGAAATTGTGCATCAAATTCCATTTTATTTGTATGTGAAGAGGTTAAAAAAACAAGTAATTCTTTGCGCACAGTTTCTATATAATTCTTATGGCAGCGGTAGTCAAGAGGTTAAAAAAAAGTAATTCTTTGCGCACAGTTTCTATATAATTCTTATGGCAGCGGTAGTCAAGAGGTTAAAAAAAAGCAATTCTTTGCGCACAATTTCTACATAATTCTTATGGCAGAGGTAGTCTAGTAGTCATCTTGAACACCTTGATTCTTTGTTCCACTGAAGATTCGTAGTGTAGAGTAGCAAATGCACGTTAAATCTCTTCTGTCTCAATGTCCTCTCTTTGGCATGGTAATTTGGAAAAAAAAAGGGGGGGGGGTCAGGTGTCACCCTTCTCATTTGTCCGAGGTTTCATTCGTCGTCAACTGCTCTCTTGTTGTTTTAAGTTTAATATTAACAAGCACTCACTCACTAAAAATTATCGAGAATTTTCATTTCAGAACTTAAAAACAGAAATCGCACATTTAGTAGGTATTCTATACAAAAGTGGGAAATGCGAAAGGGTGATGGAAGAACGTTTTCTTTCAAAATTGCATATGTTTTCAAAATAACTGTGGAAAACATTGTCAGGAGAATAGTTTTGAATGGGAAGAAAAAAAAGGAAATAAATAAAACCTCATTCACATTCATTCATCTAGTTTTCTCAAAATTCCAAAAGAAAAAAAATTCATGTTGAAACCATAAATAACGCTCTTGAATAATCTTTAAAGGCATAGTGTGAAATGCGAGCGCACTCGCGTTCCGAGATCTTCCGACAAAGGCATTGTTCTAAAGAAAGAAAAGTAAATTTCTCTTTCCGCAACTGATTTATGGATTTTGGCGCTTGAATTGAAAAATTGCGCGCTAAATTTCTTAGAAATCTGAATGAAAACTGTTGAATTCTTCACCTTTTGGAGCAGCGACCTGCGCCATTCGCGGTCATCCGGAGGTCAGTGACGTGTTTTTTTTTTCGAATCCAACAGTTAATTTTATCTTCTTTCATTAATCAAATATAATATATTTCATATAATCTAAGGTGTTTTGGATCAGTTTTAAATCCTTTTTAAACACTTCCAATCAAATCTTGACTCTCAACGTAATATTTACCGGCCCCATTTGCAATTATCCACGTATGATATATGGTGAATATAATGATATAATATCAAGGTGTGTGATATAATATCGTATGATATAATATCAAAGTGTATCTGCAACAAGTAAAATAAAATGAAAATGAGCTCTGATTAATTTCATACGTGGCTGTAAGGCTACATAACGTTATGAATCTTGCCTTTTTGAGCCAAGGTCGATAGAGGTCAATGGAGATTTAAATGAACATCGTTTTTAAGTTATACGAAGTTTATTGGTGACGTTATTCGTATTTTTTTTAAATCAATGGCAATTAAAAATAAAATCTGAAATGGTACGGTCTTAAAATTCAACGGAAACTTCCGCTAAAAAGAAAATTACCATCTGGATGAATCATTGTAACCAGCTCAAATGGAATTAAATAATGGTGTTCATGAACTGATTATTTAACTTAACACAGTTAATTGACTTCTAAAACAGAATTTTTTACATTATAGAATACTTTTTTTAAGCATTAAGTAGAGAATGATTTCAATAGTTTATAATAATTTGAATCCATCCGATCCTTATTTCATGAAGTGTTCATTAATAATTGTTTAGGGTTGGTTCATTGACTATAGCTTTGCGCAACTCATTCATTATGTTTTCCTTTTTTTTTCAAAGAAGGGTCATGGTCACGAATTCGAAATGGTGTGGTTTAAAAAATGTCGTAAGCTCAAATCCTGGTACATGCCGTGTAAAGGGCTGATGCGTGTAAAATCTTGTGGAACTAAAAGTCCTCAGGTTTGTGTGGTATGGAAATTTGAAAAATGAGTTGCTAAATCTGGTGGCTTCCTCGTCACTTGATCATGATTCAAATTTACGAGGTCAGTCGTCAGCAGCCTTTATGTTACTTTAGAGTGTGGGCCGCAATAGCCAATGGTCTAGGTGACGAACTCGTGGCCGGCGTGTCATGAGTTCATGCCTAGTACCGCTGTAGATCCGCCGTGTAAGGGGGCGTTGCACGTTAAATCTGTCGAGGCTTACACATCTTCTAGTTGCTGTGGTCTGTGTGGAAGTTAGGAGAGGGGATGCGAGTTCAAGTGCCGTCCTCACCACTTGATCATGGTTCAAAACTACAAGGTCCGCCACCAAAAGTCTTCGAATAGCTGAATAGAGCGACGTTAATATTCACTCACTCGCGCTTCAAAGTGTAACATTGATAACAAATGAATCAATAGAACTCTTCCCTTCTTCTCCACGAAATATAATCGTAAGATTTATTATAAATATTTCCAGAACTGTTGAAGAAATTTGAATAAAATTTTAAATCAAAAAATTGCATGGCATCAGAAAGCTTTTAGTATGATACGTTTTTCTTTTATTTCTTTTTTTTGTAATTCTTTTTAAAACCCATGATCTTATGGTAATGTTAATTTTTTCAATTATTTTGTTAATTGCTTATAATAGAAAAATATTATCTATGTTTGGTGCAAAAAAAGTTGAGAAATACTGAGAAATTTTCGAATGTTTGAGACAAATTTATTAAAAATTAAGGCACCCGTTTATAAATCCCCTTAATTTTAAAGTTTTAAGTTGCAAAATTAAGTTAACTGGAAAAAAATCAAGTTACGTAGTGAGAAAGTTTTAAAAGTTAATTAATATGTTAATATAACTAATTAATCCGTTGACACTCTAATTTTTTCTTTTCATGCCATGAACTTCTATGTTAATGTTGTTCGACTCAGATCAAAATGGCGAATCAAAAAGTAACTTTCATTTATTTGCTGTTTTTTTTTAAATATCAATATTATTTTCAATTGATGAATTCCGTTCAAAACAGAAATTTAGAACAAAATATATAACGTTATTTAGAGCTCAGTCCATTTAGACGAGCAAAAAAAAAAAAAAAGAAAACAGCCTTTGCATGCCAGTGTTTGACACTTCCTTCTTTTTCTTCGATTGTACAAAAAAGCACCCAGATTAAACCCATCGCAACACAATGTCCATCTCACTCCTATGACCGAAAACCCGAGACAATGGCGGGCACTGTTCCGGTAGCACGATCTCAATTAAGAAGCTCTCGTTCGCAGATCCTCTCCAGAGAGAGAGAGAGAGAGAAAGGGTTTCCATTGTTCCGACTATCATCTGAATCACTTTCATTTTGTTCTACAAAAAAGAATAAAAGGGGCGTCGAGTTATTGCCTGCCTTTCATTACACTTGCACCACCACCAAAGTGAAATGGTGTCCCGAAGAAGAAAAAGAAATTGATCTACTTGTCCCGTTCCAATGTTCCAGGTTCTGGGGATCACCATTGTTTAACGGACTGATTGGGTGTTTGTATTGTGCGTCGTTAGTTTGTACTGCTTTGAATATGTCGTACCTTTCGATTGCGTACATCATTAAATGTAATTTCCGTAGAATTGTTATGAAGGTGTGTACCATTCAGAAAAAAATTACTTGCAAACACTTGAACCAGATTTTTTTAATCATTGTCAATACCAAGTTAAATACTTCTTTGGACATAAAATATTCTGCTACATTGTATTAAAAGGCAACTTTTTGCGATATTTTACGAAAATTATTAACTTTATTTTTTAGAAGTTTAATGTAGCTGCAGTACCCTAGTAGACATGGTCACGAACTCGCGGCCTGCATGTCATGAGTGTCACTGAAAACCCACCATGCAGAGGAGCTGTTGCACATTAAATTTATCGTGTCTCAAAATCCTCTCATTGACATGATGTTGTAGTTTAGATAGGAGAGTGGCATCTCACAGGTGTCATACTTTTCACTTGGCAGTTACAAATTACGAGGTCCTTCGCCAACAACTGTCGTGTTGCTTTATAGTTGCGACCTTAACAAACACTCAGTAGAAATTATATAACTTATTTCTTATTCTAAATTCTATACTTTTTAAGTACTAGTTATACTTAAATAAAATTTGGAACATTCTTTTAAAATATTGATATGGCGGATAGGTTTCACTAAAGTAGTGGGTTTGAGTCCTGAAGTCACTGACAATCTATTGTATTTCTGGGCTAATGCATGTTATATCAATCAAATCCTTACATTAACGTCGAAGTTTGGAGAACATAGCGCCTGAGGAATTGTCGTCCTTGTCACTTTACCGTGATTTACAATTATGAGTTCCACCTCCGAGCCTTTTTTTGCCTCTGAGTTCGATATTAATTAAAACAATTATGTAATTTTATTGTTAATAAAGTCCTCCGTGGTATATAAGGCTGAAATAAAAATATGACTTACATTTACGTGAGTGTTCAGAAACTTCATACTCTGAAACCACTATGGCTATGGATAACGTACCTCATAATTTTGAACTGTGGCCAAGTGACGTGGATGACACGTGATATGGCAACCCCTTCCAAACTTCCGCTCAACACCAACGTGAGGACTTTGATTCACAACAGATTTATGTGCATCATTAGACCTCTAAACGGGGTGCTGCAGTTGCACCAGGACTAGAGCCCGCAACTCAACAACGTGGGCCCAGAGTCTATTGCCATAACCACTAGCCACTTAAATCCCTCTTGGGAATATAACTTTAAAATATATCTTTTATTTAAATTTTAACTCTATTCTCGTATAATTAATATTTTAATTAAACTAAACTCACAGTGGCGCAACAATCCATGAGGGTCAAGGCCTGCTGTGCCCATCTGTGACGTATGTGCGTCCCCTTGAGACATCTGGGACTTGCTTCCACGCGGGTCAGTTTTTAGAAGAATGATGACCACAGTGCAAAACACCTGCAGTCGCTAATATACTGCGACAGACATGTTTTAATTAGCCCTGCAACTTTGACGCGAGGAAGCATTTCGCCACCACGGATGTGGGTGTGAAAGGGACGCGCCGAGGTCGTCAACCGCAGGAGAGCAGAAGAGGCTAGAGAGAAGAGAGTCGAGAGAGCGAAAACTTGCATGGAACACACAACAAGATCCTCCTCACAAAATTATTTGGAACTTTTAAGTCATCTCATAGTGCAAAATTGTATATTAATGTAAATAATAGCTGTGATTAATTAAACTAATTTATTATACTTCAAACACGCTACCATTTGAATCAAACGTAACGCCATCTCAACTTCATGACCTAAGGCACTGAGGTGTTTGAGCAGACGTTCCAGTCAGGTGTTGATGCGAAAACCCTAGTGTTTAGCTCCCAAGCAAGCTTGGTACTCATTTATCGACCCACTGAAAGGATGAAAGATTGAGTCGACTTAGTTTAGCTCAGGACCCGTGGCGTGGAAGTGCGATACGTTACTACTAGTTAGTACTCAACCACTGGGCTTCAATCTTTTAATTAACATCATGAAAATATAACTGGAATTCAATGTGATTTCAAAATAAAATCTTGAAGATAGTTTTTCTTTTCTTAAGAGTTTTATGAAACTATTAGGCTTAAAATTTCAGTAGGGAAACAAACCGAAATTTTTGATTACATACTGAAAAATTATATATTCTACAAGAAATAACTTTGAAATATATCTTATACTTCAATTTGAATTATTTGAACGTTTATATTTTCTAATCCATTACATTTTCATAGCCTTTTTTCCCTCCCATTGTCTATTTATTTATAAATCTTTCTGTGAATTAATTTAATTTTTTTTTGGCGCTAGTAGGCCAACTGGCACAACTTGGCATGAACAACTTTTACGGCGTAGTAGTTGTTTTTAGTTCTGCTTTTGAAGAAGAAAGACACATTTTAATTATTACTATAAAAGAAAAGATAGGAAAATAACTATACATATTTGCAGTATAAAATACTAAATATCAAAAAAAAAATCTGTGTATCGGGTTTTTTTTTTTTTTTTTTTTTTTGCTTCAAGATTTGACACCAAAAATATATTGGCTATTACATTAAATAAAAATTAATCTTACTATATTTAACGAGACATTATAAACAACTATAGATAAACTATATAAATAACTAAGTTATATGTTTATTCACTTAAGTAAATTATTCGCCAAATCTATTTTGTTTCTGGAAGCGTCAATTACATTTTAAGAATTCTAATTATTATAACTAACAGAGAGAGAGAGAGAGAGAAACAATGATTCTGTAAAACAAGACCTGCAAGAAACTATCACAGCCTAATTTTCAAATTATAATATTATTCTATAATAGAAGGGTTTAAATTTTTTCATTTACATTTCACAAAAAAAATCTCTTTCAATGAAATGAACATCTTATTGTGTGTAATTGCCTAACAATTGATTATCTAAATTTCACGAACTGGTTCTTAAGGTTTTGTTTCCTAAGAACGGAAAGTTTAACTATTCCAAGTACCAGCAACTATTAAATAATGTTGAAATCAATCGAAAATATTCGATTACAGATAACACTGCCTGTTCCAAGCGGATCCAGGAAATCCTGAAATAATATAACGTAAGACTTGTGAGAAACTCTCCAGAATATTATTAAATTTTGCGAATGATCATTTTTTAAATGTGAAAATTTGCTGCGAGTGGATAAAAATAATATGTTATCGAAGGATTTTACCACACCCGATTATGTGCACTGATTTAAAATCAAGTTTTTATTTGTATTTATGATTTAATTTTTTCCTCTCAAATAACCCACACCCTAACTATATTCTATACAAAAAACCCTCTTTTGGATATTTTTGTTATACTTTATTGATGTTGATATGTTGTTTAAATGCATTAAACAAATATTTTTCATGACCCATTTTTGATACAAAATAAATGAATATTTTATTAGGTGGATTCCGTTTGGTGCATCCTTTGGTGGCAAGCATTATTTGGTGCTAAAAGTTACAATAAGTTGGCCTAATAAATTAATTACATAATAATAATATTATGTAGTTAATAATACATAATAATGTTACATAATAATAATCTTCTTTTTGTTATGATACGGGATAAAGTTTACCCCTTGTTTTTTTTTTGGGGGGGGGGACATTATCTAAAATCCATTTCTTTCTTTTTACGCTAAACTGAAATTTTTGTCAGAAAAAAAAGGGAAAATCTAAATATTATTTTTTCATAAAGACGATTCCATTTTTTATTATAATGTAAGAGACGCGTTGCATTAACGATTTTAACATAAAAAAATGCAACATAGAGTAATATAAACGTATTACATGTCCAGATCTAAATTATTTACTCTATTTTAAAAATTCATAACACAAAATTCGTAACAGGTTTACCAATTTTTTAGGGATTCCCAACTCCTACAGTGCCTGATATAATATTTCTTTCTAATGATTCTATCATAAGCTGTTCTAAAGTCAATAAAAAGATAAGCATCTATATTATATTCTGTGGTCCCTCCATACTATTACACCATGCTAATTGGAGGACTTTGAGCCTCCACAAATTTAACGTGCATCAGCCTCTCTATATGGCGGGTCTTTAGTGGCATTAGGTCTCGAATTTACGGCGCATAATCCTCTCAAAAGTTTGCTGCAAAATAAAATTTTATCTATTTTTGAAGCTTATATGTATTCACCATTTTGAATTTACAAAGATTGAGCTAATGTGTGTGTGTTTTTTATAAAAAATATTCTCTAAAATATTAAAACTGTTACATTAATTTACACATTTGTGACTATAGCGAAAATACACTCAAAGTGAAAAAAATATGGAATTTTTTTTCCTCCTATTTTTATTTTAATAAATACTTCTGCTTAAGGATTCCATTCTAAAATTTTAAATACATTAAAATTATTAAAAAATATTTTCTTACGAAATAATGAAATACGTCAGAAACATATACAAAAAGTTTTAGTACATAAAATAAGATATTACTTATGCTTAATTAGTATTTCCACGGTAAAAAAACCTCTATTTCTTATATTTCTGTATAGCATTTTATCACAATCAAATAAGCCTAGTAGTTAACTTCGAGAAATATTCCCATAAAATTCTGAAAACACACTTTCTTTTGTAAACTCAGAAGGTGGCTTTAATTTTGTTTTAGTAGATAAATCAGCGATACTTTTTAAACTAATTTAAGATTTAATTCGTCTTAAACATACGCATTTATTGGTATTATACAAATTTTTCTGTAGAAAAACAATAACAAAAATGGAGATTTCAGTTAAGAATCAATTACGCAAAGCTGAAAAAATGAACTGAAGCCATTTTGATTTTTTCTGCTAGTTTATTTTGTAATAAAAGGCAATTGTGAATTTACCAGAAATGATTTATATATTCTTAATGGCTTAGAATTAAAATAAAAAAATTCACTAAGTTCTTGCGTGTTAGTTTTAGACTTCTACTTTGTCACGCATAATATCTGTTAAAGATTATTGTTCTGAAGAAATGTTTGACATTTTTTAACGCAAATGATGCCCATAGTCCCAGATTATCGTTCATGCAGAACACAGATATTTTAAGTTTAAAAAAGACATTTTTAGCAATTTTGGTACGTGATTTATGTTCTAGTTCCTGTTGAAGATATGCTGCTAAATTTCAAAATTTGTTTTTGATTTGGTTTCAAAACACTTATCTTAAAGAAACAAAAGTTTGAGGATCTATCACTTTTAAAGATGATGACTCTATAATTACATTGGTGTTTCAAAGATAATTGATCATGTTTAAAACTATAGAACATTCTCCAATAAACGGTGCCTCTAATAAGTGTTAAAACCCACCTTGGAAAACCTATGTTTGTACTCATTATTCATTAGTAATTTAATGGTTAAATTTCATATTAGTTATTATTTGATTAATAACTTTTTGATAACATTTTCACACTTACATGTCTTTGTGTTATCGAAAAAAAAAATACTTGAGTTGTATTTAAGGAATATGGAATATTATTTTTTGCTATGTTCTTTAACCGAATGAATCAAATATTTATGAATATCTGGTATATATTCTTATGTAAGGAGTTAAAAAGAATGGAATAAACTGGTAACGTAATTTTGAAATACTTGTGTGTGTTTAACATGTATGAGAGTTTTCATGCAACTCAACTCAATTGGCTACTAATAGGATAAAATGTAGTTTGGACAATTACGCCACGATAATGGAATAATCAATGTGAGCTCATCGGTGCCAACAGCCGATATCTATTGTTCTAAAGATTAATTGTTTGAAATCTCTGCAGTAGATTAAACATAATTAAGGGAACATCGTACGATTTACGCAAAAATTTTTAATGTAAAGATTTCCAAAAATTTTTTGGTTGCTTCCTATGTATATATGCTTGATAAAACAGATTTTGTGCTCAAAATTTCATAAAAAACTAGCGTTTTAGATTTTTAAGGAATAAAATTCTGTAGTGATTTTAAAATGCTACTCTTCCTACAAAAATTTACTTACACGCATAAAATTTGATTTACAAGTACGTCATACCATGTATTATAAAAGTAAGTATGGGTTTCGCGATAACATGATTGGTATTTGTTCAATACTTCTTTTTATGAATGCTTATTGGAAATTTCTTAAAAAATGTATCAATTCTGAGTTCAATTATTTTTTTTTAAAAAAATAAGTATTGCTTTGATTTAAAAATGCAAACCAACTTTTACTACATTTACTATTATCATTAGGTAAAAAAATCAAAGTATTAGGCTCAATCGAAAAAAGTCTTAGCATTTTAAATGAAGACTAACTAGTCATTTATCTTTCTCTGAGATAAATCAGTTTAAAGTTTTGATTTGCCTTAGGGATGCGAATAAAAATGTACGAAAAATCTATCATAATTCTGCATTTTTTAAGTTTAGAGCTTTCAAATTTTGTGAGATTATAGAAAGGTATATAAAAAATAATTTAGGCTAAAAAAGTTTTATTTGATTTTTTTGACCGATTTTTGTCAATTGAATCGTATTGTGTCTCCTTAATCCATTCAAGACTTGATTTATATTATTCTATTTCAATTATCCATAATAAATTACAGATTATTTCTTTATAGAAATATTTGAAGGTAATGTTCATTAAGAAGTCAAATACATTTATGGAACTACTTCCATATTGTTCCGAGAAAAAGTAATAATATAAAATAAACCAATATACAATATCAGATCAATTACATAATATCTCAGCAGAACAATCATATTTTGATTTTTATAGTATATTTATGTGTCATAATGTCTGAATAAATCATTCCTATTCATTTTCTAGAATGACTTGACGTTGTCAGTGTCACGCCGATGAGTTTTTTTTTTCTCCGCCATTTTATTACCTAATGCAAACACACTTCTCGCTTTATACACACCTGCATGCGATACTGGAAATGAATAATGATATAAATACGTCGTTACGATTCTCGTATTATTAAATACTGAGGTAATAAAAAAATGAAAATTATTTCCTGTGACACGCAAGAACGTTCAATCCAAATAGAAATGAAATTATGTTTACAACAATTTGTTTTTTTAAAAGATCTGAAATAATAATCAACTGCTTTCGGAAATTTTGATGATTGCAGACAGAAATTTGTGAATTAAAACTCAATTTTGGCATTAAAACTACTAATAGAAAATTTACTTTAAAATACACACAATCAGGTAAACTAGAATTAACAACCACACATTTCAAAGAATACATTTTATAAATTTTATCCCATATCTGGGGCATGTACGATAATTGTTCAGAGAGAAAACAACTTCCAGATTGCAATATTTCTTACATCTGCTGCTTATACAATATCGATCCTTAAAGACTAAAGCATGCATTTTGGCAACAAAAAAAAGTTCGCTTCGTGAACAGACTGACTAGTATAAGCCTTACGACAAAGATATTTAAGAATGTGGAAGATATCCTACTGACTTTGAAAATGCTTATAGTTTAGCTTTGTGATTAGATATGCGATGATTAGCAATCACGTAAATTCCATAGGCAAATCTATGGGTTTTATGACCATAAATGGAAAAGAAATTTCTGTAATATTATATTCGTTGTAACAATAAGAGAAGTTAATTTTTTTTTTTATTTAAATAATTACTGCACTTAATATTTTGGCGTTCGTGTACAAAACAGTAATCGATTATAATTCCATTTATACAAAGTATTTAATTCTAATAAAATAATTGAATGCCATGGTTATTTTGAAGAAAAGTATTACAATTTTTTAATAGAATTTTATAAATCCTTCACAACTTAGTAATATACAAAAACCCATGGTTTAGTCTGCACAAGTCTTTTTCATTCTCTTAATATACACATGTCCAATGCCTTATTTATGTAAAAGCAATGTATATTTTATTAAACATTTGCAAAAGGAATCATTTATTCAGTGCTTCGGCGAATAGTAACCCTGATTTTTCTCTAGTTTGAAGTCAATTTGATTTCATATCCGTGGTAAAATAATATAAGTAGCTTAATGATATAAATCCTAAAAGTGAGATTCCTTGCTTATTAAAGGTTAAAATTGATAAATTAACTGTGCAGTCATTCTTTTGGATACCTTTTTTTTGCCTTTCTCTCTTGACTAATTCCCTGTTAACTATACAATACCTCTTAATTATTATAGTACTTACTAATTTAGTCACCTACTAATTTTGAAATGCATTAATAGCGATGACTTTTCGACTCAGTATTTTGCTTGTGACTACATGAAAGTTTCAAAATCCTTGTTTGTTTTTGCTGAATCTTCTCTTGTTAAGAGATAAGTGCAAAATCATTTAATAACAAATTTTTAATACGTTACCAGCGCAATAAATCATTCGGGATGAAAATTTTAAATACTTAGCTTCAGTCTAGTACAAACGTCCTCCTGTTGGTGTGG